>CM060833.1:43650000-44250000 GCA_030762175.1 Metallyticus violacea
TTTCTTCTTTTTCACAAACATACTGTTTGTGAACTTTACATACAATATCTCTAAAACAAAGCTATTCTAATGGATGGGAGATAGTGAAGTTTAGCGCCTAATGTTTCGGCTTGCAGACATTGACATTTAAAGTGAGATTAGTTAAAAAAAAAAATTGTTGTTTGAGGAAAAAAAAAACAAAGCTAAACTCCTTAATACGATAATTTTCTACATTAAATTTCTGATGTGTTTTTTTTTTATTTCCTATAATTTCAATAAATTTAAAGCTGACTAATTGCACTTTAAACGTTAATGAAGTTAATGACTTATTATAGCCATAGAAATGACTTAACGACGAATATCTCTGAGAAAAAGTAGGAGAATAAGATGCACGACACACCACCAGTAATGATATTTCCCACCGTTTGTTGTCGCCTTCTCTGACGAAACTTTAATGAATGTTGTTAGACAGACTTTTCCAAATAAAATTCCTCTGCAACAGCAATTATAAATATTCTCTGATTTTCTGTGGGTGTTTTATTACACAAACACGAAAGTTCTGCTTCTAGAGACAAGTCAGTCCTAAAGGATCCCTTTTAGAGTGCCATTATAAATAATGAAGTTACTATCCATTACACAGGACTGAATAATGGAAGCTTAAAGCCCCGAGAGCGCGAGATAGCTTTATGTGCGTTGTCGCGACCCCTTTCAATATACTGATGGAAACACCGAAACGGCAAGTTCGCAAAACGTGCGCTCTACAGGATGAAATTATTTCATTCATTCATCTCTTTTTATGTGATGACTTAACTGTGTACTACTACACAGAAATGTATTACTCTTGCTATATTTGCGGTGTGTTGTTTGTTACTTTACGTAATTTAGAGTGTTTTTTCAAAGTAAGAACAAATGTTAATTGATCACATTTTCCTATTTTCTAAAGTTTAAAATTCTGGCAATCGGTTATTAACAAGATGTAAGATTTTTATACATCACCACTCATTGTCATATCTTCGTCCGGGATGTTGTTTGTGTTCATTTAGTTCCTATAGTGAGGACAGTTTAAAAGTTCCAATGTGTAGTTCAGCCGTTGGCGGTTAGATCCTCCCTTGACGCCCATATTTTCCTGCATAAACTTGCGTAGCTCAAGCGTTTCGCCATTTTAAAACTTAGGTACAACTGTTAAATAGCAGAATTTGGTATTCACTCTTCTTACAGCAGCAGCAGCAGCAGCAGCAGCAGCAGCAGTAGTAGTAGTAGTAGCAGCAGCAGTAGTAGTAGTAGTAGTAGTAGTAGTAGTAGTAGTAGTAGTAGTAGTAGTAGTAGTAGTAGTAGTAGTAGTAGTAGTTGTTGTTGTTGTTTATTTACTGACGTTCTTTAACATCTCAGATCATCAGCGTCCCATTCAAATCAGGGAGTGAAACGGCGTGTAAATTTTGCTCAGAGGTCTTCTCTTTCAGGTTTGAGGCTTTTTATGTGCCGTATATTCACGACACAGGACCCACAACTTTACTACCCTTCCGAAGGAAACCCATAATGAGAATATTTATGGTCCGAAAAAAAAAACCATTGACCCTGGCCGAGATTGTACCCGCGATCTTGGGTCTACAAGCAAATATAGTTACCCCTGGACCACCAGGACCGAACCCCTACTTAGAGTAGGTGCTAGAAATGTGGCCCATTCTGCCCTAATCCAAATCTTCTTGTGAGTATCACTTACAAAAATCAGTTCCCTATCACTAATGAACCTAACTTCGTTTCGAATATTTGTTTCAAGTTCCTCCAGTGTTATGAGGAATAGTTGAACATCGTATTGCATTTTTCAAATACCCCCCAAGATAAAAATTACAACCCGTAAGATCTGGGACACGAGAAATTTATAAATCAGGGTCAATTATTTTGGAACGGCGCAATTCGTGTTGCAATCGGGCTGCCAGGAAATATACTCCTGAATGCCTGTTTCGTTCTGGGACACAACTTTCTGTACCTGATTATGCCTTGAAGGTGAAATATGACGTGAACATCTCACCACTGCTCAACACTAGTGCATTATTAAAAAGGGGGGGGGGGGATCCCAGCATGTCTTCCAGGATTGCACACATGTTTGGGCCAAGTGCGTACAACTCAATGGGGACTACTTCGATAAAGATCATACCAACTTTGAACCTGTCTAGTGTACTTAGTTAATAAAAAAAAGCATTCTCAGTCTTTACTGACTAGTTCTCGTATCATTAATGTCTCACACTTAAGGAAATCATGAGAAAGACTGAAGGAATTGAAAAAGAGTCAAGGATAAGGAGCCTGAAAGTATGGCACTCCACGGAGCTTTTCTCACTTTGTCATATCCTAACCAATTCAGAATCGCTAAGCCTACTAGCAATGGTAGCATGAGCGGTCCCCCCCTATATATTTCGGTAATTAAAACACTTTTGCCCACTTCTGAAAATAATATTTTGTAAATGACTATATTAATGGGAGAGGAGAATAAAAAAGTAACAGAAAGAGACCGATATGACTCGATATAGCGCAGTTTGTTTACTTTAACTCCAGCATTTCGTTGTAAAGGCCTTAGGTAGAAATAACATTGTTCCTATTTCCGTCGTTTCACGAAACCACAAACACATTAATATATGGAGCAGCAGGTGCCACGGTTTCCATCGCATTTTAACACACTGGGGTTCACTTTCGCCGCATTTACGTGTTGTGATATATTGTCCAAAGCCTGATTTATGGTTGTTTACCTCTCTTTGACATCCACACTGTGTAATGTTCGAATGTAGCTGAGATTAAAAATGATCTGTTTTACTATTCCTCTACAAACAAAATAATTTGCTGGCCTCGCCTGATCCAGTGCCTGCAACGCAAACACTCCAAACGAGAATATCCGGACAGAGAAGTGATTCTGGTTCAGTGCAATCGATTTACATCGATCTAAAGCGAGTTTACGCTTCGATAGCATTTTCGTTCGTGGTCTTCCTTTCGAAAGTTTGATATTTCTAATGCTAGGGAATGGATTTCATTAAAAGTCCTTTAATGAACCTTTTTTTTTTTTTTTTTGTTCCTTCCGAAAATTTGTTCTGAGACTAAGGTAACGTCACCAAGGTAGTTGACGCGTGAGGAAAAACCACATTCGGCTTGATATTGTCAAGTAATAAAGTTGCGGTTATACAAACTGAAGGATGAGATCAAAAACAAAATTTGTCAATTTTGGAGGTATATCGGAGGTTTTAGAACACTTTCACATTCTGGTGCGGAAAGGAGTTTCCTGGAGTCCAAGAAGATGCTTAGAAATCGAATATGTTTCTCCTTCCGTGCAAAAAATATTTTCCGTTTGATACGTCTACCATGCGAGTATATATTTGGCATCCATAGATTTTCGAATGGAAAAACCGGCACAGGCACTGTTCAGGTTTTTTGCCGATCAGGTATCAGTTTTGTTGCCAGACGCTATAATTATTCCTTGAGGTGTAACTATGAAATGGGGAGAGAATGAAAACAGTGTTGCTATAATAACCCTTCATAAGCTTGAAAAATCGCCAAATGAGACTTTCTAGATACTTAAAACTTGATAATCGGTAAGATATTTGTGTACCGCACCATCCTACGCCTCATTGATACCCGAGCTGTTGTCAAAATAATGGCTGTCCGTGTTATGTATGCGCAACGCAGTTCGAAAGCAGAAGTGTCTTTGAGGTCAACATTTCCAGAGTGCTTACACTGAGGTTTTTCATTCAATAATGAATATTTTTAACTGTACATCTGAAGCAGCAGATGGTATGACTATTTCAGCATTACACTAACCCCGTTCTTCTACAAATCTCTTTTACTGGCAAGAAAGTATTCAGTATTGAAGAACGCTACAACTGTAAAGATGACAGTAATCGTTCAGTGTCACCAAGCGTTATTTCTGCCAAAAGATTGAAGAAAAAAAAACTGCCAAGCATATGAAATTACTCTGCTGGAAGATGCGGTGAACTTTGTTCAAGAGCAGACGCCTTAGCTTCCAGCAAGATTCAGCCCCAGCCCTAAAATATTTCCAAATTTTCTAGTGTTCCTGATCTGAATCCACTGGACAATTGCTGTCAGTGTTTGAGAAAACGGTTTGTAAGAAAAGGCACCTTAGATTGAGAGTCTCAAGCGGTTGTTGTAAACAGCAAAGGTGGATTTTCTAATGAGATATTGCGCATGGGGTTATAGATGAATGGCCAAAGACACTTCGATCATGTGCGAGGGCAAAGGGGGTCATTTTGACAACGTAATGGTGCTAAACGTAAGAGAACGATGTAGTAACACTAGATAAGAATATTAAAATATGTTGTAGCCATTTAACTAACAGTATTTGTGGCAAGGTAACGTATATGATGAAACGACGGGCAAAAAAAGTGGAAACAAAGTTATTTCCTTATTTCTTAACTTCATTAAAAACAATTTCAGACACGTCTCTCGCGAAAACCACAATCGTACAATTAAGAAGTTTACCGCCATCGGTGACTCGTGGAGCGGAAGGTCTGGGGTTCGATTTCCACCAGAACCACCCTGCCTGATTGAGGGTTTTTTCCTCAATCCTCATAAATAGCAAATTTTGGACAGGTACCCAAAACTTAGGCCTGGAACGTTTCCATCCTTTAAATATATATTTGCGTCCACTGCCTGTGGTGCCTCAGTAGCAAAAACGGGCATTAAACACTATTAAAAACATATGAAGTTTTGATACACTCTAGACAGAAAAGTCGTTTATATTTCATTCGGCACACGTTCCCAACACTTATGGCCTGAGATCGAAACTTTTATTTTATCACAGCTCCGAAAATAAATTGTAGTTTACACAATTACACAAGTCGACGCCGGAAAAAAAAAACTTTCTTACAGAAAGTCACGCAGGAGAACATTTTTAATTTTCAGGAGAATTGATATCCCTTTTTCAAAACGCCAGTAGGGTTTAAAGGCCGTAACAGGTTAGCTACTTCATTCAAAGTATTTGAGAATAAAGCATAAGCATAAGCTGTTTAAGAAACAAGCACTGTTTACATTAGTGAAGACGATCCCGCTAACATTACTTCGTGGTAAATATGTTAAACCCATATAACAAACAATTATTGGCAGCATAATGCAACCATAGTTGATTCTGATTCTGGAAGTGAAATTTGGGACGATGGTTACAAGCTGTGTGTCTTGGAAATACGTTATGCTATTTAAAATATGTATATTGCACAGTTTTGATCAAAGTAAGCTTGTTTGTATAAAGACAAGTTATAATGGGAATTTGGGTTTTAAAGATGTTAGTACATAAGAATATTACCTATTTAAGGATTGTCAAGCTCTGAGGGCTTGGAATGTTTAAAATAACGGCAATGGTAGACTTAGTTTTTTCTTCCAGGGAGTTCCAAGTACAAATCACAGCAAAGATAGAAATCTTCTCCATTGTGATTGGGAATTGCAGCTACTAAGAATTCAACCAAAAGAACCTTTCTTGCCAACACCCTTCGGGCTAAAGATCTTGAAATCCTTGAAGAAAATCACATTTCTACATAAGGCACTAACTTATTGTCATAGAAATAGAGCTAAATCCGCTATTATAGATCTCACAGTGCTGTTTGAGGACTGAGCATCTCATTCTTTTAAATTGACATTAACAAAAATAAGATAAATGTGCCAACAATTGCTTATTTGAAAATATATACGTCGCTGATATTACGTGACTGCATGCTTCTAGGTGCGAGAGGCACTAAGAGTTACTGAAGTTTTGAGCATAGGCAATAAAGAATTGTGACAAGCCAGTGCAGGTTTTCCTAGCTTTAGATTGAAGTTTAGATAGCAACATGTACAAGTCTGAGCGCGATCCTACTATGTGTGGTATCAGCTCTTGTGTATGTGTACGCGGGTGTTGCTGCGCCAGACGCTAGTGCATCTCAAGCCGGAGCATTTCAACGCCATTATTTACAACTATTTTAAAGTCCGCTTTGTTAAACGGCTTAAAATGCTAAAATACTACATTATACTGTAAACATTTGGCAAATATTTGTGTCTGTTTACATTTATAACAATAAACAATGTACTATAATTTTTGTACAAAGTTGTCTATTAACTTAAGAGAAAAATATTGTTTAAGTGAACTACCCAATATGACATACTAAGAAGTGCCTTTATGATTTTTCAGAAACCGTATGTATGCAATTAATAGTGGATGAAAATGGTGTTTTATATAGCTGTGAATTTTTTATCTATTTTTATGATTTCTTTGATTTCGTTTAATTAACCACATATTTATTTTCTTGTTACTGTACGTTATCCTGTGCCCAATAGGCAACCTCGTCATATGGGTCAGGTCATTCAATAAATATATATATATAACTTACAATACTAAAATATAAAAAATTATACTGTAAAAATGTTAGCAAATGTTGGTGTCTGTTTACGCGTATAAGAGTAAACAATGTACTGTAATTTTTGTACATATGAATTTGTTGAGATAAAAGGCAAAACATTTTTTTTCCAAATTTTAAGCATTTTTAAACAATACATAATTTTTCTGTAAATATCAGAGCAAACTTATATTCAAAAAGTTGGATAGACCAACTCCAAGTATTAATTTGAGGCAAACTGTAATTTTAAAACATGGATAGTAGTATATAATGCTTTCTGCAGACTTCTTCCCGCAGCTTCCACTGTTTAATCAAAGGATTACTATCAAATTTGTTGCCATGAGAAGCTGAAGAATACATTTTTTAATATTAGTGTTTAACGTCCGTTTTTGCTACAGAGGTATCACAGGCGGTGGACACTGATGATACATGAAATGAAATGATAAATTGGAAAAGGATTGTTTTTTAAGGAAGGAAGGATGTCAGGCCTAAATTTAGGGTACTTACCCGGCATTTGCCATTCATGAGGATTGAGGAAAACCTGGAAAAAAAACTCAGTCAGTGAGCACGGTCCTGGTGGGATTCGAATCCCAGACCTCCACACCTTAACGACCTCGGTTACCCCTGGCGGTGTGTGTTTTCAGCCACTCAGGTATAAATGTTAACTCTAGTTATTAAAATTCTGGAAGACTTCAATCTACATTTAGTAAAGTTGTGCACTTTGCAAGCCGCCGCTGACTAAATATCAACGGAATAGTTCCAACTCTCGTATTATTCGTAACATGATCTGCTCCATGGTGAAGTTGTAGTATGAAAGTGACGTAGTTTCTGCTTCGATAGTTTATTAGAGATACCGTAATAACATTCGATGGGCTCATCACAACATCAGTCAATTGTTATATATTATTGGATTACAGCAAATTGTTTATTTGCGCGTGAACCAACTCACGCCGCAATTTTGTTTATTTATTCCAAGTTACCAATATATCTGACGATTTGTTATCCAGCTGAATAATTTGTGTTCCATACTTTAGGTATTTTACGCGTCACTTAGAAAATTGCAAATCGGCTCAAACACTCAATAATATAGAGCTTAGCAGAAATTCGCCATTATCTACTTTCGAGCTGTTTATAATGGTGTGCTTATGCGACAACGCCTTTCGGAGAGAAACGCGCCACGAGTTTTTTTTTTAATGCAATAACGGTTCTGCTCAAATTAAAAAGCGCTCCCTCTACGTCTAGCGCAAATTTTTACAAATACATCAGGCGTGTTCAGCCGAAATCAGTCGTTGTTTTCAGATCTAGAAGCGCAGAGGAAATACACCGCATTTTCCAGAGGGAACAAAAAAATACGGTCTTCCGGTTGAGCAAACATGTTAACTGGGGTGTACTACCATTCTCGTGTTCTGGATGCAAGGATTGAGCGCTGTATAACAGAAAAAGACGGTTCCGTCAAACACGTTCACACTGCACCATTGTTGTCACTTGTTTGTTTACGGCTGGCTCATGGACCGTGAAGTTGTCACAACCAACTTATATTTTTGCAGCATCCCATCCGACCCCACCGCCAATAAATTGATTGCGGAGAGTGGGGGGTATGCGGGACGCTCTCGTTAACGACTGTTGTTGATTAGCGGAGAATCGTTTACCACTCCTGGCGTTGTAACGTACGCGAGCGGCGGAGGGTGGAGGGGAGGGGACAGCTAAACACAATTACTTTCGCTCCCCACTAGGACTGAGATCGCTTTCGGGCACTGTCCCAACCGGAAACCGAGCTCTGACCGCTTTCGGTTGAGCAACAACGGCAAGAAATGCAATAAGCAACAATCTAAAGTTGGTTTCTAATTTTAACGAATGCAACTGAAATCACAATGGCCTAAAATTTATCAAATATTAAATTACGGAAAATTTTTTTACAACTTTTGTCTTATAAATGTTCATTTATTTAAATGTAATATTGAACTCTTGAAGAAATTAGGGATATACGCAATGACAGAATAACAGAAGGGAACTTAGTAACGTTACAAAAAGTATATAAAAGTGTAGCAGCAAGGGAGAGGAGATAAACTGAATATATTTTAAACTAGTAAACCACCCACAAAAAAGTGCGTTCAATTTTATATCTGGAATCAGACCAAGGAGAAAATGGCGCGGTTTTTACCAACAGCAACAAATGCATTAGGTAGCAATGCACAGAAGGGAGTGTAAGACAGACTTGAATTAAGGCAAATCTGTTAAACTAAACGTGAGCGAACACTTGTTTGACCGGTAGCGAAGATGAGAGATACATTTCACAATTATTTTTGTGAGATATTCAATAACAGCATTTACGATGTATGCCCAAGCACCATCGTGTTGCAACATGCAGCTGGTTGCACGGAAAACTGCCGTTGCAGAGTTTTCAGGACATCAGTATTTCCCCTTTACAGGTGTGTATGTGTGTGCAGATACGACATTCCGGTAGCGATTAAATTGTATAAAGCCCCATATGTTGACGTAACGTCATCAACTGCACGCAAACCTCCTTAACCCACCGTGCAAAAACACCTCTCATGTGCAACTTTTCAGCTACCAATGGGAGGGTGGCACCCTGTGAAATTGTTGGGATTTCTGAAAGAGGTTTAAATGTCATTCGACATTCGTACTTTTCAATGGCAGCAGCCATGTTAATGTTTTCTTCTGTTAGAGCCCGGGTCTACATTTCTTTGAAATTGATTACATCCCCTCTTTAAACATTTTAAAGCATTCTTGAGCTGTGTTATAGGGAACAACAAACTATCATCAGCTGAAACTTTGTTGAGGCGAATACAGAATTTCATATTGTACGTCGCCTGTACTCAATTTTGCTGTAGGTGGAACTGACCATCTCTCAAATTGCACACCTCTCACAGGCGGGAACCGTAAGTGACAATAAAGAAATTAGTACCACCTGTACATTATGTATTAAGCTAACAAAATGTTGTAAAGTTAATTTTTAGTGCGAGAAGCTACCTAAGTAAATATTCGTTGTTTTAAGAATCCTTGTGAAACTTAAACCTAAGAACTGAACGGTAGTACTGTACAAAACTGTTAAATATAAGCATTTGAAATGCAATTAATTCACTCCAATTTGCAAAGGAAACAATGAAACAATATTCCTTTTGTCATCAGCTTATGAAGTTGCATATCACTCTGCGAGAAATGGAGATTGTGAATTATATATTTTAGCTCTTAGGTTATAACTATATAGCTATGGTAGCCCTTCATAGTGCTGAAAAATCACCAAGTGAAATTAAAAAGCTGAAGGTGAGTAGGATTGAGGCATGTATTCCAGATATGACGTCCACGCTCTGTGAGGACTGTAGCTATTGTCAAAGCAGTAGCGGCTTAAGTTTGGCGGATTCCATTTCGGAAGTAGCAAGTGATGGCCCCTCGCAAGAACATATCCATAGAGCTTAGGCAAACCTTGGAATGAAAACTTTTCATTAAAGTACTGGGCATTTTGTAACTGGAGAACTGAAGCAGTAGTGACGTTATGCTAACAACGGCAATTGAAAAATTGTTTTTACTGGCAAGAAAGTATACAATATTGCAGAAAACTAACACTGTGAAAATAACAGAGTGTGAAACCCGACATTATAAAAAATTTTGAGAGAGTTCCGAAGGTTCATAGATGCCACTATCCTACTGAATAATCTTTTGGTGGGGATTGCGTTACGATGGGGTCACCAAGGTCCTTCCATTTCTGTCAAAAGGTATTGAGCAACCCTCCCAATATTACGAACCCTCTGTTGAAACACGTAGTGAAGAACCCGAACAAAACTTTGTTCTTGCATTTTCATGCACAAGGCGAGTCCACCCAAACTTCTAGCTGTTCAGTATTCCAGATTGGTCATCTAGTGCTACTGACTATAGACTACAAACTGCGGTCAGTACTTGAGGGTATAAATTGCAAGTAAAGGTGCCTTATAATGAGTCTGGAGTAATTTTTCGAGTCAAGAGTGGTGAATTTTCCAATGGCGGTTGTGCAGCCTGCTACAAATTAACGACCAAAGAGACCGGTCGTGTGTTAGGGGCAAAAGGGGGTCATTTTGATAATTTTTATGCTAATCCTTTGGAATACATGATAGAACAACATACCAAGAGCAAATAAAAAAATATTCAAATATGTTGTAATTATTTTAATAACACTTTTTATGGCAAGCCTAGAAATAATTGGATGAGCCAAGTTCAGCATGATTGTTTACGCAGCTTGATGGGAAAATAGCAGCCAATCAACTAGTGTTTTCCTCACATTATATTCCTATAAGGTCTACTCCATACAAACTCGAATGAATTTTAGTTCGGCGGACTAGCAGAAAGTGTTCGGTGGAAAGCATCCAACTATGAGTTTACATGAATACAACTAGTAAAGAACAAAGAAATAATAATGGCATCGGTTCTTTCGGATTTGTGGCTAGGGTCATCGTTGGACTTGTCATTAATAGCAGTGTGTTATCACCAGCAAGTCTGCGAGGCACTCCTCAACTTTTTTTAATAGTGTTAAACGACCATCTTTACTGCTGAGGCTCATACACTGATAATTCACTGAGGTAAAATTATAAATTGGGAAATGATGAATGGAAATGTTCCAGGACTAAGTTTAGGATGCCTCCCCGGTATTTCCCATTTATGGCTGAGAAAAAACCTGAAAAACATCTGGGTCATCGAATCCCAGATCACTTGTGCCTTAACGACCTCGGTCATCCGTGAAGGTAATCCAACTAGATAACTCATCTATAGCTCCAGACAAGACAGTCATAACAGAACACAACAATAGTGAAGCAGGTCAAGAACGAAGTGATAAAAGAAAAACCTCCAACACAGTCAAGCATTGCCAACCGTTTGGGTACGATATGGCGCATAATCAATGACAGTTTGACACGTAAGACATGTGGACTTGAGTTGAAAGAACGGCTCACATATACTCATACTTGCCCCAACTGGCGGGAGATAGATCGGAGTAGATAGCGTCATTATCGTCTGAACAAAAGAAACATTCCCACTTCATGCAAGAACATTAAGAATATCACCACGGGATTCATGGTGGTCGCAGATTGCTTGCAGAAAGCTCAGTATCATCAGAGTGGACAAAGATTAATTCAGTCTACCTCCCCAAAAGTGTCATGAGCCCTCTTTGATGATCACAATACACCACACAGACCAAACATTCAGTTATGTTGCCAAAGTCACAGGAAAGAAGAGACAAGTGTCCATGGATACCTTTTAATGCAATCTCTGTTGGATGTCTTTGATTTGTTATAAAGGGACCTCACTACCAGATATCCGTACACTGAGGATCATTTGAAAGTTTGTCAGCATGTTCGGGTTAACGTTCTCTTTCCTGTACTGGGTTGCAATTTTCTCCATTGAACAATGTGGAACAGACCAACAGTTCTTGCTTGTGGGAATCACATCAAACATAACAAACGGTGATTAAAAAAAAGATGTTCTTATTAAATAATTCACACATCTCAAATGCTAATCAAGCATTTTATTGTACCAATGAAACACATCAAATTATCATAACAGGCTATTCGCAAGAAAATATAAATGTACATTGTTGACTTTCACATTATTCTTTTAGCTGAAGCAGTCAACAAAACGGGCTTGACACATATATTTCGTGCGGAAATAAAAACAGCTTTATACGTCTCTACTGCACTTTGTGACATTCTACTTCCAACTACGAACCAGGTAACACAATACAATGCCTCCTGAGAGTGATAGACTTTTATTTCTGCTACTTCTTTGGTCTGAAGTTAGTTGGTACGGGATGTATGTAGCCTGTACTGAATACACGTTGCCATAGTAACTTCACGTTTTCCGGGCGTGTAAATAAAATGATCCTTCATAAAGCAGAGAGTGTGCTCAGTCCGTTGGAAGGCTTTACCCCTGAAATGGAAAATGGGCTTTCCATAACGACGGCACTCGACGAGAAGCACACACACAAAGGAAAAGACTTCATTCTGAGATGGTCGAAATGCTCTAGAAACTGTAGAACAATTAGTTCTTAATTAGGGCGTGGGTTTAGAGGTGCTATAACTAAATATAATCGTTAAACGCTTTTCCCTACAGAGCAGACATATCAGCCATAAGTAACCATGATATAGCATGCTTCAAACTCTGCCATTCTTTGCATATTTTCTGGTGCTATCACTAAGCAATGAGTGTTGCAAGTAGGTACTTGGCGAGACATCAAAATGATTATGGTTATACGCCCGATATGTTTGACCGTATGATCATGTATGTAGGTAATCATTTTCCATTTAATCTCCCTTTACTCCTCCAATATTTGAATTAACATTTTCATTCCATTAAAAGCAATAGTCCACGGCTTTGTATGCAAAATACTGTAAAACGGAGTCATTCGTGAATCTCCACCCTAAAAGTTCATATTTTAGTTTTGAAAATAGGTTATAGTAGCTGGGGACAAGATATGGGCTGTTTGGTGGATGATCCAGCTTCTCGTGAATTAGTGCGTTGTCATGCATAGAGGAACTCTTCGACTGTTTTCCTTGACGGTACTCTGCAATTGATACTTTCCAGTGTCTTTTAATCAGAATTCCTCTGCAGTCCCAAAATAGAGCCACCATGCTCTTGGTGGATTGTGTTAATTTGGCCTTTCTAGGAGTGCTCGCAATTTTTCCGCCTTATCTTTTTGAAAAAGTTATATCAGAGGACCATCGTTTCGTCCCTTGTGACGATGGGTTTCAATAATGCCGCTATCTCTTTACCACGGCAAAGATTCGAAAGCATGTGACAAAATTTCACGTGCACTTGCATTTTGAATGCTGGAGGAATTCCATACACTCATCTAGTACTTTTTATTAATTTGTTTTGTTTATGATCGCTCTTTAACATCTCAGATCTCAGCATTCCATTCAATTTAGGGTATGAATCGGCAGGTAAATTTTTCTGAGGCCTCTTCTTTCAGGCATAAGGTTCTTTTTCGTGCCGTAAATGTATGACATGGGACCCACGGCTTTACTTCCCTTCCGAAGGAAGCCATACTTAGGATTTTTACGCCCGAAAAATTACAGTCGATGAATTCATCGACCCTGACCGGGATTCAACCCGCGATCTTGGGTTTACGGGGCAGGTGTGGTTACTAGACCACCAGGACCAACCAACTCCTATGTAATTATAGCCATATATATGCAATCATTTTATAACACCGTGTATTATGGCTCAAGGTTTTATACTGCCAACGAATTAACATTCAGTTCGTCAAACGATGCATAAAGAAATTTCGGGAAACAAATTTCGTTCAACCTGGAAAGACCAAAACGTAATAGCCGTCAGGAGACCGACTTCTCCCCAGTGGGAACTATAGCGAGTGAGCAGTAGTTTCTAGAGAGTACTCATGTATGTGTATGTGTGTGTGTTTGGGCGGGCGGGAGAGGTTTCCCCATCTTCTTTTCTAACATGCTCAAGAAAATTTACAATTAGGCAGCATTATATTCTTTCTTAACTGAACCCATATAAACGCTTAATAAAATAAACCAGGAAATTCCAACATTCTACAGCTTTTGGAAAGCCCGGTCAACTACGAGAGAATCAAATATAAACCGAATTTTTAAATTTACCACTTATGAGTAATATGGAGCGAGACATGTCTTTGAGACGTTACGCGCGTGGGTTTCAGGAGTGGGGGGACGGTTCGCCTCGCAGTCGTTGCGATTGTCAGTAGCTTCATGTCTGCGCAACAACATTAATATTATGTTTTCTGCTTGGGCGGTGTAAAACAGATCAAAGTTTGCAAACATTAAGGGTACAGTTTGGGTATAAGAGGCTTCTAAAAGACAAGTGTATGGGTGGGAGAAAAGTTTCACAGAAGGACAGGAAAATGAAACTCAGCAAATCGAACTCGGACGAGTGTAACGGAAACATTCGGGCAGTGCGGGCAGTGAAACAGGCGATTTCTGAAATCGTTTCTAAGTTTGAAATAAGTTACAGAAGTCATTTCAGATGACTTGAACACATAAAAGTCTGAGCATGATGAGATCCTCGATCAAAAGGCTGCACATGTGGGAGTGTGTCACAGACGTTTTGCTCAATGCCAGATTAAGGAAAATGTTTCTATATCGATATGATGAAACATGGGCACATCTCTCTATACTCGCCCGTCAGGGGAAAACTTCTCTTGACAGTTTTGTGGTACTTCGAAGGCATTCTATTAATCGATTTTCTTTGAGACCGTTTAACATGTAACATAGCTTGTTATTGCCAGAGTGTCTATCGGCGAAAAAAAAATGTCAACAATCGATTTGAGAATTTCTTCTCCTCCAAGACAATGACTGGCCGCTTACAGTTACGTTGACAAGAGAAAATTTAAAAGAAATGCACTGGACAGCATTAAAACACCCTCCTTAGAGTCCAGACGCAATTCTTTGCGAATGTCATATGCTTGGATCGCTAAAAGGCAATTCGAGAACGACTAATGTGTAGAAACATGCATGCACAACCAGCATGCAACCCAACCCCACTCTATCTTTGATAATGGGGTTAAAAGCTTCCCATCCGTCGGAGAAGATTATATACACCTCATTTTTATTTTATGTGGTTTCAATAAAATTACTCAAAAATCGGTATATTTTTTATTCACCCGCGTATCATTATCTGTTGCCAAACTCCCCATTTTTTCCCCCTCTCAAAGCTCACTGATTCTTCAAGCTTAAGCAAATAAGACAGGTGGTAAAGGCACACACACCGAAAACTTTTATCTACCTGTTTTCAACACTGAAAATGTCCCTTAAGGTAAAAACGAATAGTATACAAAAAATACAAATGGGGCTGGAAATTCTCTACACACTCAGGCGAAAACTGTGACCTCTTTTGTGGAAATTTGCTGAAACTCGCTGAAGTGAACGATCGACCACAAGCCACTGCGTTGTTGAAGATCTGGGGCCGCTTAACAGCGTCGAGTTGCAAGGAATTCAAATACCTCTTAATGCGGGATGAACAAGCTTTTGGCGAAGTTTGCCCCGAGTACCTTGCGCTCCGCAGTAACTTCTACAGCTTGTGTCTAAACAAGTAGCATGGATTAGCCCAACTTCTCAAACTAGGTTCACACAAATTAGCAACAAAGCTGAGGCCGCAGCCGAGGGAGTATTAATTCCTATTATTTAAACCAACATCAGCGGTTGGTAATGGTATACGTTTCTTGTGCTCTCTCTAGGGCCGTTTATTGCTTCCAGAGCACAACAACTAAAACACTGATTGTTTTGGTCTTTTATTTTAGGGACATTATGAACTTTAGTTAGACAACGCCATGAATGAGTAGACATTAGCCATCCACTTCGAAATGCAGAGTTTTAATCCTAGATAGCATCAAAACTTGGAAGTTCTGATCACAAAGTCAGTATAAACGAAGTCAATTATTTCATTCATAATATACACAAACAGCGACCCGTATGTCCGTTTCCTATCACATAATACGTTCAACATGGTTTGAAAGTTCGATTCCGAATGAGGTCGATGGATTTTCAGGATGTAAAAATCCAGAGCACAGATCCTTAGGGAGGATCTTTAAGCCGTGGGTTTCGTGTCGTAAATTTAAGACACGTTAAAGAACTCTACACCCAAAAAAACGAGCTCTATCGTTTCATGTCTAAGAAACAACTTAATTTCCGATTATCTTGCAATGAAATCGGTGTGCTTATCTGTAACTCTGCCCTCTAAAGGAAATTAACAGTTGCATACCAAAGGGGGGGAGGGGATCAGCTGCTACCTCAAATAAAAGTTTTCACAACATAATGGCGGTTCTATTCAATCTGATTGATATTTCAACATTCACTGCATGTCCTGCTTCGTGAAACTAATTACCAGTGGATTAAACAGCCCACAAACAGGATTCAAAAAGGAATGAAACTTAAGGAACGCGCTTGAGAATTTTGCAGCATAAACATAGAGAAACGTGCTACAAATGATGTTGGTTTACATCCAAAGCATATAACTGCAATCAACGCCAAGGTGCAGCGATAGGGAAACCGTAGTCAGAAGTCCGAGGAAAAGTAACTCATAATGCGGTTAAAAATGTTCCAAAGAAAGATCGCTTGTTATTCATCCCGAAGAAGCAAGGATTGAAAGCACATAAATGTTACACCGCTCTTGCCCTTCTCACCTGGAACTGTCGATCCTATAACAGAATGAAATGATATGAAATGAGAAAGCGTAAAGTTCGTGGAAAGGAAAGATCATTTCAGCTTTCGCCTAAGCGACCACAATCACAATGGGGGGGGGGGGGATAAAAAACCTGCAGGATGCTCGTCCCAAGATTTAGTGCCTGAGCCACTTTGCTTGGTTACCCTATATGTGGGTGTAATGGATATAGCAGTGTGCTTTAATGATCATAGATGTGGGTTTCAATACTGTTTGCTATATACACCATTAGGCATAGGCGATTTACTAAAGCAGAAAAAAATGTCTCAGTAATTGACATGGGAAGCCAAGAGGAACAAAAAAAATTAAATTCAAGAGGAAGAGATATAGTGGATAATCACTATATAGGCCGATTATTATTCTGGATTATTTTAAAGTGTGATAAGTATTGAAATTTCTAAGCATTATACCACAATGATATGGAATGAAGAGTTATGTGGTATTGCACTGTAGACAACAGGTGGAAGGGGTGGCATAGATTGCGAGCTACAAATCACCCTCATCTATTATGCCTGTCACTAATAAGTTTTTCCATACTTGCCGGGGGTGGCTCATAATGGCTTTGTGTTCGTGCTTTGTTTGTTTTGAGTACATCTAACTGGATGTTGAGTGCTTAATATAGCATGAAAAAATGAAGGACCTATAAATAGAACTGTATTACTCGTACTTATTTGTGCCTTACTAACCAGATGCTCATGTTAAAAATGTTTTCATTACCTTGTTTTAGAAACACCCTGTACAAATAACGAGATAATAGTTTAGATGTTTGGTTATTATTTATCTCATGTTTGATGATGCAACTTTCATTATTCTTGATGAAGGGAGGTGAATGAAAGGGAATTATGTAAATGTATTCAAAAGTGACAATTGTGCCATTCTCATGCCCCATTGTATCCTTAAACATTTAGCTCAACGAAAGGAAATTTTCGTCCAATGAGGTCGACACTGTCAATGAGCATTGTGCAGTATTTGACAAAACTTCCCCCCCCCCTGAACGGATGAAAAAATTGAAATCCCCCTACCTCAAGTGCATAGACCACGACGAAGGCTGTGATAAAAAAAAATAACATTTTATATTGAGAAAAAAAGTGTTTAACTTGCTTTTGTCCTGATAATTTAAAACACCCTTTGCTATGCTTTAGGTGAATTTGACGTTCATGCGAAGGACGTTTTTGTTAAACACCGGGAAATGTTGCAGCTGGCTTTAATATTATGCTGTGAACGAAGATGCGGAGTTATATATTTGTTTATTTAACTTGTAAAGTGAGTGAAGCAAAAGGGCTAACTGCAGTTGAATGGATAACAGACCCTTTTTCTTTATCCCTATGAAATTTAGATTTAAATGAAGGCAATAAACAAATTTGTAATGAAACGCAATGTTCACTTTTAGGCTGGTAATTGCTACTTCTAATTAATTAGTCTTTGCAAAAATAAACTAAGTATTTTTATAATACAGGTATAACAACTTACAACCTTTTTATAAACACCAATATGTTTGCTGTAGTCAAACCTTTAAACGGTATTAACGTGATCAGATGATGGCATTCACAGTGCATGGACTATTGACAGTTTTGGAAAATGTGTGATGTGATCTTTCCGTTAGCAACTGTTAATCTATTACAGAATGAGTTTAATTTTCTAAGTGAAAAGGCGTAACCCATTAGCTCTGCAAATTTTATCCTCTTACGGTTGCAAAGATGGAAACATTTTAGTCCTACTTCTTTGCAGATGATACCAAGATACTCTTCGAAGGACGTAACAGTTGCAGGGAATTCTATCTGGACTGTACTGTGGATGGGTTCGTTCGGTGTATGCAAAGGCGTGTAGCAAATTTTCCTGCAATCGGAACTTTGATATTCTTTCTGTATATGCTCTACAATTTGGTAAAATCTGTTTCACAATGGCAGGTTTGCGGGGTGAATCGAAAATACGAAGACTGTTCAATAAGAACAATTTTGACAACATACTTTTACTCGTCCTCCTAATTTTGACAAAGTTTCTCAAAAACAGCCCTTTGGGGTGAAATATTCCAGTCTTCAAAGACATGCTGGTAATAGGTTCTTCAGAATCACATCCACGGCCTTCACCATTCTTTCTAATGATGTAAAATTCCTCCCACGAAGATGTTTCTCCAATTTGTGAAAAAGAAAAATTACGCGAGACTAAATCTGTACTATAGGAAGGTTCAGGGACACATTTCACATTTATTTTTGTGAGATATTCAGTTAGAACATTAGCGCTGTGCGGACGTGCATTATCGTGGAGAGGCATTCAGCTTGTTGCACCGAAATGTGGTCTTTTGAGTGTGATATGGCCTACTTTGGAAAGGTTTCCGCCCCGATGTCTGTTATGGAAGTGACTTTTCTGAGGGGCTCAACTCCTTGGAGGAAGCATTCACCGGTGTTCGATGTTCTAATATTACGGATATGGCGATGAGAGTGAGGTCACACAGCGTTCAAACCATGCTTTACCGGACATGAGTTCCCTCTTGAAAAATGAAGTTTGCCGTCGTGCACAACATAGTAAGTGTTGTTGGTGTTTTTAATCATCCTTCATTGCTTCTTTTCATTCCCAGTAGCGTTGATCCATATCTTGCCAGTACGTAATGTGCAATTGGTGCAATCTTACTTAGAAGAGGCGTAGAGCTGTTTGCAGGGGTAGTTTCTTGAGATTCTCATTTCCAAATTGGCTTTGATAGCTGCCGTACATCCTCCCCTACATACTTAGTGAATGTTTTCCCTGTCGTTTGTAGTGTTAGCCTTTTGGAATTTTGGAACCCAATTGGTCACTGCCAAAAGTAAAGACATCTATTCGAAATATGTTCCCTCTTCACCTGAATCTCATAATTTTTATTTTGGCTGCATTTCGTAATTTCAACCCATTCCTCTAAAACCATACAACCTGTCTAAACCTTCTTGTAGAGCAAGTTTTTTTCATTTTCAGTTTTCGTTACTCTCAGCATCATCTTTGGGCAGCGTCCTTAGCCGAAGTTAGTGTGACTTCAGCGGTTATAGGCGGTTAATCATAACAACAGTGCGGTAGCTCAGACGTTTGGAGCGTCGTGGTGAGTTTGCATCCTCACAATTTAAATTTTTTCCTGCTGCAGTTAAAGGATGTTTGCCACCATTGCAATGATTCACCCACTAACATAGTATCACACAATCCGTTATCAATTTTTATTTACGGATTTTTTCTGCTGGTGGTAAGGATATTTGACTATAATGATTTACCCGCTAACATAATACCACAAACTCGCCATCAAATTATATTTACGAAAAGGAGACGAGCGTAGGCCGTCAGGCCGTAGCGAGCCGCAGCAAACCACTGGGTTCATCGGTTTCCAGGATTTGCCCGAGATTGAGTTAAAGTTAGTGTGCGTGTGAGTGTATGTTTGTGTAAATTAATTGCGAATTCCATTAGACGAAAAATAAAATAGGCGCGATACAATTCGCAACTCCAAACTAACACTAGAAGGGATAACATTCGCAACCCCAAACTAAGAAGCGATAACTTTCATACCTTCAAACTAACACTAAGTAGGCTAAGTTTCGGTGGAGAAGCTTTCGGTTTTCTCCGCTGCCCGACGCTGCAGTTCGTGAAAGGAGGTGTGGCCTCGCCCAATTATGATGCTGAACGTAAGTTTTCTTTGTTGCTTGTTATGTGAGTGATAAAGAGTTGATGGATGACCAGGTGAGGTGGTTAAAAGAATTCCAAGAAAGATATTGTTGACAAACAAAGCTGCAAATAGCACACATGTGCTCATTTCCTTTACTGCTAAAACAAATTGAAGTTTAAAGCGAAGAAGATAAAATACTCATGCATCATAAATAATCTCAAATTGTCATATTACCATTGCATATAATATTACATATTACCATTACTAATCAATTAATCATACATTCAACATCCTTGATATGGTTTAAACTTTGCCAAAACCCATTACAAGAACGACGCTTAGCCACTTAACGAGTTTTAGCATCATTTAATGAAATTTTATCACGTACAGGAACGACGCAATGTGATTTTTCTTTTTTTTTTTTTTTCTATAACCTAATTGCTTCATAGCTATTAATGCTTCTGTTATAGCAATAGAGTATTATAAAACAGACATAAAATAGGAAATGGTTTGTGAATGGTTTGTTGTAAAATTGCCAGCTCTTGCAATGGTTTCCAGTACAAGACAACTTTATGCTTTTCTTTTTTTCGATTCCGCAGAGGGGGAAAAAAACACGTAGCTGGAAATAAAAACGTGCATGATGAAAATCAGCCCTCCAAACTTTCAAGATGAATGTGCAGGTCTCATATTTTTATCGCCAGTGGTTGTTGAGTAATGTGAACGTCGTTTTTATCTTTTGTCTCGAGTTTTCTCGTAGTCTATGCTGTCAGTTCTCGCTTTGTAAAGGTGTGCTGCTGTTATCAACTGTGTCAGTTCGCGCAATAAAAATATTCGAATGGACAAGCATGTTTTAAAATTACGTACTTTTAAGATTAAAATTGTTAATGTTTTTCCCATACTAGTTATGATATTACTATTTTACTTAAACTAGTTGAGGTGTTTAACTTATTAAGTCGTATTATTACCAATAGTTTAAGAGAAGTGATATGAACCATTAATATTTTCATGTTTATTAACCCCAAAATGTTTCAATTACTTATGTATGAAAATGTGTATTGCAAGTGTTCATGAAATGTGATACGTACAATGCACAGTGTGTGTATGTATTGAAAAAATTTTAAATTCGTATATATAGTAAGTTCATCTCAAGAACAATGCATTCAAAATAAATGCCCTAGTTGCTTCATATCATTTACCCTGTTCCCAGTCAGCCAGAAAAGTAGACCTGAGCAGGACTGTACCTAACAATTATTTCCCCGTATATTAAACCATGCACAATCATTTTTTATGTTAATGAGTATTAGCTGTGCTAAAGCAGATGTTTAAACTGGTGTTCCTGATATATTGTAATAAAATTAACATTCACTAGATTATTTTTTACTTCTAAAATTCTTCAAATTCCTGTTCTTCATCCGTCTTTCAGTTCATTTACAGCGTGAGAGTTATTTTATTGAGTATCTTTTAGGGTTCTGAAAATTAAAAAAAAAAAAAAAAAAAAAAAAAAAAAAAAAAAAACTCATAGGCAATATGGTTGTTGGAAATTTTAATTTTCTCTCCCATTAACAAATATAATTATTCAAAGCTGTACCGTGCTGTAAATTTTATATTGTGCAAGGAAACTTAGAAACAATCGTTTTTTATTTGTTTTATTTACGGAAGCTGTTTAACATCTCAGGCTATCAACGTACCATTAAATTCAGAGCGTGAAATGGCCGACAAATTTTGCAGAGGCCTCTTCTTTCAGGCTTAATGTGTTTTGTTTTTTCCGTGCCGTAAATCTGCGAAATCGGACCCTTGAATTTACTTCCCTTACGAAGGAAGTCATACTTTTGATTTTTACGCCCGCAAAAATCCATCGACCCTGACCGGGATAGAACCCAGGAGGCAAGTATGGTTACCACTAGACAAAATAATCGTATTCCTGCCTACCCTGCTTACACTGTTGCGAACATACGAGGACGGTCTGAAAAGTTAATTATCGTTCTCTAGCATAGGTGGCCATGCAATTGGCAAGTTTTTGTTTTTTACGTTGGTACATCTATCTTAGGCATTCATTTCACACGTCGAGTTATTGTTTCTTAACCTTACATCCTGTGCCTCTTGGAAATCAAGTGACGCCTCCTTTCGCGAACGGCAGCGGAGAAAACCGAAGAATGACCAATGGGGAGAGTTGCACTGTGACTTCAACAAATACAGGAGGACATAACAGTTGTAACGCACAGAAATATGCAACAGAATTCAAAAAATGAATTTTTAGGGTGCATGTTAAAAAAGATAATCGCATCCAGTATACTGCGAAATCAAATGGAAAACTGTAACGTAGCAATGTAAACTTAAAGGAAATTATTTGTGTGGAAAAGGCATACGCTTTTAACAGTGTAAGTTATGGGTTTTATTTATTTTTTTGTTTTTGTTTTGTTTGTTTTTGTTTTGTTTTTTGTTTTTGTTTTTTTGTTTAACTTAAGCTAACCTAACCTAACCAAAATTTGCAACTTATGCGTTAACATTATAACTTTTATGTAATTGTCCTCCTTAAAAAAATAAAATTTATTACAGTAAGAAAAGTGAATAGAAATTAGGAAGATTAAAATAAATAGCCGACGGAGGGGATTGGGAAACCACTAACTTCCCCTTGGTAGCACGACACTCGTTCTAATCAACTAAGCCACAAGGCCGACATGAACTACATGGTAATTATCTACATACATTAGTTGACTGGATTTGGGCTCGGTTTTCTACGCTACTCTCCGCTGCCGTTCGTGAAAGGAGACACAAGCGGTACAGGATGTAAGATTAACCTTATTCCTCCTACTTCTACCTGTCCCCAAACTCAAAATCTTCCTCACTGGTCAATGTTTGTCATCAAATTAAAATGGCTTTGTAGCGTTGGTCTTAAAGGAGATCATGTTGAAAAATAAAAATTTGTTCCTTCATTGTTAACTCGAAAGCTTGTGTGGCTACGAAATCGTGCTCAAGCTGTAATCGCTGTAGTTGTGGTTGATTTAATTTATTTATGGACGCTCTTTAACATCTCAGGTCATTCGCGTCCCATTCAATTCAGCGCGTGAAACGGCCGACAAATTTTGCTCAGAGGCATCTTCTTTAATGCTTGAGGTTCTTTTTCGTGTCGTAAATATATGACACGGGACCCAGGGCTTTACTTCCCTTATACTTTGGATTTTACGGTCGAAAAAAAAACTCGATTCTGACCGGGTTTGAACCCGCGATCTTGGGTTTAGAAGACAATATGGTTATCACTACACCACCAGGACCGACGTAATCGATGTGGTAAAAACAACTCGGTCTAAAAGTTATACAGGATCAACAGTTTGATGACCATAGTCACTGGTGATGTTGATTTGGTTTATTTGTGTACGCTCTTTAATATCTTACGTACGCGCTTTAATATCTTATGTCAGCAGTTTCTCATTCAACTCTGGGCGGGAAACGGCCGCCAAATTTTGCTCAGAGGGCTATTCTTTCAGGCTTGAGGTTCTTTTTCGTGCAGTAATCTACGATAGGGGCCCATGGCTTTATTTCCCTTCCGAAGGAAGCCATACTTAGGATTTTTACGCCCGAAAAAACCCATCGGTCTTGACCGGGATTGAACCCGCCACTTGGGTTTAGGAGGCGAGTATGGTTACCACTACACCACCAGGACCGAGTCACTAGAGTATGGTAAGACCCGAAACTAAAGTTTTTCGACAGCAATGAGGACCTCGGGTTGAAAGCCATTTCAGAAACAGAATGGGTCAAGTTAAGGATGTACAAAGAACCTACTCTGAAGGCGATCAGCAACTAAGCCCTTGAAAGGGATGTAATATTTTTTTTTCTTTTTTTTCAATATCGGTTACCTTTTGAACATACTTCTATGTTCCCACCCTGGTTAAAAACATGCGCCCCTCCAGTTGCAAAGTCACGTTAAACACTGCCAAGATAGATTAATGCGGAGATTACTAACAAAAGGCAACCAAAACTAGTGACTTTAGCCCTCAATAAATCCTCTTTCCATTTTCGGCTAGTCTACTTCCTTTTTCTTTTTATCGACGAGAAATGTCCAGTTGTCGAGTATAGAGTTTGAAGCCTTTGCTGTACCATTTTCGCCAAACATGATGAAATTACCATTGACCATTACTTTGCTTTACTTTTAATTTTGTTCGCTGAAAATCTGCGCTTAGTTTCGAATCGTCACAGTCAGAATTCACAAACATTTTGTACTTGCTATCATTTGACGTTTCTTGCCTTCCGTACGAGGCAATTGCTCCAATCATGGTCACATAAATCGATTTGGCCCACTCACTTCATCCAATTTGGTTGAAAGCATTTAACGGCCGCAAATAATTTTTATCGCCCTCAACTTTTTTGTTTCGTGATTTGTGTGGTACGGCGTCAAAGTGTCAATTTGCTGATTACGGCATGATGCTGAAATGTATGACAGCAAAATTATGGATATCTGACAATGTAACGAGTGATGCGTATAATATATCCAAGAGATAAAAATTCTGATGAAAATATGGAGCCATTGGGAAAACGCTGGGCTACAAATATTTTATACTAGACGGTGATGACCATAAAGAAGTTTTAATTAAAAATTATGCACATATGTCTTTGACAAAATTACTCCGGTCACTAAAAGGATGACGGTCGCCTATTCAAAAAGGCTCCTTTGCTTGCTTATAATCGCGCCAGAGCATTGTTTTTAATACATTTAGTATTTTTAAAATGCCCTAGATCGGTTTCCCAACCTTTTTTTACCAAGTATTACATCCCACGTTTTAATCTAATCCAATTGTTTCAAGAACCTACCACTCTTAGCTAAAATTGCAAAGGCTGCCCTGGAAAAATAACTTGTTCTACTATAATCTATGTTCCATATGCATTAAAACTTATAGTGTGGAAAAAAACACTGCAAGAACTTTGTTATTTTACACATATACATTAGTCTTGATCTTTACGTCTTCAACATACTCCAACAAACATGATATACAGCTTTTTCTTTGCTTATACGAGAAGAGTCTGTAAAACTGCGATATTTCTGCAGATTCACATTCAGCACCTACTCGGTGAGAGATACAAGTACCGACCACTCGCGCGCGATTTGTTCCTGTGGTCTACAGAGACATGTTCGCTGAATATTTGCTCGTAGCAAGCAAGATACCACCAGTAACAGTCCATTGTTATGTGGAAAGATTTATAAACTATCATGATATAAGACTTAGTTATAGCCCGGATGTATGGGCGTTAAAAAATATAAAAAGCAGGCAAAAAGGCACTTAAAATATGTAATATAGTCATAAAATCGCATTTATATATTTTTAAGCACATTATTTATAATCTAACTGCAAGGCATTTACTAAACATTATTCTTATATTAACAATGGGCATATTATGAAATCCCTTGTCGGATCTAACAAAGGAAGCCGCAAGAAATTCCTCCATAATAATTCCACAGTGAAATTTTACAACAAGCAGGTAGCGACCCACTTAAACTTGAACATATTGTTACCACGTTTTTTTTATAAAATGAAATTCGCCGCAAAACAGTTTTAAAGCAGCTGCGTTAGAAGAAACAATTACTTCTTATTCCCGCCAATGAAGCATTAAATTAAAATAGCACAATATTTGCAAAATTAAGAAAAAAATTACAAAAATTGGAGAAATAAGCACAATAGTACGAAAAAGGCAGTAATGAAAACTTTCCATAATGTTTGATAGTTTCCGAATACATTTAATATATACACTAAATCTTTTCTACCGGTACTAATTAAAAAAATGGAAAGTTCACTAAAAATAAATTGGTTCTAGTTATTTCTCTTATGTTGCATAACCAATATTTATATATAAACACAGCTCGGAAGTTCAGGCATTTATTTTGGTTAAAATCGGCAGGCATAAAGCACTTAAAAGACTAAAAATGGGCAGTAATATAATTATAGACGTTATTAAAATTAAAACATAGAGCAATATCATTATTAATAAAAAAAAGGAATTTAAGATAATTTCTTTATCACATAATTAAAGTACTTAAGCTTACTTTTCATGGTTACAAGCAACAACAAAATGTTTTTTTCAAGTTATCAACTGTCATAGTCAGCCGTTTGTCAGAGAGAACACTTTTCATCGTGGAAAAAATTTTTCTACTTCCACTGAAATGATCGGAGCATATTTTAAACAAGCTATTACAGAAGGACTCGTACCAGTTACAACAAAACAAAACCTTTCAAGACATCATGGAAATGTTGATCAAGACAAAGCAAGTAGTTTTGAATAGTCCTGGCGAATGAGCAAGAGAAGCGCATTAATACCTGGTCGAGTTTATTTTCTGTTTATGCGTTTATAGGGGAATCACATTAGTATCTCTCTTACTTTCGTATTGGACACATTGTAGAGAGGTTCATTGACATCAGTACCGCTGTCATCTTTCTCGCTTGCAATTGTTTGTTACATTTATGCACTTGAGAAGTTACCAAGAGTCCACCTCGAAAGCAAACATTGCAGTCCAGATTCTGTTTTTCTATCTAGCACGGTGTTCTGCTGCTTTCCTAAACATCAGCGTTGATCTGTATTGCAAATACTTTGTACAAACGTTAAGGTGTTACAACATTGTAACTTACATGAAGAAAATAGGAAAGAGCATGAAAAAGCGGACTGGGGGAGGAGAGGAAAGGCTGAAGATGGAGAATAGGAAGATAGAGAATGGGAGAGGACTTCAGACAAGGAGAAACAGTCCTCAGCGTGTCGTGCGGTGGAAGGACCAGGTTTTAACTCTGGACATGGTACGTAATGTGAATCATTGCTAGGATCTGAGGGAGGGATTTGGGCCGTGTACTACAGCAGCCGTAGCCACTAGACACGCTTCATCAAATCCCATCAGTTCAACCTGCCCGCTGTCCATGTCCTCAGAGAGGGCGGTAATCACCCCTCGGCGGAAAACTAGACACACTGTGGGGTGAGAAAGCAGCAGACGACTTCATCTTCATTTTCCATGCTGCACTTCATACGGTTTTGCGCAAAAAGAGCTCTTCTCCAAAATATACCAACATACATATGGACTTCCAGCCAAACGCAAGTGCCAATGTAATATAAGAAGGCATGAATCTTGAGTTAGACCATTTTTGTGATATTTGGAGCAATTCTATAGCGCCTTGTTTTAATCGTAACGACAAATGCCTAGAAAATGCTAAATTATTCATTTATTTATACTCTTCTAGATGTTTTTACTCCCTTTTATAGGTACCCAAAAGTGGAAACATGGAAAACATTTCTTCCTAAAAGCCAATTCACATTAATTTTATAGTGTCGTTACAGCACTCTTAAATAAAATCTTTCCATTATTTTTTTCGTCAGTCATTTGCAAAGTATTGACAGCCTTTCAAATCCTGGCATATAAAAGTTTTGTGTGTCTTGTGCAATACTGAGAAGCATAATCTTAATGTTTTAGTATGTACAGAATGCAAATAAGCGCTATTTCATATTTCGTAAAAAAACGTTCATATTTTAAACAAATATTTGTTCACATTTTTCAATTTAATTTTAATACTTATTTTAAAGTTGTATTTACGGTTGTTAAGTATTGTTTTCAAGGCTTTATTCTACATTCTTCAATAAATTCGCCATCATTTGTGAAAAACCAAAAGGTATAGTTCTTTCAGTTCCTACTAGTGTATTGCATTCCCCCTATACATTTGCTACTGTAACTGAGCTAGCTGCAAGGAATAAGCGTCCACTTTCTACTTTGATAAATTCCGGAGACTGCTTTGATGTTTTTCACACGTTACATACAGGATCAAAACACGTGTAATTGTATTTTGAAATGTATTTCTGCGTGCTTAAAAAATAATCAGAAATATGTGAATTTCGTTTCTTGAAGTTCTGGGAAGAGTTTAACTTCTCTTAGGAAAATAAAATTAATAAATAAAACCACAAGCTTAAGGGACATTCTAAATTGTTTAGTGATACGTTAGGCAGTATACCTACAGATGTTCACTTCGCATCCTGCTTTATATTGTTTAACAACGTCAAGAGTCTGCAAATGTAACAGATTGATGCTCAAATTTCAAGTGCAAGGCCACTTATGGGGAAATAGTGAAATGCAGTATTGTAACAGTGAGTACATTTATTTGTTCATTGTGCGTTTGTGATTGAAAGTCGTTCTAATGGAAAATACCAGGCCGAGTCAAAAAGTAGCCTTAATACACTGGGATTGAAAACGCGTCTTCGTTTTTCAGCATAGTCTCCAATATATTCAATACGGTGTTCCAGCGTTTCAGTAATGCCTGAATTGCATGAGAACAAAATCATTGTGACCGAATGGACCGTATCTTTCACCTCGTCGTCACACTGTGGAACTTCTTGACGCCTAGTGCCTCTTTCATTGGTCCAAAGCCATGATAATCGGAAGGTGCCGGGTCCGGTGAATAAGCAGGATGTGGTATACCCTCAATTTTTTGTATGAACTGTATTAGGTATTGTATTATCAGTATATCAGTTGTGAACAAACCTCGATGTCTCGACCTCGAGACATGGTTCTCAAGCAGATCACAACATGGCTCGCTGTTAACATTGCATTCAGCGCACCAGAAGGGTGTCACTTCGGCTGATGCTTGTGTCGTTTTGGCGATGATGAATGCCGCCACTCTTTGCTGACTCGTTCAGCCTCTGGCTGGAAATAGTGGACCCAGCTTTCATCATCAGTGACCATTATTTAGAAAAACCATCTCCTTCGGTTTCATGACGCCGTAGTAATGTTTAACAAACGACAATCAGGGACGAGTTGTTTTGGTACCTATCTAGCGCAGACTTTGCGGTACTGCAGAATGTGGCACGCACAGGCATCCGCCGATTGTCTCGATCACTTGTTCTATTGTAGCTATAGTATCTGACGTAATCGCAGTATGCGGTCGACCAGAGCGACCTACTCACTCACAGTTTAAACTTTCTGTACCACTCAAAGGTCTGCTAAAGTTTCACACAGAAATCTCCATATTGACTTTTCATTCTTCGATGAATATCTGTTGGTTTCTAGCCCTCCCTACCCCCCCCCCAAAAAAAACAGATAATTGCTCGCAGCTCCTCGCTCGTGCATGTTCCCAAGGGAGTTGCCATTTTGTTATGGTCGCTGACGTCACATTTCTAAAGATGCCGCGCATGCTTGTTCCTCTAGCAGAAGGATATAGATATACGTTATGCAGTACAACACACTATTACATTATTCTGAATTTTGATTGCTAAATTAAGGTTACTTTTTGACTCAATCTCGTTTATGATGACATATGCCAACATTTCTTTATGTTACAGAATTACATTGTCACACATACATAATTTGCAAAAGTTCCGAAAAACTATCTCGATAATGCTTAAATTATAAAAACTGACGTATTAGTAGAATGTATTTTCTTGCATAAAATGCATGCACTTCTTAACAAATGTGCAATGAAATCAAAAGATGCAAAACCGACAATGGAATTGGCTTTTCATTGGGAACTAAATTAAACTTAATGACTAGAATATAAGGCAAAATCTATTACAGCAAACATAAAGTTACAAAATGTAGCACAATAAAGCTTGCTCCTGTCACATCAGGTAAAGTAGAGCACAGCTTTTCACTGTACACAAACATTTTCATTGACGAACAGTACAATTTTGCCCCCCCCCCTCCAAAAAAAAACAGAGAAAATGCTTGTAATATACTGTCAAAACAGTGTGCTGCATGCTCTAATTGATATATTGTAACATTATAATGCAAAAAGTTAAAGTTAATTAAATCTTGATGCTATTCGATTTGGATAAATTAATATTTTTAATTTTTTTTTTCTTCCAATATTTTAATAATGCAGATTTCATATTTTGTTCAAAGTATCTTCATATTTGTCTGCTCTCTAGTGATAATGTGTGCTTTGAACTTAATTATGTCATTATGGGCATTTTGCATATCTCTTTTTCTAACTTTCTATTGATGATATGCATTTCTAAAGAAAATCCACCAAGTACTGTTAACTTTAATCTTTGGCAAAAATGTACAATAGGTACTAATTGCTGTACTTTGGCTGAATTAAGCTGGAATAAAATCTTTATGAAAGATTTTTTATAAGAATTGAACTCTGTCCCATCCTTGACCCATATCTAAAACTTATTTCATGGCTCAAGAATGCCTGAAATGTAAAAACATAACACGTGCAGTTTCAGGTTCATATGTTGTTGCATTAAATCATAACTATTGAAAATATAAGAGGTGCTGATGTCCCAGTTAATGAACTTCAACATCCAATGTCATTTTTGCATCACGTGATTTCATTGTACATTTTGTGTAAGAACATAAATTCTGCCAATAAATCAATTTTTACTATCTAGGTATTACAGGAAAATTGAGCATGTTTATGACTGTAAATAAATATCTAGTTCCTAACCCTTTGTTAAAACAGCTTGTGAGGAAAAATCAATAAAATAAACATACTTTTTTAATTGAACCATTCTCTATTCTACATTCTTAAAGTGATAAATTAAAATAACAGTTGGCTGGTATTTGCAGTGATTATTTAAAATTTTCTAAGTGGATGATGATGATGATGATGATGATGAAGATGATGATGATGATGATGATGATGATGATGATGATGATGATGATGATGGTGGTGGTGGTGGTGGTGGTGGTGGTGGTGGTGGTGGTGGTGGTGGTAACAACTGTCATGTTTGAGTTAGTCATTTCATATCATTCAGTTGCCAAGTTGCTGTAATGTTCTATTGTCATTGTTAATGTTTATATTAATTTTTTTTCAGTATCATAATTAAAATATAATTTTTTTGTGCAGTGGCATTATGTCTGTTAAATAAAATGAAATATCATAATTCTGATGCAAAGGGATAAAGTTTTTGTTGATGTGTCTTTTTTAAAGAAAAACCACAAGGCAATGAAGATGGTAAAAATTCAAATCACATCTGATTCTGAATAAAACATTGAAAGTACAACTAATAAGGATATAAACATCCTCTTACATGATGAGACCATGCATGTACATGCTTTGACAAATAAAATTACTCATTTCTTGAACGTTTTTCTAGGTCCTACAAGCTGTGTAGACACTGCAGCTGTTGTGTTATATAGCATGCACTAAAGAATTTGACTAATGTGTGTATTCCATTAGCTCTTTGGCAGTGTTGCCATGGTTAAGAGTGCAGGTTTGCCTCCCGGCATGAAGCCATTTTCTTTTTTAATGAACCTTTGTAACATACTATGACAAATTACTTTCATAATATTGTTTCCTATACACAGTAAGCTTTATAGTTAAAATATTATTTATATATATATATAAAATGCTGCACATGCATTTCTTGTACATGTACGAAGAACAAAAGATAACTGTTGGGCACAAATTCAAGAAGCCCGGGATGTTGTAGCCTCTCATCCACACTAATGTAAAAATCATCTATGCCCTGAAGATTGAGTGCAGTTATACATGCTGAGGGTTCATAAACCTCATATTAATTTCAGTTTATTTGTACATATTTTCACTTTAGAAGATAAAGGTTTTAGTTCGTGTATTTATTTAGTTACTTGTAAAGAATATGTTAATTTATAATTACATTTTTGTGTGTGCATAGGTATGAAACTCAAATGATAAGTTCAAATATAATATGATATTAAGGTAACATTTGTGCACATGTACTTATAAAACCAATAATAAAAAATAACCCCAAAATGTTATGTGGTATTTGAACCCAGAAGCTTATGCAGAAAAGCAATGCCTTCTATGTCGCTTGTCATAGCTATTACTCTACTCTTATGTTCTCTTTCCAGATGCTTATAATTCTGACTATTATGTTCACAGGCAAAGTGCCCTGTGGTGTGCCAGATGCTGTATGTGCATTGTGAATATAGTGTTCAAGAACATCCCCAAAGTTTTCCAATCAACAGATAAAATTTGGGAATTTTATTTCCCCCCTCCCTTAAAGGTATGCTAAGTTTTGGATTTTAGCAGAAGCAAGTTCAAAGACCCAAAACCTATAGATGGTTTAAATGATAGTACTGATGTCCCTGATTACTGATAAAATACTACTATTTTATTGTTATTGTTAAGTAATTACTGTTTACCCTGCTCCATTTCTATATGCTAACCACCAAACTCTCTCTCTCTCTCCCTCTCTCTCTAAGCCATTTGTTAAAATGTTGCCAACATCCTTGCCTGCATTTGAAGGAAATATTTTCTGATTTCATCAAGATATGTTCACAACTTTAGGAAAATGTGCTGCATCTTATGATTTAATAAAAAGTTGGTGATGTGAGATTAAATGTAATAGAACATCATATGAAGATGACTAAGGCAGTAATTCTTGGAAAGTTCTCGCAGCAAAAGAAAACATAAATAAAGTGCATGAATAACCTAGTAAGATCAACAAATGAGTAATCAGGTATGTATTAGATGAAACAGGCATCTCATACCAGGGTATAATTATATTTTAAATATAGAATTACAATTAATACAATTAATTGCAAGACAAATACTTAGAATGTTTACATCTACTTGAGAGTTAATATTTGCACCTACATTTTCAGGCAAACAAACAACGTTTCTGGCAGTTTTGTCACTTTGAGTCATCAACACCACTATAGTCCTGAACCAAAATACATAATTTAATAAGGAATGGGAACACAAGGGATGAAATTCAGGTGCTCCCATCAGTATGCAAGATCACGCCATGTGTTATTGGAATGCAAAGGTTTTATTCTGGTTAATTTTATTGGCAGCGATTAAATTATTACCTCATACATTTATAATTTTTTTAATAAAGATATCATTCTAAATCTCAAACAACCATCCAAATGTTTCTAATTGGGGTACTGATTGTTTGGAAATTAACTATGTTAATAAAGTATTAAAGAATTTTATTTAAAAAGTTTATAGCACAAATAAATTTCCATTTATTTCCTCAGAAGACAATAACCTGTTATTTCAAATTATGCTGCAAGCTTCTAAGAAGACTACAGATCAACAATTTTTAATAAGGAACAAATAAAAGTAGGTGTGGGAGGAAGGTGTTGTCTTAGCCCCCTTCAAGATGCTTACTATGCACTTTTCATTAGATCCTTTAAATCTGGAATCATGTTACTGCCTACTGAACAACCTGGCTAAGCTAAATAACGGAGTTTTATTTGTAAGTGGGAAAGCAGAGAACCAGACTGTCACTGAATTCAGAAAGACTGGCCACCTTGAAAGCACTTTGCTGCTGGTTCCAAGAATGTACACAGAAACCTCATCCTTCCTTGTGTTTGTGAACCTTGTGTTAATGAAACAATTTATCAAGGCTTTAAACAATGATGATGCCAGTTTTCAGCATGTTTGACAAATTTCCAGTTCTCTCAGAAGCAAAATTGAAGAAAGGCATATTCAATGCTCCTGACATCAGAAAACTCATGTATGATAATGTATTTAAAACTATTATGGCCACAAAAGAGAATAGAGCATGGAAAGCCTATACACAAGTCACAATAAAAATTCTTGGCAACAAGAAGTCTCCAGATTATGAAGGGGTGGGCAAAATGCTAAATGCATTCAAGAACTTGGTTGCAAAATAAGTTTGAAAATTCACAGTTAAATTTAAACCTTAATTACTTAACCGAAAACTTGAGTTCTCTTAGTGAAGAACAAAATAATTTAATAATATTCAAGATAATTGTACAATGGTATAGAGTTAAAGGTGTCTACAAATAAATGTGACTTAAATGTGATTGATTTAAAAATTGTATATGGATTTGTTAAATAAATATTGTATTCTATTCTAGTGAACAACAAATATTTAAGAGAGTTTTAGACAATGTATCAGGGACAATAGGACATTAATATGCTTGCTTGCTTGCTTGCTGACTGGATGCTCAAGTGAGAAAATCCAGAAATCTTACTTAAAAGAAAAACAGCAGAATTTTCACAATGGAAAAGTGGCAATTGCAAAACGATTGAAGTAATTACACTGTTATTGATGGTATACCATGACAATTTAACAGTATTGACTAGATAAAATGTTGATACAAAATTACCAAAACATAAGAACTATTTTTAATAATAATTCAATATGGAATCGAACACAGTGAAACACCCATTAATAATCTCTTAGGAGTTGGATGTTTAAAAATACTCTTTATGGTTTCACTTAAATGAGATTTACTCAGGATATATGTTTCATGGACGATAGTTCTCATAATCTCTTTTGAGTCAGATGTTTAAAACTCTCTTTATGATTTCACTTAAATGAGATTGCACATATTCACAGGAATTGCTGGCAGTGGTGGAGAGCATGCATCACCACGAAAAACAGTGTACAACTGGATGGATGGCTGGAAACATGGCTGCACATCAACGCAGAAGGGAACCAGTTCTAGGAGGAAAGTGATTCATAAAATACCAGTCAGCATGGAGCATCTTATTCAGGAGATCAGGTGCATCATGTTCTCAGAAAAGGAGCTAGCCCCAGGACTTGCCAGAATCCAAGAGGAGAAAGGTGTCTGCAGGTGGGTTCCCAAATCCCTGATTGCAGCACAAGGAAGTGAATATTGATCTCCTTCAGTGCCAAAGCCAGGATAGAGAAGGCTTCATGTCCAAACTCTTGACTGGCGACGACACTTAGCTCCATTACCATGTGCTGGAGACCAAAGCCCAATCAATGCACTGGAAGCATAAAGGCAGCCCCCTGCCAAAGAAGTTCCATACAATACCTTCAGTAGAGAAATACATGGCCACAGTCTTTTCGGACATGGATGGAATAATCCTCATTGATGGAATCATCATTAACAGCATGCCAACCCTTTAGAGATTGCACCATACAATTCAAAGAAATGGCCAGGAAAATGGGCAAACACAATGCTATGGATTGGAACACCATGACAGCCGTCACTGCTTCTGATTACCACCTATTCACAGCTTTGAAGAAATTTCTACATGTTGTTCCACAGACTACCAGGAACTGCAAGTAGCTGTCTGGACATGGGTGATACATACTCCAAAAAAGTGATTCCAAAAGGGCCTTGAGAAGTCACCACATATCTGGCACAAATTGTACAGCTTAATGGAGACTATATTGTGCTATATCTATGATTTTTCGATACTCCGATTATTCTGTTTTGCTTATTGGTAGGTTTGTTAATCTAAATGTGAGGCTATTGATTATTGTGAGTTTATGTTGTTTTCGATTTTGGCTGTTGTTTTTAGACAATTATGTGTATGGATATTTTTTCTGAATATGCCAAATTCTAGTATATTATCATTTTTTGTAATTTTTATTTCTAGGAAGGGAAGAACCTGTTGTTTTCTATTTCCATTGTAAATTTAATGGTGCTATCTTGTAGGTTGAGTAGTTTAATTGCATGCCTGCTCTTTCCATTTTTCATTTACTATTGCAAAGGCATCATCGCCATAACAGTACCAACATTTATATATATATATATATATGTGGGAAAGCCTGAACTAATTTTGTTTCCAAAGTTTAGATTCTTCAACTACTTCACATTCAGAGGTGTGTATATACATACACACAAAAGAAGGTTTTAGCAATGGGAAATCCACTCTTACCATTCTTAGCAGATATCTATATGAGTTTCTTAGAAACAAAATTAGTTCAGACGTTCCTACATATACACAAAAGTTGATACTGTTATGTTGATGAGGTCTTTGCAATAGTAAATGAAAAGAGGATGGAATTAAACTACCCAACCTGCAAAACAGTACCATTAAATTCACAATGGAAATGAAAAACAACAAGGTTCATCCCTTCCTGGATATAAAAGTTATAAAAAATGACAATAAACAACAGTCACAATCCAAAATAACATAAACTCGCAATAATCAATAGCCTTGCATTCAGAAATAAGCAAGACAGAATACCAATCAGAGTACTGAAAAATCATAGCTATAGCACAGAAAAATGACTGATCAACTGATCGTGAGGTGCATTCCTCACAAAACATGTACCAAAAATTACTTTTATAAGTGTGTTTGTGAAACTTAAAGAGAGTTTTAATGTGACGACATGATTTTTAGTGTTTTACTTTAAATCAAAATAAGATTAAGGAAAACTGAGTTAATTTAGATATTCCAAACAACAGTAACCTCATCACAAAGTTCATAAAATCCACAGAGCAACACATTCATGCCATGTTGGGAAGCTGACAGAGGAACTTGATGATGATGGCAACAGCCTTCAAAACATGTTCAAGTAAATGTAACAAAAATTAGTGAAATTTGAGTGAATTTCTCATAAATAATTTGTTGCATAACACTATATTTCATTGTGAAAATCTCCACTATTTAAATAGATATTTTACTATTTCATCCTCATCTATGTTGTAGTGTTTGAACATAACTTTCCTTTCACTGCTCCAAGACCTTAAAATGTTTCAAATGCATCCAATGTGGCATTCTTCTTAAAATCCTAATTTACAACTACATCAAAGCTCCTGTTCTAAATATATGTTCTCAGATCTGCTATATCAAGAGACAATACATCTTCCAAATGTCAATGAATATTATAACTGTGTTTTTGTGAAACTAAAAGGGAATTATGCAAGGAAAATTAAAATGTTAATAACAATCCAGAAAGAAAAATACATCAGTGGAGTATACATGCAACCACTGCACTTAGAATACAATGATTCTGACTTTTCTACAGTTAAAACAGATGACGTATCCCTACCTGAAGGCTGGGATGACAACCAAGTTCCAGGAGGGTTTTAACAACTCCAACATGACCTTTGTTGACAGCAATGTGAAGAGCAGTTTGGCGACGCTTGTTGCGTGCATTCAAGTCAGCTCCAGCATGAGCCAGCAGTTCCATTACTCCTGGCTCATCTCCAAAAGCAGCATGGTGCACAGCACGATCCCCATCTTTATCCTGCAAGAGTTCATATTTATTTCAATTTTCTCTAACTCCTTAATTATCACAGCTGTTGCATATAACTTAAGTTTAACATCCTTGTACAACTGCCCTGTGTCTAGCAAACAGAAAAAAGAGCACCAAAGAACCTAATACTAGACCTATTGGATTAAACCCATTCCATAGCAAGATCCTAATGGGCCCATCTCTCCAGCTCTTTTTCATACATGAAGTCCAACAATTTTCCAACTTTCCACATACAAAAAATAAAACTGGTTCATACTGTTATGATAGAGGTGGGAAGTTCAGTTTTAGCTCGGTGCAGAACTTGGGTGTGAAAAACTCCTGAGTGTAGTCAGAATTACAAGAGAATTAAACAGATATGGATGAGGAAAATAATAGTGAACTATTAAGATGAAATAATTACGAAAAAATATGAAAAGTGACTGGAAAGTAGAGGTCGTTGGAGAATGAAATTAGAAAATGGGAGAACCCTGAGAAAAAAATTAATTTCTGACTTTGTTCGCAACATGCATTTCTTTATACTGAAATTCAAACTCTGGTACCCAGCTGTAAATCATCATACTTAAAATGAAAAAGCATTCCATTTAATTTCATGTCCTTTCACAAAGCTAAAATTATACACATACCTTAACAGCTTCCTCACTAGAACCTAGTTTAACAAATGTTATCTAACAAAAGTATCACATACATGCCTATAACATTATGAAATATAATTAAGATCATAGTATGATCTTAATTATACGATTAGCTTCACTGTACCAGTTGCCATGAGCATTTCAAAATAATGAAATATGTTTAACAGGCAGTTATACTGAACACTGTGACTGGTGCATGCAGATATGGCTGAAGATAACTCTACCCAATCATTTATTAGAATGCTCATTTATGTCAATCAACAGAAAAGTTTCTATTAGAATAAAATAAGACATAGTTCCTTTCAAAATTAAATATTCATGCCCAATAGGCAATCAAAAAATATTTCTGAAATGAAAGACCAACAATCTAGAGCTATTTAACCCATTGACCGATGGCCATTTAAACCCTGCATTGATTGTTCCCAGATATCCAATAATCAGATCTAGATATTTAAATGGCGTGCAATTTAAATTTCTGCATTGCAGAACAGACCTTTATATTTTGCTTATTTTTTATCATATTTTAAAAAAAGAAAAACTGAATTAAAGGACATTAAATGCAATATGAGCTAACTACAACAAGTCATTATTGATTTATTTGCAAAATGCACAAAAAAAATTAAATTTTGTAATGTATTTAACGTCTCTTTGATTGCGATTTGTGGAGCTAAAAGAATTTTCTACTTTTTTATCTCGAAAGCTACTACCATTCAACACTACTTGTGTTTAACACACAGCATGTAATAAATATTGTAAGGGGAGAAATGTTTGACATAATGCAAACCAGCTATACAAACACTTCTTTATCGTTTGTAGAGTGCGGTTTTTATATTCATATATGTGTGTGGCTTTAGATGAGGTTGAATCATATGACCTCATTTGCAAGAAACAATAAGCTTAGCTTGTTATGCTTAAGTCAGCTATACAATTTTCAGCTGCTGAGATAGATTAGCAACTTGATGCTGGAATCTGCTCTTGGCATAACATGTTTAGATTTGTTTATTGAGAATATTTTCACTTCAGCTAAATAATAATCAGGCAAGGTTCACTTGGCAATGAATTACAAAGTTAAAGTTGTTATTCCCAGTTCAAATCATGGCTTCAACTAGTGATGTAGCTTCAGCTCATTTAGGAAGTTTGTTCCTGCAGGTATTACTACAGAGACAGGGTTATGGAGTTCTGAAAATCATTGGGGCACAAAAAGAGACTTTTTTTAAATATAGCCTGTAGAGTGCAGCTTCATACACAGCTTACCAGTGACAACCAACCAACTATATTTTTACCAAATTTTTTGCTGCAGATTTGGTAACTCTCATAGTTACTGAAACAAATATACATGAGCATAAAGTGCATCAAGGTTTGACCTCAAAAGGTAAATTAGGACATAAAAGTAGGATAAAGAAGTACTCAGATGTAATACAGAATGAGATTTATCGGCTAATTATGATAATTATTCTCATGGGTGTTACTGGAAAACCTACATTAGACATGTACTGGTCTACAGATGACATGCTAGCAACTCCATTTTTTGGAAGTGCATGTCAAACAATAGGTTTTCATCTATATTGCAGTTTCTTCATTTGCCCAACACAGAAAACATAAGTGATAAACTACATAAAATTAGGCCTACTTTTTATTTAATTCAAAACTCAAAGAAAATTGCATACCTGGTGAAAAGGTCGCTGTTGATAAAAGCTTGTGCTCTGGAAGGGCACTTGGATTGGAATCAATATATCAAAACAAAAAGGGTCAGATTTAGCATAAAAAGTTTTGATCTTTATGAAAGTAAATCAAGGTAGTACACTGGCAAAGGGACTGACAACACAGGAGGAAAGACTTGGGGTTATCTGGCATCTCATGGAACTTGTGCTTGATCAGGGTAGAACATCTAGACAACTAGTAAGTTCCCCCAAGTTATTTATTATTTTATATAAATGAATGACAAATGCCATTAGAACAACACATTCAATTCATATTGAATTGCCATAGTATATGAATGTAAAGGCTCTAAAGAGAGGGGAAATGGAGGTGCATCAACTTCCATCTTTGACTTGCATTGCTTGGCATGATAGGATAGTGTCAGCTTTATCTCATTGCAGTTCCAAAATTTTGATGCATGATATGGGAACGCTACATGCCAAAACCAATATGACAGTTTTCAAGCCTGATATTATACATGAATACAATATGCATATGGGTGGTGTTGATTTAGTGGATCAAGTACTGCAGGCATATCCCTCTTTATGAAAAACTGTAAAATGGTACAAAAAACTATTTTTTTCACATGATGGATATCACCATATACAATTGCTTGGTAATTTGGACGTGAGCAAAAGGTCTGGGGTTCGAATCCTGCCAGGACTGTCCTCCCTGACTGAGGTTTTTTCCCAGGTTTTCCTCAGTCCTCATAAATGGCAAATGCCGGGGAGGTACCCCCTTTCCAAATATATCAATCATTTCATCTCATGAATCATCAGTGTTTACCGTAGTAAAAATGGGCATTAAACACCATTCAAAAAAAAAAAAATTGGTAATTTGGAGAGCTCTAAACCCACAAAAACCAATGACATATCTGGATTTTCATTTGCTAGCAGCCTAATTGCAAGCTACTAAATTCAGAGGCCTGTACACACAGTCAACCTTAGATTGACAGAAAAACATTTCTCCAAAAGGAAAGTACCTATGGGAAAAAAATGCATCTGTTACGGAAATGTGTGGTATGCCGCAATTGGAGCACATGCAAGGAAACCAACATGATTTGTGGTGACTGCAGAGATGTGTCCTTATGTCACTACCCATGCTTCTAGGTGTATCATTCAAAACAAAACTTTAAAGGTAAGGTTGAACTACTTTATAATTTATTTAAATTCATTTTTCAAAGAAATGTTATTGAATTGCAGATTGAAATCCAATTGATTTGCAGCACTTGCTGTATGTGTATACATATCCATATTGCTCGGACCCATTTTATTTTGGACATGTATACATGTTCATTTCAGGGGAAAGGTTAATATGCAAAGAGTTCTATTCATAAGTAAATATATTCATTAAACAGAGTCAAATAGTATCATCCATTTATATAGTATGTGACTTATCAGCATTTAATATTATCAAAATTTTCCTCTGTTAAAATGTGACTTCAGTTTATTTTTTTGTCCAGTACTGATTTTGTGGTTTAGAATTTTTTTATATTTTATACAATTTTCTGCATTATGTAAACCAATTAAGTTTCCCATAAAAACTTTATTGAAATCCTCTATGATATTGACCTGTTGATTAATTTTTATAAGGCTACAACAAATAAATATTCTTTGCTATTTACTAAATTTTCATATGAAAGTTGCCATTTAATTTTCATAGTTTGGAGAAATTATGAGGCATATAATTTCCTATATTAAGATCATCATTTAAACAAATGGAGCAAAAGAATGTTAGTTCAACTCAAACACACAATGATCTTAATATATGATTAGCTTCACCATGCAATGTTCCAATTAACAATTTTTAATATAATTCCCTGTTGGCAATTTAGCATGCAGCTGCAGCAAAATGCTAATTGTGATTGTGCTCACTTGTCTGATGGTTTAAGATTCAGATTACTTAAGAGAATTTTCATGCAATGATTTTTTACAATCATAAGTGTCACTTGAGCCAACAAGAATGCCTTGAAAAATTACAGATAACTTTTCTACATTCTACTTCCTTACATGCCAAAGACTACAACTGGTTTGCAGTATTTAGACATGGAAAAACAGACAACGATTTAGTTGAACTACACACTCTTATTGGCTCCACTTATTTAAATGTAGTACATATTTCATGGACCTTTGTCCACATCCTCAGCTACCTGTCGACTGCTGTATAGTTTGACTCAATCATAAAATGATCTTAATTATATGATTACATTCAAGTTCAAGTTCCAATTAGCATTTCAAGGTAAAACAGCTTGACAGACATGGATAACATGGTACATCCAGCAGTTGTCAAGTGAAAACATTGCTCTTGTAGAAGACACAGTAAACAATGATCTCCAAGTCACTTACAGGGAAATAGAGCAGTCTCTAAATATTCATTTGCCAAGGGTATCAGAAATACTGCACAAATATCTTGGTATGAGAAAGAGTTGTCATCGGGTGCCCCACAATCTCACAGAATAAAAGATAGTAAGAGTGGAATGATTTGTCATTTTGACATTGACAGTTCACAGTGTGTCCACAGTATCTTCACAGATCACAAAAGCTGAATTTACCAATAAGATCTGGAATCAAAGAAGCAGTCAGCAATCTGGGCCTTCCCAAATAACAATCCCCTAGCAAAGGTTAAGTGATGTCAAAATGTGGGTGGAAGATGGTTGCCAATTTCTTTTCAGCAAATGGCCATATTACAACCATTCCACTCCAAGCACAAAGAACAGTCACTGCCAACTGTACATCACAGTGTACCTCCCAGGGTCTTCATAACACTAACAGAAAGAAGACCAAAGTCTACGTTGTGGGATTGTTGCTTTACCATAACAATGCCTCAGTGCATTTCGTTTTGAAAACAATGCAATTTCTGCAAGAATCGGTAGTGACAATGGTGAACCATCCACCATATTGATTAGATTTGGCCTCCTGTAACATTTTTCTGTTTCCAACATCAAGGAAAAAACTTAGAAACCTTCAGTTTGGAAGTCAGGAAGAAGCTGTCCTAAGAAGAGAAGATTGGTGGCACCTAAAGAAGCATGGTATGGCTGCTTCCGTAATTGATTCTGGTAGATGCAACTTTGTACCAAGAGTAGGGTAGACTATTTCAAAAAAATGAGAAGAATTTATGAGTTAAGGCCTTATACTTCACACAACTCAGAAAATGAAATAGTTACCCTTACACCAAGAATAAACACACTCACATACTGAGATGGAAATACTAATTATTAGCATTGCTTTCCATCTATGGATTTCTGATTATAACTAGCTTAGAACACAAGGCCCAAACAAATAGCACAACAAGTTAGTTCACAAAGTTTGTGGGATGATGAATGCAATGCATCAAGTTTTCACTGTGAAAATACTGTAACATAAAAAATTAATAACAGAGAAAAAAAAAGAGAGTGCATATAATACATACCTCAATCTCTACATCAGCTTTGTGTCTGAGAAGAATTTTAATAACTTCAAGATGTCCATTCTGACTTGCTGCCTGAAGTGCAGTGTGGCCAGCAAAAACTCCATTTACATCTGCATCAGTACGTTTAAGGGATTCTTCACATTTCTGTGCATCACCATTAGCTGCTGTTTTCACTAGTTCCTCATTTACATCCCCAGATACATGAGTCTCAAACAGTTTCTTCAACAGGGCACTCAAACGTTCTGCAACACACATTTAAAAATACTTTGTAGAAATTTAGCTATAATTTTACTTCTTTTAAATAATTGATATGCAAACTTTTTCATGACTATTAAGACTTTGGAGATGGATCACCTTTTTGGCCTGAAATTTGGGAAGTTGGCTTGATCAGCTGCTGCTCTGACAGAAGTAGTGCTAACCATAAGACATATGGTATTACTCTTCCTAGCTAATAGCAATTAGCTGTAGATAATTTTTATGGCCAAGTTTAAAGCTCCATGTGAAATTCATAAGGAAATGGTGACAAACCTGGACCACAATAACAGTGATGCCATTTCTTTGAAAAAACTTAGCAATGAATCATGTTATAGTTCCCCTGTACCAGCCATTGTTGGAGGCATTGAGCTGGATCAGTGTATGCACCTGCAAACCTTGGCACAGCAGTTCAATATTTCATACAGTACGCTATAAAATAATGTGCATGGCAAACTGCAATATCATAAGGTCAGACTAGGTTAACAAACAACAGAAAGGCCAGAGAATGATGTTATTCTCAGGCCTTGTGATTCATTACACTAAACAGTGGCATTTATTTCTGTAAGGTGTAGAAATTCAATTACCCAATCTGCAAAAAACAGACCTTGTGACTGTGTACTAGAACACCAAGGTTTTCTTCTACTGGAATTTCTTTTCAAATGAAATCCCTGTGAACCCTGAATCTATATTAACACCCTGACAAAGCTGTATTAAGCTCCTTTAAGACAAAATCAATGCTCTTAAAGACGTTGGGAGTGTAACACTGCTTTGCACAACATGTTTTCCTATGTTGCTAGTACTCAGAGATGCTCCAACACTAGAGCCCAGATTTATGGCAAAATGACTAGCAACGTCTTCATCCCTCCTAGTCTCATTTTCATAGTAGTGTTCATTTGTGAACTGCCAGTCTAAGTTTGATTTGTAAAAATAATTACTGCAGTTACATACAGCATGGTACTAATTAATAAGACCTGAACAACATCAATGAAATAAGAAAAATCTTTTAGATTCTGCTCATCATAATAAAAAGGAGACGACTATACTTAATTTGCCATCCTGAACTTTCACTGAGATGCCAACTTACAATATTATTCCCTAGGAAATTCTGGCATTTAAATTACTTTTTAGTTCTAGTATATAATGTATAATGCCTTTATTTAATGGCCTATATCATATATTTGAAGTGCTTTTTTTGCCTACCTTTTTCTACCCTTTTTAATGCCTGAGCAACTGGCCAGGGTCAATGGATTTTTTGGACAAAAAAAAATCCAAAGTATGGGTTGCTTTGGAAGGAAAGTAAAGTTGTTGGTCCTTTGCCATAGATTTACAGCACATAAAAGTATCTCAAGTCTAAAAGAAGAGGCCTCTGAGCAGAATTTATTGACTATTTTATGTCCTGAATTGAATAGGATGCTGATGACCACAGATGTAAGACCATTCTTAAATTAGATAAAATATATAAATCAAATTCGGTTTCTATCCACCCAGCATGATGTTCACACCTGGCACCTTAGAATTTTCATATGTTTGGCCCAAAAAAAAAACCCTGGGTATTTAAGACTTCCATTTGGATGAAGCACTTTAAACCAACTGTGTGTAGTAGACAGTTATGCATCAAGAAAATGTAGTGTTAATGAACTATGAAACTTACCTCCGCTAGATGTTCCCGGCACAGATCCATCAGAAGATGCAACTTTAGTTACAGCAACTGGATTATAAGTCCAAGAAGTGCCACAGACCTCTACTTTGAGATCATTATCATGATAAATTTGTTGAACACGTCCAATTTTACCAAGAGTCTGAAACAAGTGTCAAATAGTTAACACTTATAGAAAAATTTTATTCAAAATTATGATCTAAACGCTGAGGGAAAGTGTGCCTAACATGCAATGAGCCTTTCTTGAGAATAAATGTGATTTCTTGCACATTATAAAGTACATCTAAAGTTTCCAATGATGAACAAACTAATTGCACTATCTAAATTTGTAATTTTATATTATAATCTATAGTTCAGAATAATTTAGATTACTCATATAATAAAATATATATTTATATTTTTTGTTATATCAGTATTCCAAATGATTCTAAACTACATCAGCTGTTTTAGATATTTCATATGATGCTTTAGCACATTCTAAGTTTATACCAATTGTTTTTGTACTAATTGGCAGCGCATCATATTTCTTTTGTCTGACAAATATTTTTCCTACTATATTATAATTTTCCTGTATATTACCAATATGCTCAGTACTTGTATACCCTCCTAAGACAAAAAGTTAGCACTCTCAAAGCATTAATTTCTTCTGTTTAGTTCAGTGCTCAATGCATGATACGTATCTGCAACAGAACTTACACTCTTTCGCATCATTCTATCATCACCAGTAACATCAAGTTCACCATTGCAGATGTATGCTAATAGCATTGCGGGGATGTGATAATAACTAACACAGTTTGAATCATACTAATGCATAAATTGTTTTATTTATTATTTTTTGCAATAATGTTTAGTATACAAAAGATGTTATAATAGTTCTCAATCTGACTCTAGGATATTGTGAAGATGGTCAAATCACTATGATAATTGTTAAGTATCATCCTTTAGATGGCACACTATAAAATTTCAGATGTTTAAGTGTAGTCACTTGTTTGTGATGAATGTGTAAACAAACTAGTGTTAACATTTTCTACAAAATGGATAAAATTAAAATATGAGCTGTGATAAAGTAATTCATTTTTAAGGGTTTAATCCCAACAGAAATACAAAAGGAGTTACATTCCACTTTAAAGGATTCTTCAACTTCGCTTTTGACAAATCAAAAATTGGCTGCTTAATTTAAGTGTGGTTGCATATTCACTCAAGATGCACTCAGGACATCCCAAAACTGCTACAAGCAACAAGATTGTAACAAAAATTCACAATGCTATACTCGATGATCGCCAACTGAAGGTACGGGAATTGGCTAACATTGTAAAAGACCTGAATAGATCCTATCCCATTTTACACAAAGTTTTGGGCATGAGAAAGCTTCCCACTGGATGAGTGGCATATTTGTTCACAATGGACCAAAAATGCATTCAAATGAACATTGTTCGACAGTGTTTAGACTTGTTTAAAAGCAATTCCAGTGAATTTCTCTGACATTTCATAACAGTAGATGAAACATGGATTCTTCACTACATGCTACAGGTGAAGGAGCAAGTCCAAACAGTGGTTGGCAATAGATGAAAGTCCACCAAAGAAAGCAAAAATGATTCCACCTGCAGGAAAAGTCATGGTTATTGTTTTCTGGAATTTTCATGCTATGGTGCTCATAAATTACCTCCAGAAGGGCAGTACAATCATTGGGGAATATTATGCTTCATCACTGGACCAACTGAAGGATGCTATTTGGGCAAACATTCACATTTTGCATAAAAAAATGTTCTCTTTCATCATGATAATGTGCCTTCTCACATGTCTGGAATTACTGCAATACTGCATGACTTTTGCTCCAAGCACTTCCACATCCACCATATTCACCGGATTTGGCTCCCAGCATATTTTTTGTTCTCAAATCTGAAGAAATGGATTTACATCAAATGATTGGTTGAAGCTAAGATAGACACTTAATTTTTCACAGCTCGGCAAATTTTATTTTACTGAGGATCTTAAAAAGTTAGAAAGTTATTCGACTAAATATATTGATTTACAAGGTGACTCTGTTGAAAAATAAAAACAAACATTTCTCTTAAATCTTGCACTTTCTTGGTCAGAACAAGTACTTTTAGAATTCCCCCAATATACATGACAATATAACTTTCAATTGCAAAGGATTATTTGAATTTTAAAGCATTTTACTCACAAAAAAAATATAATAAACTATTACTTGTTTTTTAAGTAAACAGAAATTAATTATTTTCAAATGAAATAAAGGCAATGTTTTTATGTTTTTTATGTTTTTATTTTTGTTTTTCGCTTTGCAATATTTATTAATGACATTTATTTTAAAAATGAATAGAGAAATTTATGTTTTTGAATTTGATCATAAATGCCTCTAAATTCAAACAAACTTTGTCCATTAAAAGACTTATTACTGCCATATGATCTGGCATTGTGAAACAATAATACGTTGACAATGCATACACGGCATTGCCAAGGTATTATCGCAGGGATAGAAAAGAGAATATACTGCATGAATAACATTAGATTATAAGGTAGTGGTTCAGAAGCTGGGGTTTAGCAGGAAAATAGAGATTTCACTATAGAGTGTGGGTGAGGAAAGAAGCGGAGTCTAGAATAGGAATGGTGTCACCAACCAAAGAGAATGTGACGAAGTTTTAGTTTCAATAGAGTTCCAGAAGCGGCATAACTAGGAAGCGCCTATGATCTGTCTCCGGCTCATGAGATGTACGAGGAGAATAGTCAAAAGCAGGTAATGTAAAGCCAAGCTGTTGTTATTATAATTTATAAATTGTTAAACGATTAGTGCTGAATATGTGAGTTTTGTTTTGTTATGTATTTCCAGTTCCTTTTGCAGGTTCTTGCTAGCTTGTTTTAATTAGATAATTACCTTTGATTCAGTTAGTTGAGCAATAACCATATCGCACATCTTCTTCAGCTTATTAGCTATGTATCAGTAGGTAAGGGGCTTGCAACAATATTAAACAATTTTACTTGCAAAAATAAGCATAATGAGGAATCAACCTTCGCAGTTCTTATACTATACAAGTGCATTTAGCTGTTCAGTCCAGTTTCATTAAACCCATTCCCTGCTTATGGCATAGCTTCAACATGAACTGAAGGTGGCACAGAAAATCCAGCAACAGCAAATGCTTCCCATGTTTTTCAAATCAGTCAATGTTTCTGACTATTGCTGTCCAACAGCCCAGAGCAAACTGTTGTTGTATATAAAGAGGAGCTAATTTCTATGCCACAGAAGAGTGATGCAAATGTAACAGTATACCAAATAAGCTACAGAACCTGCTGAAAATGTTCTATTTTTTCTAAGTATTTAACATGCTGCAAACTACCGAGATCTTTCAAGACTATGAAATTATGTTGCAAATGAGCCTGGAGTTCTTAGTGTCTAAAGTTATCTGGTATTCATCTTTTCAGTATAAGGAAAAACTCTGGAAAAAAAAGCCTTACCTTTGCACCATTTCTCATTAGGGATTAAACCTGAGCCTACAAATTGATAACAAATGTGTTACCCTTCAAATCATGGCAATGGACTTATGAATTTTCTTATTATTAACTGCTGCATATTGCTAAACTTATCTAATGACCATCATGCTCAAATACTCATTTCCATAAGGAGGGGAAATTTCAAATTATCAAATACTCTGGTGCAAACTTGGCAGATTCCAAGTGCCCATGGTATTTCCGACATATGAAGTACATGGGGTCACATCCAAGATCCCATCTCAGAGAGTTGTTCAGATGGGCTGGAATTTGAAGGGCTGCATGTTCCAGCAATTTATGGGTTATTGAATGTGCTACGGCAAAGTAGTGAACTGCCTTAAACACTTATATTATCCAGCTGCTGGTGTTGGTTTAGGCCAACCAACTGGTTATACTGGTAGCCTAGCTAGAGGATGAAGGCTTCCACCACATAAAGAAGGGAAGTTTGTTTCCCAGTTTTTTTTCTTATGAGAAAGTGATTATCAACCAATATAAACATATAAATAAATATAATGGATTAAATGAAGTAATAAAATGGCCCAAGAGCAATCAGGAAGATCGCTTCTTCTGCCATCTTCTTTACGGCTGAAATTGATGCTCCTAAATGTAGCCTTATGGGACCATGTCTCCAAGTGAATTATTACACTTGAATATCGATAAATACATAATAAAGAATTTAAATTATCATTATGTCTGAGAAAAAAACAAGACCCATTTTGCAGAAATGACAATGATCTGCTCCATGCATTAAAAATCCTTGATGAGTAGACATAACATAATTCAAGGTATGGTGATATATGACAAACAACTGTTCCTCCTCTTGCTTTTATATCACATCCAAATGATATCGCTTGCAACTATTTACTAATACTTTACCAGTGTAGCATTTCTTTCATGGAACAGAATGTTACAAGAACATACTTTACAAGAACCTGCACTAATATACTTGTACGTATTAGACCATCATTTGTGAAACAGGGCCCAGGAGAGTGTCTCAAGAGTGTACCTTACTGGGCAGGGGAGAGACAGCCATTGATTTTATTTTAATCATCCTTTCATTATATAAAAGAGGTTTCCATTAGTTTAACATTCATATAACCAAAGCTACTGAGTAGCTATATCATTAGCATGGTAATCATTGGCAATCACTGATTCATATTAAGTAACAATGCTATGAACTTACTGGTGCCATAGCTTCAGCCCATTCTCCATGTCCTCGCTGCAGAATTTTAATGCGCTCCAAGTCACTACAGATCTGTACCAAATCACCAACAGTAAATTGTTGCTGACTATCACTTGGTCCTGGAGCTCCAGGTGGCACTGCTACAGCCACTTTAGTCAGCACTGCAGGATTGAATGTCCAGCGGTTGCCACTAGGGTAAGACACTACAATATCGTGATCCTCATCTATTCCTACTACTGTGCCAGTAGTGCCCAAGCACTCAAACATTCCATCTGTCCAGCCACCATGTCCATGTTGCAAAGACTGCACTATCTCCAATTCCAAATCTACATTCACCTGTGGATAAAAAAAATATTACAACTTTATAAAATGGTGCTGTAAAAATGTTGTTACACACCTTCTCTACAAAAAGCAAATTTTCATAACATTTAATAACCATGCCAACATTAAAAAATTCACCAGAGGTAAACATTTATAGAAAGCAATACTCATTCTTAAAAATAAGTTTTCTTTTTTAAATTCTCTTTTGTAGAAGTTGATTTTAAGCACACTATACACAACAAGGTGTTAATAACATATTAAAATGGACTAATAATAATAATAATAATAATAATAATAATAATAATAATAATAATAATAATAATAAAGTTCCCTTCCCCTATTCTTATATCACTTAGTTTTTCATCTTAGCATAGGAGGGAATCTCAACTCTTCTGTATCAATAACATTGCACTATATTAGGTAATGTATTTTCATATGTTGCAGACTTAAGCAGTACATCAACCTGCTTTCAATACTATAATATGTACACCAAAACAGATATTTCGTCACAGCTGCACAGAAGAGGTTCTATCTATTATATTGTGTTCATGGTGTTGCTATAGAATAGTTGGACCTCAGAGCTCTCTATGGTGTTTACAGCAGAAAGTATCAGAAGTCTTTGATCCATGTTTATTCCTTTATTCAACCCTTATATTTTCAAGTTTATGTGGCTAGCAGTTCAGCAGTACCTTTTGTTTAGAGCAGACATGTCCAGACTCAAAAATTGTTAAATATTAGAATTTGTTAATGTGAAAATTTCTCACAAAACTTGTAAAATTCCCTACAGAAACTTATCATATGCTGATGCCAGTTAATGATGATGAATATCAATCTCACTTTGAAGTTTTTAGGCAGCTCCAAAATTTTAAACAGGGAAAAGTGGATGTCCAAGATGACCCATATGAACATCAAAAACAAGTTATGACATCAAAAGAAATTGGTGAAATCAAGGGATGATTCAACAGGTCTATAGAACTTCTTGAATGGGTGAGAAGGAGATATGAAATGTGAAAAATACCCCACAGATTCTTCACCTAGAGAATGCACTAACTCTCAAAACTTTATTGACAAAGCACAAGATCCTAATATTTAGCTACCTTGCACCATGTTATTTCCTGTTATATCCAAAGATAAAGTGAAGCGAAGGCAAAAGCAAGATACCTAATAGAATGGTAATTCCAGCATTGCTTCTAGCAATAGAAGATTTTGTGGAATTTTAACACACAACGGTACACTCTTCTGATAAAATGAGCTCTGAGAATATTATTAGATGTACACTGAATATGAGACATACACGATGGAATTTATATTTCTCTTCCAACAAATATGCTTTAGTGGCAATGTTCCTCTCATGGTTGGTAATATCTACAATCTGTTTGATTTTATTCTATACTCCATGCAAATTTTCTTTTTATTATTAATAGATATTTAACATGCATTATTTTATCTTTGTCCTTGTATAAATCATATAATATATTCCTATACGAATACTAGTTCAAACTCGTAATTCTTATCATTCACCATGACTGATAACACTGGTCCTCATTGATCCTGCAGTATAAAGGAAAAAACATGTCACTTTAATGGAAATCAGATTACAAAAATAAGTCCGTTTTTGGCTATCAATCTAGTTTTTATGACATGTGCATGTATGTCTATGGTGCTAAATCATTCATCTTATACAGTTTAATGCTATGTTTCATTAAGTTATTCTAAATCTGTTTGATTTTCTTCCTAATCCACTCACTTCCATCTTCCCTTATCATGTTTATGTTTATATTCTCAGCACTTATCAGTTTCGTTATATGTGTCAGGTTTGTCTTCTTGTGAGGTATTTATGTTTACATTTACAGCAATCATAAGTCTCAACTTCATTTGAGCTGAAAACTTGTGTTAATACACATGTTCATCTTCTGTATGTGTAGTGCTACAATAAAAGTTCAAGTATGACTTTTATATCAGGATTACGCAGGAGACAGTGTCTACAAAGTCCCCAGAAAATTTGTTACATTTGTTAATGTTATGTATTTGATGGGAAGGTATGTAAAATAGACTCACAAACAAAGAAACTATATTACTCATAAATATTATACTTACGAAGCTGTTGACAATGGAGCGGTAATATATCCTAACTTAGGTATTCATTTTTTACACTAAATTCCACTTACATAAAAATAAGCTGCATTTCGGGAGAATCTCTCTCATCTTCAGTTGCTCACCAAACTGCCATTACTTGAAACAATGGCGGGACACCCGGATACAGCTGTTTGATCCAGTTGTCCAGCCATCGTTTCGAGTAATGGTGGTTCGGTCAGCAACTGAAGATGAGAGAGAAACACGTCTTACTTTTATGTAAGTAAGTGCAGTTTAGTGTAAAAAAATGAATACCTAAGTTTACGATATATTACTCATATTTCAAAGAGAAAGTTGATGATCAGGATTAAAAATAAAATAAAAAAAAAAAAAAAAGATGGGAATTAAATATCCAAATCTGAATTCGGCTGCATGGCCTATTTCTCATGGACCTGAACTACCCATATCTACACCACCGGCAGACCTTAATTTTAATGAATCTACACCAGCTCTGTGACTTCCGACAATGAGTTAGTTTCTGATCCAGAAGAATTTGACAATCCACCACAACTGTTTAATCAATGCGAGTTAAATGATTTAGTGAGGGATTTAGGCCTCATAAATGAAAAAAGTAAATTAATGGGCTCAAGACTAAAGGAAGAATTTGTTATCACCTGGCATTACATTTTTGTGGTTTAGGAATCGCAAAATACAGTTCTACAAGCACTACGCAGAAGAAGGTCAACTTGTAAAAACTGCAAAAATATATACATAGGCAAGGCCAAGAGAAAAGTAGGCATCAGATTTAAGGAATACTGGAGAAATGTCTATTACAAACACATAGAAAAATCAGCCATAGCAGCACATTTCTGGAATAATAATCATGAAATGGAAAAAGGCATCTCTTTATTAAAAGCTGTTCAACATCCCAGGAAACTTGGCATATGGGAAAAGAGTTTCAAAAAGAAACATAAACTCATGAATTTAAACATTCCAGAAGTAGACAACATTTTGTACAAGTTCATCAACAGACCACCAGATTCAACACAATTGTCTACCTTTCCAACCTAATATGATCCACCATGCACCAGTCATTTAACAGTTGACAATATGAGCAAAAGTGTCAAGAAACATGTCCTGATTTTTTAATTTTGAGAGTGAAACGTTAAGAGTATTTTATAATTGTACCAATATTTTAAATGTCTTTAACTCAAGAGTGCTTCCTTATTCATTGGGAGTGAAGCCACAGAAATTTTTTTACCAGTTTTAAATATTTTATCTACTGGAAATCAACTTGTGTTTTGTGTGCATTGTGTAATCTTATTTAACAGTTGGGCAGGGGTGCATATGAGCCAAGTAGCTGGTGTCTTTTTATTGATTCTTCCAAATGAAGTCTTAAGGCAGTGCTACTTCATAATGCCAATAAGTTAGCTTCAATATCGCTTGCACATTCCATTACCTAAGAAAGTCTTATGAAACTCTGAAGCTTGTTCTTCAGAGAAATTAAGTACCACAACCATGAGTGACAAATATGTGGTGACTTGAAGGTCACTGGTCCGTTACTAGGACCACAGGGAGGATACGCAAAATTCCATTGTTTTCTTTGCAAATGGGATAGCAGGGCAAGGGATAAACATTTGGAAACTGGCCAATGGCCTGAAAGACAGTTACTGGAACTTGAATTAGAAAATGTTACTAATGTGCCTCTTGTTGATCATCAAAAAATTCTACTCCAACTACACATAAAACTTGGCATGATAAAATGATTCGTGAAAGCACTTGAAAAAAGTTTCCCTTGCTTCCAGTACTTATGCACAAAGTTTCCATCATTGCCATAAGCAAAAATCAGAGAGGGAGTATTTGATGAACCACAGATAAGGAAATTGATGAAAGATGTTAATTTTACCAGTTCTATGAATGAAATTGAAAAAGATGCATGGAATCGATTCAGAGAGGTTATTAAGAAATTTCTGGGCAAGGTGAAAGACCCTCAATATAAAGAAATTGTACAAAATATGCTGGAGATTTCAGGCTACTCAGCTGTAATATGAGTATGAAGCTTCATTTCCTCGAGTCACATCTTGATTACTTTCCGTCGAATTTATAAACTGTCAATGAAGAGCAAGGTGAAAGGTTTCACCAGAACTTGAAAGATGTTGAACAACATTATTAGGGACATTGGGACATACATATGATGGCCAATTACTGATGGTGTCTTGCATGCAACGAACCTACCAGAGAACACTCGAGAAAATCATATACACTGCAGTTCAATGGGAAAAGAAAAAGAGGTACACAAGATAATTAACATACATTCTCAAATTCAGGTACACTTTCATATTGTTATTATTCTTCATTTTCTTTAAAGGTTGTATTGGGGTGTGTAATATTTTTACAAATTTTACAATTATATTTTCATTGAACATTGTCATATTGCCAAAACGAGATGTGATATGGATAAAGGGAATGCATTTTTTAATTCTGCACACCAAAATTAGTGTCACCTATTTTTAATCTTAATGTGGAAAAAAAGTTTTCATTTGTAACCTAGTGTAATATGTAACTTCTCCCCACAAAATATAAATTGTAACTTCTCCCTGTGTAATATTAAATGCAACTTCTCTCTACAAAATATGTAACACAATTTTTTCTCACAGAATAAAAAGCACATCCTCTTCCCATGGAATACAGAACACAACTAACTAAATATTTGGAAATATAAACCGTCACTTATGCCAATGAATTGTAATAATGCTATTCATTTCGATGAATTATTTTCAACCTAAGTATAACTAAACAAATAACATTCGTTAATTTCTATTGAATCCCCACAAAGCTCTCTGTCTCATGTTTCACTCTTATTATTAATGTTGTTACGTTTGCCATTGGTTGATTTTCTTAATATTATAATTTTCTCTATTTGTAGTTAATCTATCCATATTCTTGGCTCTGTGTGTGGTCGTTTAAACCTTTACATTTATATTACTGAGTATGTACAAATGAACTTATTTAATTTATATGATTAAAAACATATTATTAATGAATGTTTGGAGCTTTAAATTGAATGTAATAGCCTTTATTTAACATAATAACATATGCAAATGAACTTCCTAAATTAACATAGATAAATAACTAACACCATTAAATGCTTGTGGCTTTATATTGAACATTATAGCCTTTACCTTATATAAAAACATATGAAAATGAACTTATTAAATTAATATAATTCAATAACTGCTACCAATGAGTGTTTAGGGCCTTAAATCAGATATTTTCCACTTTAAGATGATCAGTTTTAAATTTAAAATTGGCACCTGCTTCCTTTCTTGTAGGGGTAGCCTCCTCTAGGAGATTGCTGTTTGCACTATGCCTCAAACATTTCAACATTTAATCTTGCCACTCCATTGTCAACAGCTTTGTGAGTACAATATTTCAACATTTAATTTGCTGTAATTATTGTTATGTGGTTTTTTTTATTCATAAGAAAGTCTGTACAGATTTCTATTTTGTACCTGATGTTTCTATTTGTAGTTATTACATGTACAGGTTGGTTTAAGTCTTGATGCAAATCAATGTCTCAGTAAGCTTATCGAGTATTTTGACTAGGACAGGTTAGAGCAAGCAATGCCCATATGTGTCAGTCCTGGTAGTGTAGTTGTAACCACACTTGCCTCCTAAACCCAACATTGCAGGTTCAATCCTGGCCAGGATCGAGATTTTTTCGGGTATAAAAATCCTAAGTATAACTCCCTTCAGAAGGGAAGTAAAGCCTTGGGTCCCATGTCATAGATTTACAGCATGAAAAAGAATCTCAAGCCTGAAAGAAAAGGCCTGTGAACAAAATTTGTAGGCCGTTTCAACCCCTGAATTGAATGGGATGCTGATGACCTGAGATGTTAAAGAGCATCCATAAATCAAATCAACAACAAAATCTTGCTCATGTAAGTCAATTTGCATATGCACCACCTGAAACATCACCTCTCATTACATGCATTCTGGGAAAGTTTGCTATATTTAGCAAGAAATAGTAAAGTTGTGAATAGCAGCATAATGCTGCGATCTGCTGCTACTTTCTTGGCTTGGCTTGGTGAATATTTGTCTTCTAAAGCAATTATACATTTACTTATTATTTGGTTTTTTAGAGATATCAGATGCTAATTTTAGTATAGCTGTAAGAAATTTAGAACTAAGGCAAAATAAGTTTTGGTTAAAAAATGGGTAGTAAAGTGGCTCTCTTCTGAAAACAGCTTCACATGGTTTCTTAAGTTTACTTAAAACAAGCAATTTATTCATTGCATGCAGGAACAAGTACATTTACCTGATCTCCAGTTTACTTAAAACAAGCAATTTATTCATTACATGCAGAAACAGGTAACATTTACCTGATCTCCAATCTGTAAACCATGGGGTCCAGAACGTCCGGGGCCTTGCTCTCCAAGTAATGGCAGGTGATCTCGATATACTGTTTGGCCTTTTGCATCATTCACAACTTTCAGATCCGCCTGCATCAAAATAACAAGCACCATTTACACATCTTTTTAAAAATTACCATCTGTTTTACAGATCATGCATTTGTAAGTGAAAGTATATCATAAAGCATGAACAGTATAGAAGTTACAGGGCAGAGTAAGTTGAGTGGTCAGACCTTCCGCAATTAATTGTGCCATCTTAATTTTCACCATCACTATCACCAACTTGTCATTATTCTAGCAATATAGTTCATTGACAGATATGTGACCAAAAAAATTATATACCAACAAATACCATATCAAAAAATTAAGGTACCACAATGCGTTCCAGCAGTTTCAATTTACTATGTTTATTTTATCATTTCTATCAAACCACTGTTCCTTTAAAAGCATAAACAAGCATTCAGCTTTTTGTCCTATGTCCATTTGGTAAGGAATACATCATGCATATATTTATGTATTTATTACTTATGATTAAAGAATGACAGAATTTTTATAATAATAAGACTATGGAATTTTTATAGTTTTATTACAACAAAAACAATGACGACGACGACGACGACGACGACGACGACGACGACGACGACGACGATGATGATGATGATGATGATGATGATGAACAATTGTCACAGTGTGTCCAGAAAATATATGAATGCATAGTAGTTCCTCATTTCCAATTCCAAACAATAAGTCCCATTATCAAAAAATGATTGTATTGTATGATTACTTGTGCTGCATTGCAAACTTAAGTTTACTCTACAAGGTGCATTTCAAAAGTAAGGGCTGATCACTCATAAAACAAAGTTGGCAATATCTGGTCAGATCACGCATATGCAGAAGCTTCAGCTGATTCATTAGCTTTCTATCAGGCATATTGCTATCATATTCTTAATTAGTTAATGAGTTGATTTAATACTCTTATGCTCCATTTACCATTGAATTATACAGAATATGTTTCACAGGCTTTTGTTGACTGCCAGAAGCAGCAAAAGCCTGTGAAACATATTCTGTGTAATTCAATGGTGCAGCATAAGAGTATTAAATCAACTCATTAGCTAGTGTTAGTTGCTTTATCATATTAGTTCTGACATGAAATTAATTTTAAATTTAATACTGCTACCAGTTTACTGTCACTCGCCTTTGAGATCCGCTGGTTTATAGTGGCTGTGAAAATAAGTCATCCTGCCAATTGTGAAGTCCATTAGATGATTTGATTTCCCAATGCAAAAGGTAAGTGTCCCACTGAAATTCACCAAGAAGTTTGTGAAGTTTATGAGCAAATTGCAATGAGTGAAGGAAAATTCAGACAAAGATGTCATTTGTTTAAGGAAGGCCAGACAAATGTTAGTGTGTGTTCTGATGGATGACCATGTTGAGTATGTGAATGCAAAAATTTGAGAAAAAATCACTGTTTCACAATCAGTACTCTTGCAATGGAACTTCCAGGCATTTCACCAATTACACTGTTCAGAATTATCAATAAAAATATTAAATATCATACGCTGTTTGCAAGAGGGATCCTTGCAATGTTAGACTGCCATGCACAAAAACTAAAGGATGGAAGCTCCATATACATTTTTGGATTAGTACAACAGAGAAATGAACTTTTTTCTCAAATCATGGACTGGTGATGAAACATGGATCTCAAACACTAATGTCAAATTAAAAACAACAATCCATGGAACAGTGCCATTAACTTCACTACAAAAGAAAAAAATTCAAGCATATGTACGAACAGAAGATTATGACCTCTGTTTTCCGGGACAAAAAAGATGTCCTTGTAGGCTTTATTTTGCACTCATTGATTTCCGTGTTTTCCTTCACTTCAAGAAATGGCTTCATTCTTACAAGTTTGACAACAATGAAAAGTTGAAAGCATCAGTGCAAAATTGTTAATTCCCAGGCAGTCAGCTTTTACGCACAGGGCATCAAAAACTTGTGCCTCAGTAGACAAAGTGTTTGCAAAGGAATGCAGAAAAGTAGAGGGGGCATGCACATTATGTGCAAAAACAATAAAAATATTTTTAATTTATTATAAAAAATAAATTAATGTATAATGAAAAACTGGCCCTTAGTTTTGAAATGTATCTCATATTTTCGTGTGATTTAATATTGTGAGCATATTGTATTTATATACTGAACAAAAATTAAATACTGAACAAAATAGAAAAATAAATTGTATTCAGCACAAATATGTACCATCAGCAGCAGGCTTGCTACACATTCAAATGGACCCTCACAAGAATAAATACATTTGTTAAGAATTTTAGTGAAAAGTATAAGCATTTCATTTGCATTGTTTTTAGTTAACATAACAGAAAGAATAACTTAACAACAATGGGACATGCATACACATATCTGTCTCTCTATTAGAAAACTAAGAATCACTTGTTTTCCTAGATGCTCTCAACTATGAACATGTATTCTGAAATATTCCATACCTTCACATGCAATGTGGTCATCCCTTTTAGCATTAACCAATTATATATTAGTATTTATTTTTGCATTTTAGATCAAATAACTAACATAACTATACATACCATGCCTTCAAAGCCAACACGATACAAATTCTTAGCACCATTGTCCCAAATAACGTAAGCAGCTGAACGAGGGCTTGCAGCAGACCAATCTTGAATCTCATTTACTTTTCCCCTACGGCCATTGCCACCATCTTGATCTTCCCATTGCCAATCTACACCACGCACAACACGAGCTCCAGGGAAAATACCACGGATAGCTACCTTCTTGCTTTTTCTGCGGGGTTCTAATAACATCCTAAAACACAAAAATATCTATGCATATTAGGAAAATGCTTGTAAGGGCATTCTGCTTGAAAAGGATGCCATGTTTTTCACAAAAGCTGGTTCATCTGCAGTTAAAGTAGTAACTTCCAGCAAAGCGGATATAACATCTGCACAACTGATTCAACTACTCAGTTTTCTAAAAAGATTCTGTGTGGATGTAGCACGACATTTTCAACATTTCTCTTCATAAGGTATGAGCTTATTTTCACTATAATTGTAGTTGTAATTGTGAGAATTTGAATAGTTGCATGGACATTACATTAGCTTTGTCAGAAGTTAACGCTCTGACTGCCAATCTATCAACTGCCATGAAACAAACAAAAAAAACCATGAAAGGCCTAGTACAATGTTATTCTACATATTCATTTTCTTTTTCCGATTGCATAAGTGTCTAGTAGTAGCATCTGTGACCATGAATCTGGAAGTCTGATTGTCAGTCAGGTTAAGCTGATTGGGTAAGGTTTTTTCAGACTTTTTCCTTACCATGAGAAGGTAAATGCCAGATAGCTTTAAGACACCAATGAATCCTAGCTCATTTATGTCATTATTAACTATCATTAATTCATTTCATTCACCCCTACAAACTATGTTTATGTAATCATAGGTAGTCTCCCCTAGTGCATCATCTCCACTGGGAAAAAGTAGCAGTGCCCTATACATACTGTAGCATCAGAAGTCTGCTACAATACATCCATGCCAAGGAGGAATGCCCTCAAAGCTCATGAAAACAAAGGGCTGACATTGGACATTTATATATATTTATTTATTCTTTTTTTTAATATCTAGAATATGATTTTTGGATTAATTATGATTTTCAATTCCTATTTTAGAGTCTCTAATAGTACTATAATCCACATACCCCTGTAGATAATTTTGTGCATAGTTTCTATTTATGCAGCTGTTAAAGATAGTTTTCTAAAATAATAATGAAAAATCCATGTATTACTTAAAAGCAAATTAATAAAACTTCCACAATATAGAACATATAAGTTATATGTTTTAGCTGGTGAGTTGATAATATACTCTTATTTCTGCACTTACCAAAATGTATTAGTAGAATATGGTTTATGGACACACTATTTTTAAGGACAGGATTGGTGAACATTATATGCTTATGATTAGTATGTTATTTACCTCTCACTTCCTGGGGTTGTGATACGGTAAAAACGATGACGAAGATGATGCTTGTCTCCATGGTAGCAAATAGAGCACAGATCATAATTTCCACATTCAGCACATTTCCAGCGAATACCAAATATAGGCTGCTGGCGGCATGTGTCACACATTGTACCATCATGCTTCACCCCTGTGGATCAAAAAATCACAAGTTACAATAATTTAAATCATTCATTTTATAAAAAATACAATAATCTCCAAATATCCTTTCATCAATATGTTCTACTCTATTTTATATCTTTATAGGTGAGCTGTTATTTTGCAACATATTTTTGGGTGAAAAGTTGAGCTTTGTAATGTGAATTTAGTGCCACAATAGTTGGTAGGCTGCAGATCATGTTCTAATAATGAGCTAGAGGCAATGAAATAATAGGTTTTTTTCCTCTCTCTTTGCAAGCAATTGAATATGCTTAGGATGTAAATCATGTTTTTTTTATGTTTGAAAGAGCAAATTTTACTGCTGTGCAAAGTTTTTATTTTGTTGCTAATTATATTGTTGTATACTGTTTTGTGCAAGAATTATGCATTTGTTCTAATATTGTTGTTGTATATGTTTGAGGGAGGTTTTTACAAACTATGTATGTGGAGATGAGGGTATTCAGGTTGGTGGAAACAGGGATGAGATTCAATCTGGAAACAGAAAATTTTTAAAAGATATATAGCTGAATATCAGTTCAAGTGCAATATTCTGCAAAATAATGAATGTAAACAATCTTTTTAAGGTTATAACATCATTATATTCTCCGTGAATAGGAGATATATCTATGGAATTTCTTAAGTTTTCTAATAATTTCTGGTGGATTATTGGTTAGGTTAGGCTTAGGTATTCGTATAATATTTTCTGAATTAAGAGCTCAAAAATATAAAGCTGTTGATAATTAAAGTAATTTTGACCGAATCTGTGGTGTAGTCACTATCTATAATTACCTATATTAGATATGTTATTAGTTAAATTACAGAGTAGAATGGAAATGATCTACAGCTGAGGATGGGAGTGCATGCTCTTGAAACACATTACCATGTTTTAAACACGGAAGTGAAGCATAATAATGTTACTATTACTAACTGATAATCTCATTAATGAATAGATTGAATAAATTGGAATCCTCATGACAGTGCCAAATAGGATGGATTTACTCAAATTTGCCATTGTTTGTGATGTCATTATTATGATAGTATAATTATTATAGAAGATGACTTCTATAAACTTGTAGTTTCTAATAAGATATAGTAGTATTAAATAGCATGCACATTCACATGTCCAACACAATAATTCCCACTTGCTTTCTAAAGCTAACCTAGCTACTTATTTGTTACTGGAAAAAGTCAATCATAACCTATGGATTAAATATCTAAATCAGCAAAAGTAAAATAAATAGTAATAAGTATAAGATGATGCAAGATACATTAATAAGAGAGAGAATAAAAGCAGCACCAAATGCCTCCGTGGTCTAGTGGTAGCATTTGTGACTGCTAATGTGGGGCCCTGAGTTCAATTCTCAGTCAGGTCAAGCAGTCTGGGCAAGATTTTTTCAAAGTTTTTTCCAACCCATAAGTTTTTTCTGATGTCACACAGCTTTAAGGTGCCAAGGACTCTGAACTTACTTGCAGCATCATTAATTCATTTCATTATTATCTACAGACTTCACAATTTATATACATCATGAGAAGGCCAATGCAGTCAAAGTGACAATAAATAAAACATTAAAAAAAATGTTTATATTTTAAAAGTTAAAAATAAAAAAGCACTCAAACAACATTAGATGATAGGAAGTATAGTGAAAGAAACAATTAATATTATGTAAAAGTAAGCTAAGTACACACTAAAAGGGCATAATAAATATAAAACAGAGCAAATAATATGCTGATAAGATGACAAGAGTTAACATTTAATTCATCAGTGTATGATTTAGTTTAACTACACACTCTTAATGCTTCACTTACTTGTCATCATGTATAGAACCAGTTTCGAGAACATTTGGTTCTCATCTTCAGCTAAAATTCAACTGTTGGATAATTCGTTGAGCTGTGGGAATGTGTATTCTCCTCTGGTGGCAGTGTGATAAACTTGTAGTTTATGTTTTCATCCCTGGCAGTGTCAAAGTTCATTAGACTGACTTTATATTTGCAGATGTAGATTTTCTCCCGGGTTGCTAGTTCCGTAGGTTCTTGTACTGATTTCAATAATTTTGCTTTATTCACTATGTCGTGATTTTGTGTCCAAAAATGATATGCTACTGCTGATTTCTCCATTTGCTTGTACTTTATGTTCCTGAAATGTTCCTTTAACAGTATGCCTATATTTATCTTTGTTTTTCCAATGTAGATTTTTTCACATTCATTTTTCACATTGTGATGTTGCACAAAAAGATGCAGAAATTCAAAAAACAAAAATGTATCAAAAAAACCGCAACACTTGCAGCAAAAAAAGAGAGAGAGATAAGCTAATTTTTAAAAAATTCACATATAATCCATGGGCTACAAAAAATTTCAGAATATTCTTAAATATTTTAATATCAGGTTGGCACAGTTAATAGATTTCATGTTAAAAAATTACTGATAGTCAATACTAATGACAGTATTCCACAAGAGAAAAAAAGCAGATTGTGCAGAATGTGAAAAAATCTACATTGGAAAAACAAAGATAAACATAGACATACTGTTAAAGGAACATTTCAGGAACATAAAGTACAAGCAAATGGAGAAATCAGCAGTAGCATATCATTTTTGGACACAAAATCACAACATAGTGAATAAAGCAAAATTATTAAAATCAGTACAAGGACCTACGGAACTAGCAACCTGGGAGAAAATATGCAAATATAAAGACAGTCTAATGAACTTCGACACTGCCAGGGATGAAAACATAAACTACAAGTTTATCACACTGCCACCAGAGGAGAATACACATTCCCACAGCTCAACGAATTATCTGACAGTTGAATTTTAGCTGATGATGAGAACCAAATGTTCTTGAAACCGGTTCTATACATGATGACAAGTAAGTGAAGCATTAAGAGTGTGTAGTTCAACTAAATCATACACTAGATGCAGGCTTAAGAAGATGTTGCTAAAAATTTGTCTAACTTGGGAATTTCAGTTCGTATCAGAGTCAGATTTTTTACTGTATCATTGAAAGAAATGGTTTTTATTGTTAAAGGCTACTTGTTGGAACATGGTATAATTGATGGAATGTAACAGTGTTTGCTGCCTGAACAAAATAGTTTGAGTTTTATCTGGATTCAGGTTTAATTCAAGTTTTCTTGTAGTTATAAATTGAGAAATAAACTGAGGAAAAAATCCAAGAAATATAATCTACTAATTTCAAACCAATTTCTTCTACAAATTACACTTTCCTTGTCACAATTCTTCTCAGAGCACAAAATGACATATTCTTGTAAAAGCTCAATAAGCACAATCCTGCTAAAACCAGCAATAAGAACTATTAATCCTAGGTCAATATAAATGCAAAAGAATGCTGACATACAAAATTTTATAAGTGATGACACCACTAGACCTGTGGCAGAATCCTCTTCCATTTGGCACCATAACAGAAAGTACTGTTGGTAACAAATTGTGACAACCTTCTTTCCTGGAAGAATTTTTGTACAAATGATCCTGTCTATCTCCCTGCCACATAATAAAGTGCAGCAGTTAGTATAGTATAAGCATGGACTTCAAGGATGTGAAATTGTGAATAAATGAATGTGCTGTTGTGGCCAGTTTCAGCATTTCCTTTCATAAAGTTGGTAAGTAAAACCTTTTAAAATACTTAGTAAAACTGTTGCATGGTTGTGCCAGTGCCACTCTGTAATACCCACAGACAGCAACAAGCACTATTCTTGTCTATATGCAAAGCACTGCCAGTTGGTTGATAGTTCACTCTCTGTACTAGGCGCCATTCATTTCCCACTTTATTTAATATTTATTTGAATAACAATTTTGAAAAATTGCATCACACAATGATAACTAAAAGCAGCATACTAAATTATTTGGAGCACACAATAGAAAAATTAAAAAACCATAGTGATAAGAAACATGAATATTGAACATGTAAATAATTTAAAATGTCTGGATACCAACATAATCTGCCAGAAAAATAGCTATATGAAAGAAAACATTCTACATACCAGAAAATATGTAACATCATAAAAAGAATTTTAGTAAAAATAGACAATAATGGAAACCAAAATAAACTTTTATAATACAATTGCAGTAAAAGTTTTAATATATCTAGCACAGAAACTATAACATTCATGAAAATCCAGACAAGTATTTCATAGACACTATAACTTAAATACTAAGATCAGTAACTGGAGTACTTTTTATTTAGCACATGCCAGATGCTGGTACAGTAAAAGAACTTCAGGCTGCTCCACAAACTCACTGAATGCTCCGAGAACTAACTAACTAACTAACAAAAATTAGCAATGAAACAATTACAAACTGTAGGAATAGGTAGCTGGAACACAATTTTATTTTAAAAAAAAATCTATATAGTATACTGCAAATGGGAAAAAATGGACAATGAACACTGTGATGCAAACAACAGTACTTGGACTGGCACAGTTTATGAAAATAATAATGATTAGTCATCATTTCAGCATATAACTTTGGTATTCAGTCTCCTGGTTGATCAACAGTCTGGCACAAAGAATAACAAACAAAGATTAAAAATATACATTTTATATAGATCTCTCAAACATTTGTCATTACAATCATTTTGTAATGTCACTGGAGCTGACAAGTTCATTTTAGATCATAGAAACATAGTACAAGCATGACTCGCTTGATGACCTGTAGCTTCATAAACTGAGATTAAATGAAAATATCATTTCTAATCAACACTCAATGTGCAAGGACAAGATGCCTTTCTGGGGAGTAATTGCAACTTACTGGAAAGTAATATCATTATAGTTTTCTCTGAAACTTTCCTTTAAAGCCTTACAGTGGTATAATATTAGCTTAATTAACAGTTCCCACCTGTTGGAGCGCTGTCCAATATGCGCAAATCATAGGCCCCTGAGCATCTATAATTGGCTGCTGTGCCATTGTCCCATACAACCACCACTTCTTCTGGTGATTCGAAATTCCTCACTGTGCCCACGTGACCTTCCCCGCCATCCTAAGACAAAAGAAAATACTGAACATGTAGTAAAACATTTAACGTAATGTTATGTTTGCGTATAAGTTTTACAACAATTAAAACGACAAGAAAGCAGACTAACCTGTTTGCCCCATTTCCAATCTGGCCCTCTTATAACTCTGGCACCAACACCTTCCATCATAAATCTAGTGGTTCGGCCCCCCGTACCAGAACCAGCCTCCATTATGAGGCTTGGTGATTTTCTTCACAAAACTGCTCTAATTTTGCAGTATGTCAACTAGTTGTCGCATCTAACCTCCAAACATCCCACACCACTGCTATCTATACGCGCACTGCAAGGCCTGCACGGTGCATGGAGGAATAAGTAAATAATTATATTTCCTCCATGCATGATGCCTGTGAGAAAATCGCACTACCGATGCTTTGGATGAAGTGTTTGGCCTTCGGAGATTACCACCTGGCCAATGTGTTTACACTTGCTCACATACACAGAGTGCCATTTGTTTGTTGTCTGCTACGATTATTGTGGATGGCGAAGACCGAATTACTACGTATGTTGTAGAATTAAAGTAACCAAAAATATATCTAATTATTATAGAAAATGCCGCAAAAGTTCTTAAACTTTTGTAATACTCTGTTACTATGCAAAGCGTTTTAATATATTTATGTTATTGAAATCCTCTAAAATCTTACTTTCAGATTGTCAAAGGTAGAATATTTTATTCATAACACTGAAGCGCTTAAAAATCTAGGAAATCGATGTCGTTATATTATCAAAGACTCAATATGGCAATTATTAGAGTAATTGAAATTTGTGATAGAACTTTTTTTTTTTTTTTGAGAAAAGATAATGCGATCTTTTTTGTAGGTTGTGTTTGACTGAAGAAGAGCACTTGTTGATTGTCATTTTTCATGTTCATTGAACTGCTGTATTTGCTGTTTCATCCTAAATTACCATGTTTATTTAGTTAGTTTGGTAGTGTTGCACCCTAGATCCCATAATGAGAAAATGCTCCAGAACATGGAACCAATATGAGAAGTATCAGCATCAAATAAAATAAGATACATAACTAAGTGGAGTAAATAAAAAATAAATATCTTTTGCTGCAATTAAATACAACTGATTACATAACAAGCGTTACAGCTAAATACCACATAACAGATGTGATATATGATATGTTCTGCTCAATCTGTTGAACTACTAAAGTATTCCTCAATATTGGAGTGATTAGGAAGTGTTCAAGTTCTTCTTAAAGTCATCATTGTAGATTGTCAAACTTTTAACATCATATATTATTTTTAATGCCCTTTTTGCAGAATGAACAGACTTGCTATGTATAGAATTACCTCCCCCCCAAAAAATATTCCATATCTCAGAATGGAGTGCAAGTACATAAAGTATTAAGAGTGCATAACTCTTTCTGATTCAAATTTCTCATTCTTCTTATGAAACAAGCTGAGCTGGGCTTGGAAATAATGGTATCTATATGTCTGTTCCAGATCAGTTCACACTCACCTTCTAATCCTAGAAATTAGCTAATTATTAGATAACACTTGTATTTAGTTTGCAGTTCCATCAATTTGATTAGGTAATTTTGGTAGACTTTAACTGTTTCAGGCCACAGAAACAGCACACATACAAACTGACACTCTCTCGATAACTGTTTCATGCTTAAGTTAATTTTTTTTGCCTATTTAATCATTCATTTCAGCCTTTAGAATATTAATTTATCTTTATAATAATTAAAAGCTAATAGAAATGTTAGTTAATTATCAGTTCTACATTGTATTGTATTCATTGTAACATTTAATGTACAAGAGTAGAGGAGTAACTTTCTACTTATTATTATGATGTAAACTGAAATCTTTTTCTTATTTATAGCTAAAGCAACATGGTTTGTGAAAAATGTGAAAAGAAGCTTGGACGTGTAATTACTCCAGATCCATGGAAGTCAGGTGCAAGGAATACTGTTGAGAGTGGAGGTCGTAAAATTGGTGAAAATAAAGCACTCACTGGAAGTAAAAACCGTTTCAGCCCATACACTGCAAAATTTGAAGCTTGCCGTATTTGTAGACAAAAGGTTCATCAAGTTGGTTCACATTACTGTCAGGCTTGTGCTTATAAGAAAGCTATATGTGCAATGTGTGGTAAAAAACTACTTGAAACAAAGAACTATAAACAATCTTCTGCTTAAAAGATAAGCAAAAAACTAGTGTAATATGGGTTATTTCTGCCACCAACTTAACTTTAAGTTTACCTTTGAGTCTTTGATATTAATCTATTTTAGTACTTACCAAACTCATGTAATATAATTCCATTAATGTGTGTAATAAAAGTCAGCAACTGACAAAGAGATTTGTTTTACATTTATTTACTATACCTGCATAGTAATTTATATATGAGTAGGTAAAAGCAAACAATATTTATTTTGATATGGTTCCACCATTTAGAAAGAAATGTTACTCAATCACGGAGCAAGAAACTGAAATTATTTTGAGATTACTGATATTATTCTTGCTTTTCATTGCTATTTAAAGTAATTTGCACCCTGGGTGCCTGCAAGAGGATGCATTTGCATCCTCCTGAGATGATGGGCTTCAACAACATTTTGTTTTGCAACTCAAAAATTCTAGACTTTTCCAAATAGCAATTAAGCCATGACTTCCATAATAATATAAGTCCAGTTGAAGATGTCACCAATTATTAAAATAACAATGACCACAATTATTTTGCCTGCGATAAAGTCATAAAATTACAATATATTATAAACTGATTAATCTGTAACATTGGTTTCAGATACTAAAACTTTGATTTGGTATAGGTATATGTATATTTTGCATGCAGCTTTTTTTTTTTGGAAATTAGTAGCAGCATCAGAGGGGGTATTTGGAGGGAGTTTTGGAGAACTGCAATTCAACCATAGGCTTTTTGTGCCAACATAATTTTTCAAATTCTGTGTTCTTGATGAGATCCCAAACCTTATTTCCTATAAAGGGATCATCCATATTGGGATATTTTTGTGGATCAAAGAGTTGATATCTTCTCTCCAGGTCTTCACTTCAAAGAGTAAGTGCTTCGCAATCTCATAAAATTGGCCACAAAGTCTACAGTCCCTGGAAAAATCCCATTTTCGGAGATGTTTCATAAATTGACCATGTTCAGTAATTAATCCCACTACTCTCCTTAACTTTTTCCTTCCCAACATTAGGGACTTTCTGGTGAGTGTGGGATTAGGTCCACTGACATGGTTTTTCCAAAGGGCTTGTCCTGGGTAATTGGACCATCGTATTTTATGTTTCTCTCTCGAGCCCATAATTTAATTGTTGTCCTAACTCCACAGGCTGGTTCTGATCCTGTTAAGGGGCTGGATGCTCCTTTCTAGGCCAGTTCATCTGCTGCTTCATTCCCTGTCACTCCTCTGTGACCTGGCATCCACCTTAATTCAATAGAGTTAGTGTTCAAAGGGCTATTAGTTTTTGGAGGTAATCCCATACTAACTTGGAATTGAATTGGTGAGAATCAAGTGCTCAAAGTGCAGCTTGACTGTCCAAGAGGATCATAATATGTTTCCTATAGTAGCCCTTCTCTATGCCATTTTGCACGCAGGTCATGATTACTAAAACTTCTGGCTGAAAAACAGTGCAGTACTTCCCAAGGCTTATACTAATGTTGGTCCTGGAAGTTTTGCCATAGATGCCAACTCAAGGTTGATTAAGAATCCATGAACTATCTGTATACCTATTAGTAGTCCTTGGACATTCTTTGGCTTATATCTTTCCTGTCACTCAAGTCCAAATCCAAGATTTATTCTACAGGTTGAAAACAGAATTGAGTAGTCATGAGATCAGATCTCATTTGCAGTTCTGAACTATCCGCAACCTCTAATATTCTAGTATGTCTGGGATAATATCTGTTCCTCCATCCTCCTGAATGAACTAATCTGTGGGCTGCAAGTCTTGCGTTAGATCTAACAGAATCTCTAGTGCAGCCGTTGGGGGTGCTTTTAAATGCACATACAAGCACGTATTTGCAGACTCGAGAATTTTGATATTACTGTGGATTGCAGCATCTTCGGCCACCATACCACAATTCTATAGGTTAATTGTGCTCTAATGATCGCATGTATATCCATATGCAGATCTTTGGTTTCATTCCCCATGATGTTCAGATAAAGCGCCTACTGATCACTTGTAACCACTTGGCTTTTTGGATAACTTTCTTTATATGTGCATTTAATGTGAGCTTCCTCTTCTGCATTATGCGGATATGCAAGTAAATTAAAAACATAACATTCCATAAATTCAGTCATTATTTTTTCTATTAAAAAACAGCAAAATTTAACTTGAAATGCTAATTGGCACATGTGCAATGAAGCTAATCATATAATTAAGGATCATTGTTTGATTGAGTTTAACTACACACTCTTACAATGATCTTAACAAAATTTAGTTTGCACATCTCTTCCCTTTGCATGTCAGAGCCCCACACTTCACTTTGTGCATCTTCAGCATTAGAAAATTTATCTCCACCTTATTGGTTTAGAAGTCTTTGAAAATGAGGTAACTTTTCAGGCAAAATTGAGGAAAGATACTTTGTAACATCCTTGGCTTTAGTAGTTTTCAGGGTGTAAATTCTCTCCAGGTTAGAAAAATTTTAGCTTTCCTCTTAATTACCAATGTTTCAGTAATTAATTCAATTGAAGTTTGACTCACTGTTATTATATTTGATCTGTATTCAGTTATTTTGTAAGATGTCACTTTTCATTTTCTTGCTTTGTAGCAAGGAGGTGGTTTCTTATATTTACAGAAAACTCTTAAAATCTTTAATCATACTCTGTTCTACTTTAACTCATTGATTTTTTTGGGGGGGAGGGGGGCGGGGTGACTTGTTCCAATCATCATTGTTTGGTTTACTTAACTCTGAGCTAAGTCCAAATCACATACCATATATGTATGCCCTTTTGTTGGGTGCACATGTGTACATAACTGAAATACTTAACAACAGTATTATTTCTGGTTAAACTTATCTGCTTAATTTCTAAAATAACACAGGATCATGGAGTATTTGAATATGAAACTCCATAAGCCAGCAGCATGTGGAAAATGCTGGAAACTTTCTTGTTTTGAATATAAAATGATAGGGACCAGTTAGAAAACTACATTGATATAGTGCCAGAAACTGGACTTGTGCTATTATGAAACTCATGTCTTCAATTTCTGCTTCTTTCGTAAGAGCAAATATTCTTGTATGTTAAATACGTGTTAATAATCTTAAATTGCAAAAATGCATTGCTTGGCAATATATAATTTTACATTAGCTTTGTTCTGATATTATTGTACTCAATGCTTAGTGGTTAACCATAGCACACTGCTCTCCTTGAATCCTTATCAACTTCATTTATCTAACTGTAATAAAGAATCAAGTTGAATTAAAAGTAAGACTTCTAAAATCATGTCAATATATTAAACTCTCTTGACATTTCACATTAAAACTTTTTTTATTAAAAAGTAAGTTGGGATTAGTTTCGTGAGTCACTTGCTCACATTGTCAACCAATTGACCACTAACGGATCTCTTCAAGTAAGATGTATAATTGGCTGTGTGCACTCTGGTGGTCTGTTGATGAACCTGTACAATGTTATCTGCTTCTGGTATCTCAAAATTCACAAGTCTATAAAAAATATGAACATAAGACTTATGAATTTTGATGTACCAGAAGCAGACAATGTATTGTAAAGGTTCATCAACAGACCACCAGAGCACACACAGCCAAGTATACATCCTACTTGAAGAGATCCATTAGTAGTTAATTGGTTGAAAATGTGAGCAAGTGACTCACAAAACTAGTCCCAACTTACTTTTTAATAAAAAAAGTTTTAATGTGAAACGTCAAGAGTGTTTAACATATTGACATGATTTTAGAAGTTTTACTTTTAATTCAACGAGATTATGATAGTTTCACTGTGTGGATTCCTACATTCATTTTTAATTTAAAAGAATGAAGTATTTGTCACTATCAGGTTTGTTTATCACAGTACCTTCCAAAACAAAGCTCAATGGTGAATTCAAACCAGGCTTTAATCTATTATATTTAGTAAAAATGAAGAATGAATTATAAGGGTTAATTCTAATCATAAAGTAATAATAATCATAACTTTATATAATTATACATGAAATTCTTGAAAATCCTGATAAAACTATCAGTTGAAAACAGGAAGAGTACTCATGGTTTCAATCAAGTAGCATCGAGAGATGATCCCTGATGTGACTATATATCTGAAGATTTCTTTTTCATTAATGTTACAATATTAAGTATTTTTACTCAACCAATTTGGCTTTGTGTATATTACTAATATACAAGTATTTCTCTGTGCCATATAATTATATCATGACCTGGATAATTTGTGAAATTTCAAAATAATGGATTTCATTGTAAGCAACGTACTGAACTTCAAACTTCTTATGTTCTTACATCACGCTTTTGCATTTGTTAAGTAGCGCATGCATTTTATGCAAGAATATAAATACTGACAGAAAACAGTTATTACTATTTTCGATTATTATGGCTTTCATTGATGTACACATAATAAATAAGTGTACTCGCCATATTACAAGTTGTGTAGTACTTGAAATCAATATCTTTCAATATCTTGATGAACAAGTGTGTTCACAGGAAGCAGAATGAGAAATGAACATCTACTATATACTGGCTCTGGCATTACTGATTTACCAATTACCAGAATGTACTGCAGTGTTGTTCTAGGATTCCTTGTGACTGAGATGTGACCAGCCCTACCAGAATATCTGTGGTTTTATTTGTTAAAATTCTTCCTAAGTAGAGCTAAATTTTTCTTACTACTTTAAGAAAAGTCATTTTTTAAATAATGCATAAAAGCTTTTCAAAAAACTCAAATCAAAACAATTTTCACATGTTTTTGTGACATTTGAAAACATCAGATATTATTGTCTCCAAAATTCATTAGCAGATTGGAACAACTTCAAAGGAGGGTTGGTTACTTCTTGCAGCTGGATGCTAATAATGCCGCAAGTGAATGAATACAATACACAAGTTAGAACTAAAGAATTTTATACTGTTTGAGTTTGACAAATGTTGGTGAGTTTATTGAAAAAATGTAAAATAAAACCTTGAAACAAAATTTTTAATGCATAAAACCACTTAAAATAAATTTTAAAAAAAATAAAACTGGAAATATTAAGTTATAGATTCGTTCAAAATATGAAAATGTTTTGATAGGAGAGTCATACTCGTCAATGAGAACCAAAGCCTTGGGCTTCTGGAAATGTAAGCATAAATACTTTCATTATGAAATATGAAAATTGAACTGGATTCTACACATGCTAAAACATAAAAATTATGTTTCCTAAGGACATTATAGAAATGAAGAGTAATAAGTTTCATTTTCTTAGAAAAATTTATTGAATTGAAGATTTGGGAAATGAAAAGTTACATTTAGCTTTTGAGTAGAAGAGGTGATTGTGATATTCCACAATCAATGATCTAAAATATGAAACTTAATATTTTTCTGGTGTCGAAATAGCATTATCTATAATTACAATTTAACCAATCACATTTCCTGAATCACTGAAACTAACTGCTGTTTAATCATATCCACATATTGTCAGGAACTTTCTAATTTGATACATTGTACAAATAAGTTTAACTGTATTGGAATCTTAATAAATGTTTTTTTTTCTTTAAATTTAATGTTGTTCAGTAGACAATCCTTTAATCAGTGTAATATTAGGATTTAATTAATTATTTTAACTTTTTTGCAAGAATTTTTGTGAAGCCACTCCAAGGATTGTCTTGTTTTTTGGTTTAATGTTCAAAGCAATGATAATGCTTGACAAGAAATAAGAACCTTCAGCCTTCAGCACACAATTTTAAACAGATTATCATTCTGTAATCTTAAAAGAAGTTAGGAACAGTGAATGTTACATATACAAATGAGTCAGTATTAGGTGACACTAAAACTTCCACTAACTGATTAATTCTTCAGAACATGTTTCAAGGGCATTCGCTCTCATCTTCAGCTGGGGACTGACTAACTCTAGCAGGTGACATAGTGGCATTTGGTGGTTCCATTAGATAATGGAACAGGAAGTTCATTGGTGAACACTTCAGAAATTTAAGATATAAACAAATGGATAAATCGGCGGTTGCAGATCACTTTTGGACTTCCGATCATAACATTGCAGGAGAAGCCAAACTGTTAAAAGCATTCACGAATCCCAAGGATTTGGCAATATGGGAAAAGATTTATATTTTAAAAAATAAACATAGAGTTATGAATTTTGACATTCCTCCATTGGACTTCCTGTTCCATTATCTAATGGAACCACCAGATGCCACTACATCACCTGCTAGAGTTATTCAGTCCCCAGCTGAACATGAGAGCGAATGCTCTTGAAACATGTTCTGAAGAATTAATCAGTTAGTGAAGTTTTAGTGTCGCCTATACTGACTCATTTGTATATATAGATTATCACTCTTTGTTCCTTACAATCAGTATTTTCGCTCCTAGAGACCAATTTATCACCAATATTTGAATATTCAAATTGTTTGCAATTGTGTTGAAACTGCCAACAGAGATATCCAATTGAACAGCAAGGTGCTTGGTTGCTATTCACTGATAATTTTGTATAAAGATGTTGTTAACAAGTTCCATAATTTATTGAAGGCAACTGCAGGAGCAGCCAGGAGCATGGATAATCAGTAAGACAGGCTAGAAAATGCATGGTTAACTATGCAAATTTAGGGCACAGGCAACTTTACCCTTTCCTAGGCTGCAGTGAGTAGGCTGGTAGGGATGGTAAGGGAGCAATAAACTGCCCAAGGGGTAAACACATTCTTGGATTTTAAGTAATCTTTCGTTTTATGTACACCCCTTATATTTCTTTCATTAAAAATACCTACTGCATTTATCAAACTCAGCTATAGTTGCATCTGAGTTATTTTATTTGTAAATGCAATAATTTCTTAAACTCTATAAGATACTTATTTTATTTATTAAAAAAAACTATAGGTACCAACTTTCACAAAGCAGCACATATGTGTCCTTATACTTATCTCACATAATGGAACTACAGACCTTGTTACTGTAACAACTAACAATTATGATAATAGTAATAGTAATCACATTATGACCAACATCACCCATATACACTAACTTGTAATAATTATACTATTTCCAGAAATGTAAGCATCACTGTCTTGGCCCATAAGCATACCACCATTGTTCAATAGTTTCATGCATGATGCCGGACGCTGCCCATGCTGATCAAGGGTACAGTGGCAGTGGGACAAACATCACTGTCCCAAGCAGACAGCAAAGTGATGCTGCCTGGTCTAGATATTCTTCCGATAATGACATCCTTTTTGCCTGGCTGGCACTTCTTTTATATACCATCATCTCTCCACACGCCTCTAAAAGATATAATACTCTCATTTTCTTCCTAAAGAAATTCAATTACTGCAGAATTTTTAATAATATACATCACTTAAACATTCCATTTTAAAGGTAACCAATCTCGACCATTTAACTGCCATGGGTAGCCAAGGTCATTCTGAACATTCATTCACTGCAGGTATCAGAAATATCTTTTCTGGGTCTTCCCAAATGATGATCCTGCATTGAAGCTTAGGTGATGTTGAAGTGTAGGATGGAAGATGAGTGCCAGTTTCTTCATAGTAGTGTCCATATTCCACCCCAGGTTTAAAAAATAATCACTGCCTACTGGTACACCACAATTTGCTTCTCTAGTGTCTTCAGAACATTAACAGAAGGAATACCTACACTTATGTAATCAATTTGCTTACACTAAAACTCCACTTACTTTTATAAACTAAGACTAGTTTCGGAAGAAGGTCTCTTCCATCTTCCATCTTCAGTTTTTGGCCGTAGTGTAAGCAAATTGATTACATAAGTGTAGGATTTATCCACTCCATTGTCAACAGCTTCGTAAGTACAAAATAAGAAGGAATACCTGTCTGGATTATGAGGACTGTTGCTTCACCACAACAATACCCTTCACACATTACTTTGAAAATAATAGCATTTCTGCAAAAATTCTGAGTAAACCAATCACTATGCAATTTAGATCTGACTCTTGCAACATTTTCCTGTTTCCAACTGTCAAGGAAAAACAGGACCATCACTTTTGTAGTTGAGAAGAATCTCTTGCATCCTGCAAAGAAAGGTTGGTGCCATGACTGCTTGTACAATTGGTTCTGAAGGATGCAATTTTGTATTGAGGAGGGAGACTACTTCAAAAAAATATAGGCCGAGTTGGTGAATTACAGCCTTCTATTTAGTAGAATTGGGAACATTAAATTGCTACCCTCGCATTAGCATAGAAATAAATTTACACAGCATATACCAGTTCCTAAGAATAGCAGTATAAAATTGCATGAAGGTTGCAAAAAGTTTGCAACAGTTGTTTAATTCATAAATATGCTTCAGTTCTTGGTTCTTAGTTGAGTGAATTTACAAGATAAATAGAATTTTATATATATATATATATTCCCCTCAGAGTGCAAAAAACTGTAACAAGATAGGTAAAAAGGTTATCAATTTAGTTTGGCACATCTTGGAGAACTACAATGAAGGAGTACATTGAACATACAACAACATATAATCTTACCTCACTATTATACTAGTAACTCATGCTCAGACATAACTAAGAACCATTAACTAAGCTATTTTCTGCAAGGATTATGGAGGTGTGTGGTTGTGATGAGTCAAAAGCAGTTACTATAAAATTGCATTATGTACATTTATTACGTGGCCCTTGGAGATGATTAGAATTAACAGGTACAAATACATGGGCTGAATGGAATATGAAATAATTTTCATCTTAAAATATAAACACTTTTTAAAAACAAAACAGAATCATAAATATCATGTTAATTAACGATCATGGAATGTAACACTAAAGCACACTGAAAAATTGCACATGTTAGCTGAGCTGTGGATAAAAAAGCAGATGGCCTGTAACCATAATAAAGAAATAAACTAATGTACAATAGCAGCAGTGTTACTTGTTGAGCAATACCAACTCTTCAACCTTTCTGATTTTGAACCTGTATGTGTAGTACACATTTTCTGTATTCCTAAACCATCTGCAACACTGACTTTTCACAACACTGCTATACTTATTTACAATTAGTTTGAAGTTCTCAGCACATAGAGGCATTTCAGTCTAAAGAAATGGCACACATATTCAAAGTCTTAAAAGGCACAAATATGTCATTACTGTTCTGCATTTAACACTTTTCATGATTTAGAATAATGCTATTTGACTTCATGCTTATAATACAATATTTACCTTTTTATTTGAAAGCCATCTCTCTCAAAAAATAAAGTTAATATCTTTCAACAATTATGTTAAATATAATGTTTTAAGCTTCAGTATCATTTTATTTTTTTTTTTCTCCTTATATAATAGTTTATTTGTAATTTTATACCCCTCAGTTGTTCAAAAGATTACAGATTAATAATGAGACAAAAAAATATTATATAAAATGCACATAATACTAGATCACCAGGGTTTTTTTTCTCTTTTTCACACCCAGCAAGAAATGAACAAAGTAAGAAAGCTAAATTAGTTACAAAATTCATGTTTAACAACAAGATAGAAATGATGAATTTGTGACAAACCTGAATTTACATTTATTTATTATAATTTCCATGTATAGTACATAGTTCCTGTATAACTTTAAATCCTGATGACATCATTGTATTTCTAATGGCTAATAAACAACTGGACTCACTGTAAATGCAGGCTTGTAAATAATATAGCTATAAACAAATCTGACCGTCTATTAACTCCTCAACAATGTTTATTGCTGTATGAGACTGGAAAACTGTTGAAGTATATGTTTTAAGACAAAAGAGAAAGGGACAATATAGGAAACGTAATCACTATTTATCTAAAAATAACATAGCTAATAATAAAGTACAGATTTTGCATACCACCCAAAATGGCTTTGAGTATTCTGTACAGGCATGCTGAACTCACTGGCAAAACTACCAGTAAACCATAATGTAATCAAATAAATTTAAAAAATGTTAGACGAGTTAAAATACATTGTTCATTAATTTCAGAAATTACAAGAAAATGATAAAATTTTGTAATATTATTTTTCAGAGTGACAGAAAATGTTTGGAAGAAAATATTATTAAAAAGCTACCTTATAGAAAAGTGCTTTCATGCTTTAATTCACAATCTAAACTGATGTAAAATAAGCAAGTTATATAGATTGTGTTAGAATTAATTAAATATGTTCACATTAACTCCACTTACTTAAACTGCATTAGGACATGTTTTGAGACAAATGCTTCCATTTTCAGCTGTTGACAGACTACTTGATGTAATGAATGGATTCTAAGGTGCTTCTGTAGGTTGATTAGGAGCTCGCTGAGTTCATCCATGTATGAAACATCAAAATTCATTTAAGTTTTTTCTATTTTTTAGGATGAAAATTCTTTCCCAAATAGATAGCTCTATTGGGTTGTGAAGTTCTTTCAATAACTTAGCCTCTGGTTTAATCTCATCATTTTGGGTCCAAAGTGAGCCACCACTGATTTATCAATTTGTTTAAAACAAATATTCCTAAAACAAACATTTCTAAATTTCTTCTCTTTTTCTTATATATATTTTTTATTACAATCTGCACATTTAATTTCGTAAATTCCTGATTTCTCTTCTATTGGAATGGTGTCTTTTGTTGTGGAATCTAGTACATTTTTTATACTAGGTTTATTCTTTGGGGCTAACTTTATGCCATGTTCTTTGAATATCATATTGAATTTGCAGTGGTAAGTTGTATAATATGTGAAACTTTTGAATCTGTATCTTTCTTTGATGTTCTTCAGTATGGAAACCTCTCTTATACTTTTTTGATTTTTAAATTTATTTATAATTTTTATTATTATGTATTTGTTAAAACCATTGATTATTGCTGTCTTACTTATTTGTTCGTATTCTATTTTATACTTTTTCTGTTGGTGGGATGTTAATTATTCGTGTGCAAAGCTGTAGAATACCTCATATTTGTGTGGGATGGGATTATGACTCTTATTTGTTATGTAATTTTCTGTATGTGTCTTATTTTCTATGGATTCCAAAGTTCATCTGTCTGCATTTTTTATAATTTTTAAATCTAGGAATAGGAGCCACTCATTTTTCTCCTCATCCATGGTAATTATATAAATTTATTCTTAATTAGCTGGTGAGCCTCTTTAATACTCTTATGCTCCACTTACCATTGAAGAATATTAAATCCATTCATCAGCTAATTAAGAATATACTAGTTGCTTCACTGTATTAAGTTCCGACACAAATTAGTGTAGATTTATGTTGCAAATTAAGGAGTTTCAGAGCATCTATTTAATTTTTTTTTTTTGTATTATTCAAATAGGTCATCCATATATCTACACTATGTCTTGAAAATTAATGGGATTTAAGGGAAAGCTGTAGTGATATGTATTTCAAAGGAACTCATGAATAAATACAAAATTAAATATGCAGATAGTAATAAAAAATACAGAAATTTGAAGAAAGAAAGGAACACTTTAGGAATATTCATTTTTAAACAAATTGAAAAATCAGCAGTGGCAGCTCACTTTTGAATCCAAAATATTAAATTAAATCAGAGGCTAAACTATTTTAAGAATTTTACAACCCATAAAGCTTATCTACTTGGGAAAAAAATATTATCCTGAAAAATAGAAAAAACTCAATGAATTTTAATGTTACAAGTTCCTATTCAAACCATGAGAGACAGCCACAGAAGCACCTGGATCTAGCCACTACATCAAGCAGTCTCTCAAAAGCTGATGAACTCAGGAGTGAAACATTTCCTAATGTTGTATTGGTTTTATGTGAACATATTTAATAAATTCTAATGGATATATTACCATTCCACTGTCTACAGCTTCCTAAATACAATTTACATATAAAGATTGCATTTTCTTTTTCTTTGGATACAAGATTATAGCTTCCTTGACCACCACTTTAGAGTTAAGGATAGCATTTGTGCCCCCCATATGGCAGGGCCATCTTCAATTTCAATTTGGACTACTTTCCTGGCTGAGATTTTTCAAGGGTTTTCTCTCAGTTTTTGAAATGAATACCTGGGAAATTTAGGTCACAATCATTTGGCTGATTCTCAACCTATAATCTGGTACAACAGAGTTCAAGATCACAGTGAGATAGATGATCATTAAAAACCAAACACATAGCTTCCTTGCACAACAAATTCTTGCATTTATCCTCTCATCTGCAGATCATACAACTCTGTCTATTTGGCAATATTACTTCAGTCTACTGTAAATAAGACACAAACATTATCTTGCAACAAATGGCTCTTAATTTGAACTGCACTTCTTTAACTACACAAGTTGTGCTTTCTAACATAAGACACAAGAAAAATAATATGAATTTTGCTACATATGCACATTTGTGCAAATTAACTGTTCCCCTTATGTACATAAATGGAAAATAAAACAAAATTACCTGGTATGCACCATGCTAATAACATAACATTTATAACCATGAAAAAAGGTTTAAAAAAAATTAAAATACAGTATAATTTTTAAGTTTACAAAGAAAACTATATAATTAAACTTTTTTTTTATTTTTTACCAACAACTAGCCCCTTTACCACTGCCAAAAATATAATACTGGTTTGGAAAAGACTGAGAAGTTCTTAATAATTATCTTATGAGCACCTCTATTTATTTATTTTATTTTATATGTTAGAAGAATTTTAAATACTTTTTTCCTCCTTTTTTTTTTCTTTTTTCTCCTCCTCCTCTCTCTCCCCAACATTTCTTGAAAATCATTAGTTTCATTGCTCTAGTCCATTACAAATTGCAGCAAAATTACACAAATATTTACAATATTTAGCAAATTAAACATTATATACCATCTTCAGAAAAGATGATTGAATAAGAATATGTACAAAAAAGCTCTCCTTTTAACAAAGTTTGATTAGCACCAACAGTTGTTAGAACTCATACTAACTGTCTCTAAAGGATAAACAGCACGAAAAACTTTGTGATAATCACAGTCTTTGGGAAATACTGTAATTTTCTTGTCTGGAATCCTCAGATTAGCAGAGGGAATGTTTTACATCAACCATATCTGCTTCTGATAAAAAGTCTCAAATGTGTTTATTCCTGTGATACAAAGCTAGTAGCATAACTGCACCCCAGCAGTAAGAGTAGACATATTCCACTATTTCCAAAATTACTTTCATTGAAGCAGTGAAACTGCTTAGGTCATCAGGGTTTGCCATGATCTCCATTAGTCTGTTTGCTTGTATCAAGTACAATATGAGTAACAGACTGTGCTCTTGTGACAGGTGTAAGAGACACTACAGTGGAATGTGAAACTGCAGAGCTTGAGAAATCATCCCCACTCTCAACTCCACCATTTTGTCCCTCATCAAGAAATACCCATTGCTCAAAACTGCTGCTGTTTCTGCCACCATTACTGTTCTCATCACTTAGCAACAGTTGTTGTTGTTGTTGTTGTTGTTGTTGTTGTTGTTGTTGTTGCTGTTGTGAGGCAAAGGTTGTTAACTTGCTGACATTTGGCCTTATATGAATGTTTTCTACCAAGGATTCTGATTTTCGAGGTGGTACTGGTGGACGTGCTGGTTTATTAGGTATAGAAAAGACTGGATGATTATTAGTACCACTTACAACTCTTTCAGTAGCAGTTGTGACAATACGCATGGGTATTCTGGATCTTTCTGGGTTACGAATTGATGTAACGGTTACATTTCCTTTATAGGGTACTGGAGCATTTGCTAAAGTGCAGTTTTGAACTGTTGCTGCAATGACACTGGAAGTATTATTTCCTGTTGATTCCCTTTCTATCCCATGGCTGTTGATTTCATTTGTAGGTGACATTGCATTTGTTGTGGCTGAATTAGAATCAGAAGTAGTTACATACTTCAGCAGCCCAGAATTAATACTGGCTGCCTGAGGTAATGGGGGTGGTGGAGGTGGTGAAGCTACCTCTTCAAGAATGGATTTTGATTCCATAATGCCTGGATTCTCATGGGTCCTATCATTTGTAGTAACCACTTGAATTTCTGTAATGTATGTCATAGAAGGTGATGAAGATAATGATGATGTTGAAGGTCTGAAGGATGTTATATGGTGACTGAGAACTGGAACAGGTGATGTAGGCAGTTCTGGTGGTGGTGAATCTTCTGATCCCCATCTTTCATCTTGAACCTCATTAACAGCTGAAATGACTTCTGGTGTGATAGTTGAATCAATAGCAGTCACAAACTGAGTAGTCATTGAGGTGGTGTCAGCTATGTTACTGTTGTTTCCATTACTTGATACTACAAGAGCTTCATTAAAATTTGAACTGAGTGCTTGATCTTTATTGTCATAGCTGCTTTCAAATGGTGGTACGGTAGAACTGACATGTACACTGCTGATACCAGAAAAGCTGGAAGAGGTGACAATAGGTGACTGAAGAATGGTAGTAGGATAAGAATCTGTTGAAAGGTGTGATGTGATTGGAGTAGAGCTCACTAAAGCTGTCATGGACTGTGATGGTGATGGATAACTGTCCATTGATTGATCTGCCTCTGGGTTGCTGTTGTTACTGCTAAAGGAAGTATACTTAGCCATGTCTTGCTCTGCACTTGGCCCTAGATTAGGTCCTGCTGTGTTTTCATTGTTGGCAATCATTACTTGTGAGCTCAGGGAATGTTGCTGCTGTTCTGCATTTGATGGCTCAGGAGTTATGGATAATACTGTTTTCTGTTGCAGATCATCTGTAGTAACCTTTTCATCCTCTGAAGCTGAAGAGGGAAGAGTTACATCATCATAATTACCAAGAATATCCATTCTTGTTATGCCAGTTGCTCCAAATAGCTGTGGATTTAGAGCTATTGCTTCATAATGATGGTGGTGATGGTGAGAATTCAATAAGGTGGCTGATGTCAGTCCACCACTGTCAACAGAGCTTTCAACTGGCTGCTGTGTTGAATCAACTGAAGGAGATGGTGGTAGTGGTGGTGATGATGCAGAAGGAGTTGGAGCTGGATTTGGAGCTGAAGCAGAGGATGATGAATTGGTAGAAGACTTATCCTTGTGTAATAGCTGAGTGGTTTTTCCATCATCAGTTTGCAGGAGAGCTTCTTCAAGTGTTCCCCAATCAGAAGACTTCTTCAGTCTTCTTCTCTGGAAGGTATCCATTGCAGAATCAAGTCGTGGTTCTTTGCGGTGTAGAAGAAACTCCCCAGATTCCCCATCTTGAAGAAGATAATCAGCTGCAGGATCACCTGGAGGCAAAGGTGCCTTGCGCTTCTTACCTCCAACAACCACACCAAGTGAGGGTGTGACATTACCATTGTCAGCCAGATCAAGAGATACAGCACGCTCAAGGATACTCATTGGCTGTTCTGAATAGTCCAGGCGAGACAGATCTCCTAAGCTGGCTGCCTTTCTTGTACTCTCGTCACCAGCTCCAACTGCAGTAGTTGTGGTGGTTGTAGTGACATTATCTGAAGATATGGCAGGTGATGGGCTGTGGTGAATCGTTATATGTGAGGAATTAAGCTCAATAGTAGTTCCACCTTTTTTCATTTTTTTTTCATAGCTGTCTTCATCATCATCTCCTTCAAGATGTTCCAAATCTGAATCAGAATCAGAAACTCCTCCACCAGCAGAAAGCTGCTGCTGGTCTACTGGATCGTGGATTGTTGATGACTCAATGATAGTCATATTATTCACTGATTTTCCATCAAGAGTTATGTTTGTCACTTCATGTGAAATTGCATCAGAATCTCTGGAATGCTTAGGAAGTTCTGAAGTTATATTTGGCATCCTATCTCCTTCTGGCAGAATTTTGATGTTACTATCAGGATTAAGGGATCTTTTACTGTCATCAGTTGATTCTTGTGGTTTATTCACATGGCTGCTCTCCTGTTTCCTGGAGGTATCAACTTCATCTTCCCCATCAGGTGGAGGTGGAGGAGCCTTCCTTTTGTTGAGTCTTTTATTTGGAGTTCTCCTACCATCATCTGCTGATCCAGAACCTGCTGCATCACTGCCAGCACTGCTACTGCCACTACTTTCTGTCCTTTTACGAGCAACAGATATTGTAGTTTCAAGGTTACCTGAAGGTTTGCGATTACTGCGAGCAGCCATTGCAGCTCTTCGAACCTCTTCTGGAATTTCCATTGGTATTTCACCTTCGCTAGATGTTGGCTGTATTTCAACTGGTTCTGGTGATTCAGACATGTGATGTGATTTCTTTACTTTATCATGATGAAGTTTCTCTTTTATATTCTGCAAGCCTTTGCTAAGCAAATGCTTCACATTGTTTTCGTTTCCATTTGTAGAGGCCTCTTCTTCATGCTGTTGCTGTTGCTGCTGTTGTTGCTGCTGCTGTTTTGGTTGCTGAACATTTTTTGGCAACTCAACAGGACCCACATCAATTGGTCGCTCATCATAAGTGAATGGTTGCTGTGTTCTAGAAATCTCTCCAGCTGTAACTTGTTCAATTTTTGAGTTGTGCTCATTCTCATGAAGCTCTGATTCAACCTGCGCAACATAAATAAAAATAACAGTCATGAAAGCACCAAACTTATTGCAAAAAGTACTTTTTACAAAAAATCTTAATTTGAATACTATTCATGTTAATAGGTTAACCATAAGAATAAAAGAATATTTTTCCATAATCTTAATACCAAGATTTGCAAAATCTATCAGGCAAAGGCAAATGTGAATTATAATTTGTCTGTTGTTCAACAATGCAGCACAAACTGCAAGTAGTAATATGTATAAGGTGGCAACACTTTTTCAAAGTCATTGGTCCATCTGCGCAGTGTGTTAATTTTAAGTAAGGTGAACAAAGCAGCCACACATTAGCACAGAACAGAAAATTTGTATCAAATTCCTAATGAAAGAATTGAAAAGTATTCACATCAAAATACAGATACAAAGTAGCTTACATCTGACTTGCCTAAAGTCATTCTTAGGTATGGCCGGTGCTTTTTTTCTGGAAAAAGTTTATTGGAACTCACTCAATCCTATTATAAAATAAAAACATAGGTTTAAAAATATACATTACATTACAATAAGTTCCAAACAGGTCTTAGCACACAGTGCTGCCATCTTTACATGTTCTTTCTTTACTTTTTGAGCAAGTTGCTAAATGCCTGCCTTTAAAGAAACAGGAATTGAAGTATGGCAAAGGATGGAAAGCATGTAAGACAGGATCAACCAACTTGATAAAAATCAATGCACACAATGTCTTGATTTGTAAAGAAGCTCTTGTTGGGGTAAGAACTAGGTTTATTCTGAAAAAGCTATGTTCACATTTAGCAGATTGGGTTGCTGTTAACAGTGTTCACTACCTGCATAGTGTAGCAGGAATTTTCTTTTCTATCAGGAATTAACAATAATCTCTTTGAACCTGTCTCTCTGGGATCCTAAGCCTCTTGCACAAACTCTCCACTTCAATCTCATCAAATATCAAGTTCTTCTCAACGTTGTCTGGCCAACACTGGATATAGCACTTTTGTCCATTTTGGCATTAGTTTGTCCTCTTTAGACAAAAAGTTATTTGTCAATGTCTGTCAAAGAGATTGTTTGAGGATGTCACAGAACAGTGTAGAATCACGAAAATAATTCACATTTGATCCTTTTCTCCAAAGAGACTATAAAGTTCAAATCTTCAACTGCTATTTCAGCTTCACAATAGTTCAGCTCACTATTCATTTTTCTGTCTTTGAATCTGCTTTTATATACTGTGAAGAGCAGTAAGGAGTATAATATCATATGTTTGAAGTTCCACACTAAGTTCTGATAGTTCCTGGAGGGCACCAGATATCAGTCCTGGATCCAAAACAAACAAAATCTACACCCTGTTATTTTCTTTAACAGGTCCTCATATAATGCTTTCTCAGACTCATCCCATTTTCATTCTCTTTTGCCACTTTAAAATGAGTGAGGGGTGCTTCATAATCTTTCCAAACCACAGAAACACTTCTAAAATTAGAAGCCATTCAATGTGTACTTAATATTCTTTCAATTTATAAGATTTCCTTGTCGAAATATTCAGTCACTTTTTCCACTTCTCTGGCATTTTGGGGTGATTGATGGTATATCATGTATAGTTTATACAGAAATGACTTGAAATGATACATTTGTTATCACCAGTGTTATGAGCAGTCTTCTTTTACAACATCCCTAACAGATAGGTCCAGCCTATGGTTGTCACAATGTCAAACCAAAACATGTGGATATTTTTTCTTAATAAGTGTCACTACTCCATTCTTTGCACCCTACATCTCAGTTGTTCCATCATAAGCAATAGCAATAAGATTTTTTTAAAAAAAAATTTTTCATTAATCCTGAATTCTTGAGAACAGTCATCAAACATTGGAAAATATCTTGTGCAGAAACATTTTCTAATCCAAAATATCAATAAATAGATTTGTAAGTCCTTTCATGTTAGGAAGCATAGTTCATACATACATAATCAATATGGATAACTGGTTAATAGTACATCTCCCATTAATTAGAAGGAATATCTTGCAATCTAATTCTATTATTTTCTTAATTGATGTTTTTTTCATTTCATTTCCTATATGTTTCACTATATTATTGCAAGCAATGTGGAATGTAAAATTTGGTTCATGTCATAACCATTCATTTTTTGAATGTCAGTTTCAGATTCAAAATCATTGAATGCTTGGTTTTTCTTTGTGCTCTGTATGCTGTTCTGAAGATTCTACATGTCATATTTTTCTTGCTCAAATGCTTTTGTGTAAGCTGCCTCCAATTCTGTTCTGCTGCAGAAGCTATGACTTCATTGGCCGTGATGTGTTCCAAGCTGCTTCTATGGTCATGGGTTTTTATATACAGCAAAGTCATCTGTTTTTTACTGTCACCATAATGAGAAATCTGAACATTAGCTCAGGGCTTTGAAATATCCATACCCTGTTTGCACCTTTGCCACTAGCTTTGCACATTTTGCAACCTATTTTCTTATTTTTTAATATCAACCACTCATTTCTTTCAGAAGTCTTCCTTTTGGCTAGGATTCAAACAGCTAGGCAGAGCTTCTTCTTCATCTTCCAAGTACTCATCATTGCAATGACTACATGTTTTATTTCTCCATTTTCACTTGCATTTGTATCCATTGCAATTGACTCTATTTTGCAGTATCTCGACTCACTATTTGTAAGCTTAATATTTTAGCTGAGGAAGCTGAAGAAACAAAGTGCTTAATTTTACTATTTATGATGTAAAACTTCAAGTAATGAAACTCTTGAATGCAACCTCTGTAGTTTCTTTTTGCAAATGTACTAGGGAAATCCTGGATCATTACCCATTTGTTGAAAGAAAGGCATCTTCAATCTGACTCTGCAGTTCTTCAGGTATGGTGATAATTGTCGTATAAGTAAAGCTTTTTGCATAATCCCATATACAAAATCCACATGATTTAAATCTGATGATCTGGCAAGCCACAGTACAGGTCCTCTGCCTAACCACCATTGCATTGCCGTACATGAAAGCATGTCTGCATATTCTACATTACTATATTTCCTTTCTATGTTTACAAATCTTTTCATAAATTCATTATAGGCACATAAGCTTTATTTGCAATATACATAATAAACATTGATCAACTGAATGGTTTTTATATTCTAAACTTAAGATATTCTTTTTTTACACTAAACTCCACTTACTTACATAAAAGTAAGACGCGTTTCAGGAGAATCCCTCCCATCTCCAGTTGCTCACTGAACCCCCATTCAGTGGTGAATGGTTTTTGTTTATTATTAAGTCTTAAGACATGAGGGGAAGGGTAGAGGGAGAATGTGACGTAAACATGAAGCATGAATATTGCTGATTTACAGTATCCAGGTGCTTGGTTCAGTGGTGGCTCCAATCAAAAGAATTAATGTCATTATCTCATAAAAGTTAATTTGTGGACTCATGATTACTGAAACTTTTTTGCTTCTTTTAGCTTGAGTTTTTCACCGGTAAATTTTTACCACCATTTTTTAAACATCTGCATATATAAAATAATAAGAACTAGAGAAGTAGAAATAGATAAAACAGCTGTTTAACATATAGCAAATATTATGTGATTATTTAAGTGCTTTATCTATTTCTGCTTCTCTAGGTCTTGTTATTTTAGTAACAATGTTCCAAGAGTACGTATTTTTTTAATTTTCATTATCATACACATATACAATGGTGGGATATATATCCCCATCATAAGATATTACATCATAAAAGATTTTTCTGCAAGTAAATAGTCAATGTTAAGATACCAGAACGTTTTTATTCATACTGATAAGACTGTTCAGACAAGATAGAAGCATTTGTTTTTGATGTGAGCCCATGATTGCCACAGCCAATTTGAGACTATTGGGTTGATCAGTCAGCTGCCTAAAGCAATTTACAAATGTTCCAGTTGGTGTAAATGCAATAAATCTGCCATCACATCATCTAACATAATATCCTCATGCTTTGTAAATGAACTATTTCAGTTAGAGATTAAAATCTATGAAAAAGTAATTTTTAAACAAACTATGTTACAAAACTAAATATAGTTGTTTGTTAGCTTGACAACTTGCTTTTATAGCCATAAATAACTACAAATACACTACATATGGCTAGTGGAACCATCTGGGGAATTATGACAGATTAAAAATAAAAAAAATGCCATGAAGCTATTTATTGTGAACTCTGTTGAAAGTAGTAAATAGCATTTAGAAGAGCACTTAAGTTAATCTGTTTTGGTAAGTTATATAGCTTATTTAGTAACAGGGCACTAATTCATTTAAGAAGTTTTGAAAAATTATACAATTTTTTTAAAAAATTCTGTTGGAACTCACACAGTGAAGCTTGTTAAATATAAGTTAAATATAAATTCTATCTAATCTGTCATCTAACACACTCTTATGCTTCACTTACTTTTAAATACGGTGGGACAGGTTTTGAAGTGACATCCTCCATCTTCAACCAACTTGATGACTGGTAGGAAAAACTAACATATATATGAGGACCTGTGGCTCTGCCCTGGTGGTGCTTTTTTATAAACTGGAAACTTGTATTACATTTCCCTGTAATGTCGAAATTCATAGGCTGATCCCTATGTTTATGAATATAAATCTTCTCCCGTGTGTGCAATTCTGTACGTCCATGTGCTTCTTTAAGTAACTTTATTTCTTTTTTTTATGTTGTGATTATCTTTCCCAAAATGGTGTGCCACTGCTGACCTATCTCTCTGTTTGTACTGAACGTTACTGAGATGTTTCTTTAACCGTGTTTCTTTGTTCCTTTTGGTTTTTCCAACGTATATCTTATCACATTCTTTACATGTTATTTTGTAGATGCGTGACTTTTTCTCATGTGGAATGTTATTAAAAGTGTTGTCCACTAAAGCATTTTTACAGTATATCTGTTGACAGGTGCCAATTTAATGTTAATATCTTTAAAAACTTTTTGGAATTTATTCATAGCTACTGGATGGTAGGTGAATTTTTTAAAAACCGATCTCTCTTTTTCAGTCAATAGTTTAGTGGTGTTCTTGATCAATTACTTCTTTAGGGAAACTATCAAATTTTCTGTTTACTAAATTTTTGTTAAAACCATTTATAATGGCAATCCCATGTATCTTCTCAAATTCTTTTTTGTAATCCTCTTTACTCATTGGTAAATTCACCAGTCTATATGTTAAGCTGTTAACAATTGTGTGCTTGTGAGCTATGGGGTTGAACCCATTTGGTTTTATATAGCTATCTGTACGAATATCCTTTCTATAAATTCCAAATTCTAGATTTCCGTGATTCTTATTAATTTTTGAAACAGAAACAAAGAGAATGTTGTCATCTTTAGATATAAAATTTGGAATTTGGAATTTATAGAAAGGATACTCACACAGATAACTATATAAAGCCAAATGGGTTCAACCCCATAGCTCACAAGCACACAATTGTTAACAGCTTAACAATACTGGTGAATTTACCAATCAGTAAAGAGGAGTACAAAAAAGAATTTGAGAAGATACAGGAGATTGCTATTATAAATGGTTTTAACAAAAATTTAGTAAACAGAAAACTTGATAGATTCCTAAAGAAAAAAATTGATGAAGAATACCACCATATTATTAACTGAAAAAGAGAGACCGGTTTTTAAAAAACTCACCTACCATCTCATAGCTATGAATGAATTCCAAAAAGTTTTTGATATTAATATTAAATTGGCACCTGTTAACAGATATACTGTAAAAATGCTTTAGTGGACAACACTTTTAATAACATTCCACAGGAGAAAAAGTCAGGCATCTACAAAATAACATGTAAAGAATGTAATAAGATATACGTTGGAAGAACTAAAAGGAAAATAGGAACACAGTTAAAGGAACATCTCAGAAATGTTAAGTACAAACAGATAGATAAGTCAGCGGTGGTACACCATTTTTGGATATATAATCACAACATAAAAAAAGAAATAAAGTTACTTAAAAAAGCATATGGATGTACAGAATTGGACACATGGGAGAAGATTTACATTCATAAACATAAGATTATTTTATGAATTTTGACATTACAGGAGAATGTAATTACAAGTTTCCAGTTTATAAAAGAACAGAGCCACAGGTCCTCATAGATGTTAGTTTCTCCTACCAGTCGTCAAGTTGGTTGAAGATGGAGAGGATGTCTCTTCGAAACCACTCCCATCGTATTTAAAAGTATGTGAAGCATAAGAGTGTGTTAGATGACAGATTAGAGAGAATTTACATTAAACAGAGCACTAATTGCTGTGCAGCAGAAAATGAATACAACTTTCCTATTACCAACCTTTTTCTTGGTTGATTCTGATGTAGCATTCTTGCCCTGTGTTGGCTGATGCTGCTGTTGTTGTTGTTGCTGTTGAGAAGGATTAGCACCAGCAGTGGTATCAGGAAGAACCCGTACACCAAATTTCTGCAACCTGCTAAGAGAATCTTGGTCTCGTTTAGTCCTCTCTGGTTTTACTACAATAATTGCAGGGGCTGCTGCAGCCTTGTCTAATCGCGATTGTTCCTTTTTGTTTGTTGTTGCTGGTGATAATTTCAATGTAGGGTAGTCACTACCACCATCATTCTGACGAGCACCAGGAGAACGTGGCATGCTACCCATATGCTGCTGTTGCTGCTGTATTCGCTTCAAACTGGCCTTTCCAATCTGCAATGATCCAAAATATTATAGATACATTATTAGCATCTAAAGCTACTGTAAACATGTATTAATGAGACAATGAAATATAGTTTATATTATCATATTACTCAGGATACTCAGGAAAAGAATATAAATTATTCAAGGAAAATGCATTGCCTGAATACATGATAAGAGAATATGTACAAGTTTATATAACAAAAATAACCAAAGCAATTAGTCTACTTTTGGTTATGCTTTTCCTCACTTCATAATTATAAGCATTTGAAAGTTATTTTATACAAAATAACTTCTAAACAATGTAATATCCTACATTTAGTCCTATCATTATTGCATGAAAACTATTCCAGAATTGCAGCTCTTAATAATTAATACATTTGTTCAACAGGAACACAAAAATGGGGGGCGGGGGAAATGACAAAATATATTATGCTGCTGAGGACTAACTTTATCGGATATTAAAACAGCTATTTCATAGATTAATTGCTTCCAGAATTGCAGCCAATCCTTGCTCCAGCTGAACTTGCTTAACATAGCAGGAAAAAATTACAGAAGGAAAATGTTTCCTAGGCAGTGCAAAATGAGTGATATCCAGCAAACTAGAAGTATAATCCATTTACACTGCAGATTAAAAGAAAAATTATAACATAAAATCTTGCCAGTTTTTTATTAAAAAAAAAAAAAATGTGCAATAGCCTACATTGTTAGCAGTTCCATTTGTTAAAAAAAAAATCTGAACCTGAACCTGAAAGGGAGCTTCAGAATTTTAGTGAATAGCTTTGTTGTAAAATTTAAGCAAATTAGAGAAGAATAATTTAACAACAAAATATAGTTGTGTTCCAGACTCGTGAGCCGTGGAAGGAATGCCTTCACTTTGGAAATGCCTTTTCCTCTCTTCCCTGTTCCTCACATAACAGGGCTCTAGAGCCTCGAACACGGCTACATCAATACATACATTTGCTTCAAAACAAATAATAAAATCTCAGAACTAACCATGAAAGAAACATTCAGTAATCTCTTAAATTTCTCCAAATTACATATCCACATATAAAATTGTAAAAATTACTGTAATGAATATGATTTCTCAAATGCTCAGTATCAACTAAGATAATGTAATATAAAACATGTAAACTTTCAGAGATTTTTGTCACAACAGTTAACTCCAATCTAATTTGGACAGCCCATAGAGACTACAATTTCAACATGATCAGCAAATCAATATATCTGTTTAAAGTACTATAAGAGCAGAAATGACTGGGAATTACTGAAAAAATTTATTATAGAGTAATTTATCTTCACTTATCTGAAATATGCAGATCTACTTAAAAAAAGTCATATAAACTGGGTTCTCTCATTGCAAAAGAAGATGCATTAAGATATTATTAAAATTGATCATTGCTGGACTATTTTGCCATAGTCGTTGGTTTAAGTTAAACATTTAAAAACCAAATCTTTTGCATGGTGCTGCAACCAGCATGAGTAAAAGTGTACGAGATGCAGAGAGAGTTAGAACTGTTAGAAGTGTGAGAAGGGGTTGTAGTAATATTGGGAAAGTTGTGGTGCAGAAGTTTGTTCACTAGTAACAAATTTCGTGTCTTGCTAATTTGAAAACTTTGATTACATTAACATAACAAATTATTATTGAGGAAATCACTCAAATTTCACTAATTTAGTTCCACTTACTTGGACATGTTTCAAAGGCGATTGCCTTCATCGTCAGCATGATCCCAATGTCCGCTTCCCCGCGTGGTATTCAGATGTTGCTCCGTAGATTTTATGAACTTTGTGATAAGATTGCTATTGTTTGGAAGATCAAAATTAACCAAATTTTCTTTGTTTTTATTTATGAATATATTTTCCCACACTGTCAATTCTATTGGTTTTTGAAGAGCTTTTAAGAGTTTTGGTACCTTTTGGATTTCGTGGTTTTTTTGCCAGAAATGGTCTGCCACTGCTGATTTTTCCATGTGTTTATATTTTACATGCCTCATGTGTTCCTTAAACCGTATGGAGATATTTCTTTTTGTTTTGCCTATATATTTCATATTGCAATCTTTGCAAGCAATTTCATAAATGCCTGATTGTTTTTCTGGAGGAATTTTGTCTTTTGTGTTCATTTTTAGGAGGTTTTTTAAACTACATTTGTTTACTGGAGCCAAAATGATGTTTGCCTGTTTAAAAATTTTTTGGAATTTTTGGTGTGCCCATGGGTGGAATGTGAATTTTTTATATATCTGATCCCCTTTGTAGCCTTTTAGTGTGGTGATATCTTTTATTCGTTTTTTCTTTTTGAATTTTTCTATTTTCTTGTTGACCAGATCTGCTGTGTAACCATTTTTTTGTGCTATCTCTATGATTTTTTGGTAATCATAGAGATAGCACAAAAAAATGGTTACACAGCAGATCTGGTCAACAAGAAAATAGAAAAATTCAAAAAGAAAAAACGAATAAAAGATATCACCACACTAAAACGCTACAAAGGGGATCAGATATATAAAAAATTCACATTCCACCCATGGGCACACCAAAAATTCCAAAAAATTTTTAAACAGGCAAACATCATTTTGGCTCCAGTAAACAAATGTAGTTTAAAAAACCTCCTAAAAATGAACACAAAAGACAAAATTCCTCCAGAAAAACAATCAGGCATTTATGAAATTGCTTGCAAAGATTGCAATATGAAATATATAGGCAAAACAAAAAGAAATATCTCCATACGGTTTAAGGAACACATGAGGCATGTAAAATATAAACACATGGAAAAATCAGCAGTGGCAGACCATTTCTGGCAAAAAAACCACGAAATCCAAAAGGTACCAAAACTCTTAAAAGCTCTTCAAAAACCAATAGAATTGACAGTGTGGGAAAATATATTCATAAATAAAAACAAAGAAAATTTGGTTAATTTTGATCTTCCAAACAATAGCAATCTTATCACAAAGTTCATAAAATCTACGGAGCAACATCTGAATACCACGCGGGGAAGCGGACATTGGGATCATGCTGACGATGAAGGCAATCGCCTTTGAAACATGTCCAAGTAAGTGGAAATAAATTAGTGAAATTTGAGTGATTTCCTCAATAATAATTTGTTGTTATACTATATTTCACTGTGAAAATTCCCGCAATTCAAAAACTATTTGATTACATTATCTGAATGCTGCTCCTCGCCAGATTAATATCCAGTCATTTTTGCAGTTACTTCGGGATTCCCCCCTGAGATTTTATTTCACGCAAGTTGGGATTGCATGTTCTGCAACTGCAAATTTTTCTAGCTGATTAAAGTGCAAATGTCACTTATGCATAACATAACATATCGCTAATCCCTAGCCCTTCCACTTCTAATGGTTCTATCCCTCACTGCCTCTCCAGACACTTCAGCCAATTCAATGATAATGCTGGCCACAGTAGCTAGCAAAAGCTTTGGGTTTTTAAATTTAATTTAATCCAATGATAATGGCAAAATAGCTTGATAATAAGATATTTTAATAATATAACCACCCATGAAAGCCTAAAGAATGTATGTATTAAGAAATTTATAATTTTAAACCAATGGAAACTTTCAAAAGTTCTATTGTGAATAACTACATACCTGTTTCCCCCCCACTTTATGACTATAAAGCTTTTCGTTTTTCCTCCCTCCCAATAAAGAACCAAGGTAAGAGAATCAATACCATTCATTCTTACTCTGCTAGATACAATAATGACATTCCAGACCAGATTCCTATAAGAACATTATAGATAAACGTGTTCATATTAAAAGTTGGCAGTTATATAACATATTGCCATAAGAATTAAGGAGCCTCAAGCAATACTAAATTCAAATCTAATTTAAAACAATTTCTATCTCAATATAGTGTGATAATTTATAATTTGACGTACTTTATTGACATTGGCAGTCAAGATGCTAAAGTTGAAACTTTTGCAGGACATCTACTGCTCAAATCCTACAGGACTGTCCTCACTGATTGCGATTTTTTCCTGGTTTTCCTCAATCCTTAACAATGGCAAATTCTAGGGAGATACCCTTAACTTAGGCCCAGAATGCTTCCTTCATAAAAAAATTCCTTTCCTAATTTATCATTTCATCTCATTTATCAACAGCACAGTAGTAAAAACAGGCATTAAACACTATTAAAAAAAATAGTTTACTAAAATAGTATTTACATTTATTTTACATTTAAAATTCAATAACTTCAAAACTCATATATAAAAGGTGTAATCTATATAGGCTAATTTGTAGCTTTTGACAAATATTTTATATTTGTATTTTAATTAAATATTCAATTTTGTAAATAAATTTACATATAATAAATATAATAAGAGTAGACATGATTATTGCCAATGTCTTCATAATTTTACAATTTTGTTTGCAAGCCTATAATTACTCTAGCTTCAAGTATATAACAATAGAATTTATTAAAGCATTTACATGCACAGAGTCAAAGTAAAACTTGTTTCCCCTAACTTAAACACTGACCACCATGCACTCCGAAACTTTAGACAATGCATAAAATGCTGCATGTCTGTTAAGGACAAACTGCATTATGTTTCTAATATTTCCATTGAATTTCATGGAATTTCTTTTCATTTTTTTAAAAGTAAAATTACAAAATTGTTCATATTTCATTTTTAAATGCAAGAAAACAGTTTTTAACACATTTTTTCGTCAAAATAGAGATACTGTTATGTTATCTGCTGCAATATTTATATTAGTATAAAAGGTACTACTCTAAGCACTGGGTACAAAACAAGAGAATGCTATTTTCTAGTTCTACCATTACGCATAAAATTTTAGAAACAGCCTGTGTAGCAAAAAAGTAGAAATCTCACATCTACTTTTGTTTAGCAAACTAAAACAAACCCCAAGCACCTTAATTTTTGTTTCAGTCAAAAGAAAGGTCTGTCATAATGAAAAATGTTAAGCTTTGATTTTGAAATTACCAACTAACCTGTGCAAGGTCAGCAATTGACTGACTGCGATAAAAGGGATGACAGATTCTATCTGCAGCAGAAATGCTTGATCCTGATGTTCTCTTAGTACGAATAAGTGTACTGGGTCTTGAGCTAGAGGTATTCTCCACTTCTAGCTGAACATCATAAGGAGATGCATAACTCAGAATTGTAAGAGCATCTTCAAAAACCATATGTCGAAAACTGATACGAATGGCTTCAATTCTGTCACCTAGAATCACAAAAGTCATCATTTATCTGAGTATTTTACCATTAGCATAATTAGTCAAAACATTTTATAATATGTCATTTTTTTTTGGCACAACTTCTAGAAAATAACCATGAATACAATCGAAACATTTTGAAAAGATACTTGATATACTTAAATAGATATATTCAAAACATACCTGGTGCAATACGACCAGATTCTGAAGCTGGCCCACGATGAAGCACATCTTTTACAAAAATGCCATCACGCATGTTACCACAGATGTTGAATCCCAAGCCAGTGAAGTCATGGCTTCGTAGGGCCACCACATTTACTTGTGGATCCTGTAAAACCATGCATAGTTTATTATGTATCAAATATCAGCAACACTTTCTATTGGTATAATCTTTATTACATCAGTATCATTATTATGTATCGGATTTTTAAGTAAATAAATATTTTATTTATACTGCTAAAGAAACATAAGGAGTTTAAAATTTTGTATATGATAAACTAAGCTTATATTTTAAATGTTATACAACATAAAAGCACATATTTCTTAAAAATAAATGTAAATAAACATTTTTAAATATTTTACAATTAGAATTTCATTATAATTATAATTTTCAAGAACCAAATTTCAGAATAATCAATGCAGAACCTAAGCAACACTCTTAAAAATTGACATGGCATTTATGACTCCTTACAAGTAATAGTTTTAACAATGTTTTCACTAACAAATGTAAACATCCAGTGCTTTACATGTTTTGTGTTGTTATCTAATATGTTTATGTCATTGTATTTATTATAATTAGTTTTTGCATTACATTTCCTTGAGTTTTATATCAAACAGTTCACTCCCAGTAATGCCACACACACATACAGTGTTTTGTGTTGATATCTAATATGTTCATGTCATTGTATTTATTGGAATTAGTTTTTGCATTACATTTCCTTGAGTTTTATATCAAACAGTTTATTTCCAGTAATGCCACACACACACACAATCTTAACAGTAATATTTATAAAATCAAACATCCACTGCCCTGAATCTCTAGCAAGTTTTTTTTTTTCTCCTCCTTAAATAAGCAAGCATTCCAGCCGTCTTTCAGATTTTATGTTCTGTTTCTTTTAATTAATTAAAAAATGTCCTTATACCAAAGCAGAAGCTGGTTTTGATGTTACAAAAAAGGATCTTTTAGCCTATATTGCTTCTGAAGTCTCTTGATCAAAATTTTTAATTCTATTCTCTGTGGTTAGTCTTTTAACATTTGCTGCATTTTATGTATATGCTCTTATTTCTATATTATAAGTTTGGATAACTGCTTTACTAAATGCTTGATTTTGTTTCTTCTATCACATATTTATTTTGCTGTATTAAAAATTAGGCATCTCGTCATTCTTTCTGCCTTTGCAATCTTTGTTTAATTTCATCTTTCAATTCACTTGGCTTGATAATTTTAAACCTATATAATTAAAATTTATGACCTTTTTTATTGGTTGGTAATTTATTCATTGACATAGTTTTTATATTTTGATATTTTGATACCTAATTGAGATAATGGCCGTTCATCCAATTATCTGATGACCTATGCGAATTGGCAGGGGGCTGGTGGATAAGTCAGTGCTTAAGTTCTGCCAGGCTACCTAAGTCGTCGGGGCGGGGCATGGTTTACCGAACTGCTATGTTGGCCTTCAGTCTCATGGCTCTCAGTGTCATTTGAACAGAAAAGAAACAATACAAGTCTAATTCTTCAGTAAAGACTGCTAAAAGTATTACATGATAAATATTAGGCTTGGTTGTTCTATTTCACAACCAGTGTTTCATTATGATCGTATGTTTATACCGAATCCGTTCGTGCTCTCAGGCAATTATCTGAAGAGAAATTCTCAGGTGCTCGAGTTTCATGTAATCACGTAAATCATAAATTAGTCGATAGATTTCGCGAAACGGGAGTATTCAAGATAAGAAACGAAGACGACGACGACCTATAGACCTCACAGAACAAAGTCTTGATGTCACTGGACAGCCTGGAAAATCCCCCTAAACATCTCTTAGCCGTCCTTCTCAGTAAATGGAAATTACTTTGCTTCTGTGCAAAGGGTACGAAACTGCTTAAGATATAGATAAATTATTATAATTTCTCAAATAGAATTATGAAGCATGTAGCGGAAATATATAGAAAATGTAGGCGGCAATTGCAGCATCTTCTTGCGTGACATAGGTAACTTAAAGTGCGTTAGAATGTATTAAGACTTACTCAAATGTTGTTACCGCTCGCTCTAGTGCAGCCCGGCCATAAGCGATGGCTTATCGGTCGTAGCAGTCTTCGCCGCCGCGTTGGTCATCATAATGACCCAATTGAATTATCGCTATTAAGTTATCCTCACTATCTGCCGCTAAAGCTATATCACCACAAACTAATTTGTTTTTATATTGCCCAATTATATCTATTTAAATGTTTAATATTATTTACAGGATTATTCATTATGATATTATAAAATAATGAACTGGTTGTGTTCATGTTCCTTATTCATTTTTTACTGGAAATCTGTCGATTAGCCCTGGATTTTAATTTTACTAAAATCATTTGCATTAATTTTATTAGACAATTTGGTACATTTTCGTTTAAAACGTCTACAACTTCTAATATAACAACTCTGTCAATGCTTTCTCAAAGTCAATGAAATGGATGTGTGAGGGGCGTTCTAAAAGTTCTGGTCCTGACCAAAAACTCCAAGATTTAAAAGATTCCCCCCCCAACACAATCACCTTGTAAACAAATGCATTTAGTCCTGCGACTTTCCAATTTTAATACCCTCAGTAAAATAAGATTTGTCCATCTATGAAAAATAAACATCTGTCTCAGCTTCAACATCATCATTTGATGTTAATCTTGTCACCCAGCCATTTCTTCAGGTTGGTAACAAAAGTAATCGCTGGAAGCCAAATCTGGCGAATATGCATGTGTGGAAGCATTTGGAAGAGAAGGTCATGCAGTTTTGAAGCAACAATCCCGGTCATGTGTGCATTATCGGCATGAAATAGAACTTTCTTTTTCGCAACTTGTGGGCGTTTGGCCTCAATAGCAACCTTCAGTTGGTAAAATAGTGAGGCATAATACTCCCTCGTGATGGTTCTGCCCTTCTGGTAGTAGTCTGCGAGCACCACACCATGAGAATCCCCGAAAGCCGTAGACATGACTTTTTCTGCAGATGGAAATTTTTTTCTCCTGTGCACTTTCACCTGTTGCCACCCATTGTTTGAACTACTCCATCTCTAACGTATAGTGATGAATCCATGTTTCATCTACTGTTATGAAATGTCGGAGAAACTGACTGGAATTGCATTTAAACAAGTCTAAACACTCTTTCAAAATGTTTATTATTCGAAGCTGTTTTTGGTCCTTGTTAAAAAAACGCGGCACCCATCTCATACCCAAAGCTTCGTGTAAAATGTAGTGGACATGGCCTATCGAGATCTTTGCAATATTAGCCAACTCGGTCCCTTCAATCGCCAATTGTGAATGTTTGTCACAATCTTGTTGGTAGTAGCAGTTTTGGGACACCCTGAACACTCATCATCTTGAATAGATACACGAGCACGCTTAAATTCAACCTTTTGAAGGTTGAAGGTTTTAACCTTCGAAAACGAACAGGAAGAATGCTTTAATGTGGAATCTACTCCTTTTGTATTTCTGTTGGGTTTAAACCCTTTAAAACGAAGTACTTTATCACAGCTCGTATTTCAGTTTATCTATTTTGTAGAAAATATTAACACTTGTTTGTTTACACAATCCTCAAAAACAAGTGGCTATACTTATGCGTCTGACATTTTACAGCTTGCCATCTAAAGGATGATATTTAACAACTACCATACTAATTTGAATATGTTCACGACATCTCTCAGTCAGGCCGAGAACTTCTCGTATGTAGGTTTATTGAATTCTACGGCGTTCTCAACCATTACCGTCAATACATGATATATGATAAAATCCTGCTATACTTCTGACGTTTGTACCATTTGTATAAATTTATCATGAATAATAACGGCACAATCTTTAGGCAAGTATTTAAAACTAAGTATTCTTCTATAATTTTCTATAATTATTTTGACCCTCTTTTTAAAAATTGACACTAATGTACCTATCTTTCATTCTTCAGGTATTCCTGAATCTCTGAAAAGAAGTTTTATTAATGACATTAGTTCTAAAAACAATGTTTGTCCTCCGTGCTTTCTCTTTTCTTTGTGACAACATCAAGTTTGACCGGTTTATTTTTAAAAGAAAATTGTTTTTATTTCATTATAGAAAATGAAACACTTTTATTCTGAAATGCGTAGCTAGAAGTAACATGTTGCGGAACAGAAGTAAAATAATGCCGATAACAGAAAAACAGACTAACCGCTGTTTCCTCTATCGTTAAGTACTGCTACACACACGAATCCAAATAAATCTTATGTATGCTTTGTTGAAAATAAATGAGACGTTTTGCATTTAGCGATGCAAAACACGCTTGAAATAACTAACCTGTAAATAGCGTCGTCATGAAAGTTGACAATGAATAACGAATGAACATAGTTCCAGAAGCGTATAAAACAAGAAAGAAAGGGAACGAAATAAGCCAGAACAAGGTTGTATTGCTGTTGGCTGCTTGCCGGCATTCATTTTAAACGCGATGAGAGTCCAAGAGGAATTCAATTGCACAAACGCACACCGCATTCAAGAATCTACCTGGTGGTTTCAATGCGTGAGAAAACAGCAACCAGCTCGAGTATTTTGCCATTTTTTCGTTCGTTTATAGTAAGCACTTGCATAGCTTTGTGTTTGTGTGTGTTTGATTTCTGTGTAACCCCATTTTAACGAGCTCTTCGCTAATGTCTCTATTATAGAAAACAACGTTTTAAATTGTGTTTAACGCCCATTATGTATTACTACTGAGGCATCACTAAAGGTGAATGCTTATGGTACATGAAATGAAAACTGTAAATTGGAAAGTGATTTTTTTAATTAAAGGAAGGAAGCGCTCCAGGCCTGATTATAGAGTATCTTCCAAGCATTTGCTATTTATGAGAACTTATGAAAGCATGGAAAGAAAAAAAAATCACTTGTGAGGACAGTCCTGGCAGAAATCGAACCCCAGATCACCAGTCTATGCCTTAACGATTTTCACCACCCCTGTTGGTTGTGGAAACTGGTAAAAGCTAAATATTTACTTCTCAGAAAAAAATCCAGCTTGATTTCCCATTTTATCTGTCCTTTAATTTTGAAGGTCTTAGAAAACACATTCATTCCTGATCAAAGTTGTCAATTCTGCGTTTTTCCGTCAGTTCTACAGTTCTGGATATAGATCTTTCGGTAAAAATATTTTATCCTACTGAGCGGAAATACTAGCGGTTTTTAAACTAAGGACCGCCAATATTACAGCATTTTCACGGCTGCATAGAAATTGTTCGATTATAGATGCTTTTAAACAATATTATAATGAAAATCCTCCTCTTTCATTCTTGGTGAAGTGGAGTCGCAAAAACAAAATATTGCATTGAGCAGTGACGAAAAAGGTAACACTGGGTGAAAGGTGAAATGAGAAATGCAAAGAAATGATGAAGTTATGTCAAAACCACAAAACCAAATGAGAACAGAATTAATTAATGGATTTTTCACAATAGAGATCAACACCGCGTTAACAAATGGTACTAAAATTATGAACTGTTATCAAATATTTAACGCAAGTAGGAACCTTGACTGCCTATAGAATTGAAGTTTGGCAGGCTGAGAACCACAATGCAAGCACCTTACAATCGACCATTATTTTTTCTTCGATGAAAATGATTCACAGAGCCTACTATTATCAGTAAGTTATATTTTAAAATTAATTATCCTTATTAAATACTAATTATACGTTATAAATTATAGTAACAGTAGTTGTAGTTTCCATGTAAGGATTATGATGGTGATGACGAAGTAGTAGTAGTAGTAGTAGTAGTAGTAGTAGTAGTAGTAGTAGTAGTAGTAGTAGTAGTAGTAGTAGTAGTAGTAATAGTAATAATAATAATAATAATAATAATAATAATAATAAATAGTGACTCATGTCTACATATTGAGAACTAGAGAGTTTGTTTCGAAAATCGTAACATTTCGCAAGCCCTCTAGCGGTATTCCAGAAATGTCTGTTGGCAACCCTATCCACGATGTCAATAAAATTATATTTTTGTAAGAACCGTAATCATTTTTCAAAACGCAACTATTTAACGTATGCTAGCTTTGGAGGAATTACTTACAGATTTATTTTACCCCTATCCATGCATTATCTTAAATAAATTTCTTTCAAAGAGCTTAGCTTTTCTTCATACTTTTATCGAATTTAGCTTCCAAACCCCTTAATAATATTCTTATCGAATTTCGTTGTTTGTATTTAGTGTTGTTCGCTGAAACACCGTAAATTCAACTTTGTTGTTAGAACAGCATCATGAATTTTTGTCTACCAGTTTCAAGCATCACCCAAGATCGCGGGTTCGAACCCGGCCAGGACCGATGGATTTTTCCGGGCGTAAAAATCCTAAGTATGACTTCTTTCGGTAGGGAAGTAAAGTCGTACATTTACGGCACGAAAAAGAACCTCAAGCCTGAGAGGCCTCTAAGCAAAATTTGTCGGCGTTTCACACCCTGAGTTGAATGGGACGCTGATGACCTGAGCTGTTAAAGAGCGTCCATAAATAAATCAATTAAAAAAAAAGTTACAAGCATCAGGTTTTGTTTCCAAGAAAAAGAAACTTCTGCTGCCAAAGATCCTGCATTAGACATCACCTGTTCCAGCCTTTTCCACCTTCAGGCTGTTTGTATATGCGACCAATGTCCTTGCACTTTTGAGGTCGAACCACAACTACAAGTTTCAATATTCTTAAATAACAAACGATTTATGACAATTAAGTAAAATATGTAACTCTCTACACATTTAGTCATCTTTTTTCCCCCGTTGCATGCTTTTAATTACCATTTTGAACCTCTTATTTACTCCTTTCTTTCCAGCCGGTCCTTCAGGTTTTATTTACGTTGTTTCTTATAAACGAGTTTAAAAATATTTCTATCCCAAAACAGAGGCTGGCTTTGATGTTTACGACAAATATTCTTTAGCCATTTTCATCTTTAATGCTTCGTGCCCAAAAAGTTCAATTCAGTTCATTCCCTGCTGTGTTTAAAAATGCAACATTGAAACTTATAACACGAGACTTATCTTTAAAAATAGCTTCCTTGCTATTACCAACATTACTCCTCACATGTGCAATTTGCACTAATGAAATGAAAAACGGTCACGTGCTGATGACGTAACGCACGTAGAAATTCCGGTTGCCTAAGCCGCACACGATAATTCCTTGACCATAATGAGGCTAAGGTAAGTTACATTGCAAGAAGTTCAATGGACTCGACTACATTTACTATTTGGCGAGATGCACGTTTCAAGGCCAAACGGATATTTTGGCTGTTCGTGATTGGATCACTGCCTAACATCCCTAGAGCCAAATTGGCAAGTTACAGAAAAAAAAAAAAAAGCAGGAATATCCACAACCTGGTTTTGCTTTCCTCGGCGTCCGCTATCTTCCAAGCTGAAAACCAACAGGTGTGTCAGCATATGCAATAACCTGATACAAGAGGAATATTCGACAAAATGTGTTGGAGCAGTGAGAGAATTTAATGGCCGAAATTGCTTTCCACACAGCAAAGACAATTTATAGTTGCATTTGACACAGAAACTAGGCCTCTAATTTATTTTACAACTAATAAATATCTCTGCCATTCCATTCCACAATCTCCCCAACAATGCTAGAGCAACATAAAACGCGCAGTGCACAATTTTACTGCTATACTGCTGAATATAGCTCGTAAGCCTCTAGAATCTTAATAACTATAATTAACATTCATAGGTGTCTGACTGAACGTGCACATCAGAGAGAGAATTTAATAAAAGCACCATAATAATGCACCCAAAATATCATTCTCTTGGTTTTCATGGTAACAAAATGATCGATGACCTTTCGATTAAAATCTGCAATCTGCAGGGTAAAATATGTCTCTACAGAAAGCTTTGTATGAAATCACAGTTTGCTCAAATTAATACTTGGAGTTGGTCCATATAGTTTTCAATTTCGGTTTTCTCCTCTAATGATAGCAAAGGAAAAGGCTTACAACATAAGCTTAGAATAGTGGTCATTTTCTTTGCAATTAGCACGAAAGAAATAAAGCAAATACTTCAAGAATCCACATGAAACTTTACTAGCCTCCCATTCAGCAAGAGTTTATTACTGATAAAACGATTATCGGTGCTGGAGAGTGCATGAGAGTATTGTTATTTCAAAATTAATATTGATTGATATTGAAATAGTTGCAAGTATGCAGGTAGATTATGCAGGTTAGGTAAATTAGTTAGATGGTGGATAGGTAGGGTAGGGTAGGGTAGGGTAGCGGAAAAGGAAAATATGCATTTAATTTAACACTTATTGATACGTTACCGACTCATGTCTCTGAAAGTTACCTCAGAGATAATGGGATAACAGCTATATTTTTGCATTAAGCGCGTACACCACCAGGTTTAAATCTTACTTATTCATGCTCCCCTTTCTATTTTGATATTATTGGTTTTAAATTTTTTTCAAGTGTTGATATGTTTCTCTTTATTATTTTTCTTTCCCCGTCCTTTTCCTCAAAGTTGCTTGCTTTTGTTTGCATGCCTTACATTACTTCGAGATCAACATTTACGTTTCCTATATTCACTTGTCTTCATCCTTTGAAGAAAAAATACAAGCGGTTAGAAATATATCGACATTTGTGTTACTGCTGCTCTAGTTTTTGTTATTTTGGCTACGTTTTCCAAGGATTACTTTATATTTCATTATCTATAAGCATAGGAACATTATGACTGTGTTGCCAATGATACTTTTTACCATAATTATCAAATAGTATTTTAAAATATTTCTTTAACTTTAACGCAACAACAATCAGTAAGTACAAAACTGGTGGCTTTTCTGGAACGCACGTGAAAAAGTTCTAACGTGCGAGAGGCGGCTCTTTTCTACTGCTTTTTTTTTTTTTTTTTTATCATCCCTTGCTCAAAACACTCCATAAACTCGTCGAGACATTGGTTTGCAGCGCGTCTTACAGATAATTGCCGCAAACATAAACATTAGAACGCAAGATAGAAGTTCCTTCCTTCCTTCCTTCCTTCCTTCCTTGCTTCCTTCCTTCCTTCCTCCCCCCCTCTCTCTTTATTTATTTGTTTATTTATTTATTTATTTCACAATTAAAAATCTTACAGGAGCTTTTACGTTGAAATGTTTGGGGTCAGCCTCTTAGACTGGATGCGTACAATCAGTGTGTCTGTTAAACCTTTTGCTCATAATTATGAAGGCTCAGCAACTTTTGACAGATTTGAAAAACAATCATTCCTACATACATTTTCACGACATTTCGATTGCTCGTTTTCACTTGAAATAAAAGTAATACCGCGCTTTTCAGGTACAAGGCACTGATACAAACTTCTTCGTTTAAGAAAAAGTTCAAAATGCTATAATCTGCAGAATTATCAGCTTCAAGTCCCTATTCATAAAATAGTTGGCTTGTTGTAGCTTGTTGAAGCTCGTGGAACTTAATTTTTCACCTCCTGGATAATGAACCTGTATTTAAATCGTTTTATAGTCCCTGGCTTTGTAGGAGTGTTCTCAACTGCAGATGACCAATCAATCATTCATTTGCTTTCATACGGCAATGAAAAGCTTAATGTAGAACAGGAGATGGCTACTTTTCAAAAAGTGTTTTCATAATAAGCAATATTGTTCATGAAGTCACTGAAACAGCGCGACATTATGTCCATAACACGGCCTTAGTATCATCTTAAAAACAAATTTCAACCTCTTTTTCATTTCTAGAACAATTATCAAGAAGAAGTACATTATACCTTATACATATACTTTACTACATAGAGGGGCACGCTTATAAAGCTTCCGAACCCGAGTGAACTGTTTACAATAAGATCATGAGGTAGTTCACGCTTTTATTCTTATCCTTTATCCTGTAGCCTCAATATTGTGGATTTAAAGAAACATTTGTGCTAATAATGTCGCGCAATAAAGAGCAAGAGCATTAATGCAAAATTATTTATTGAGATTTTAAAAGCAGCTTAAACCAGAAACGTTGTTTTCAGAGACTTACACAGGTTCGAATACAACAGTCGCGAAACTTAAGAGGGGCTGAACGAAAAAAGAAGCGGAAGACATTTGACTGCATCCCTCAATATTGGAAAATGTCTTAAAAATGAACATGATTATTCAAGGGCCAGGGAAATTTCTAGCTGGATATTCCACAATTTCAGTCAAGGACAGAAGGCTGTTCGAGTGGAATGATGCCGCGAAATACTCCCAGAGATACAAAATTAAGGGAACTCTCGCCGTGTTTCTGAAAGCAGAGATGATCATGTCATCAGTGTGGATCTTCAGGAGACACATGGTAGTGACATTCTTCCTCATTAGCAAAAATTCCTATTGAAGATAGGACAGTTGCAGAAGAGTGCCACACGACAGTTTGTCTTTCGAAAGTTTCCCAAAAGATGTCTGAGAAACGGCCGCATCAGGCTACATCAATGCATTTAACTTCCTAAAGAATCCCTGTAGACCTTGCCACCCACCCTCCTTACAGTCTTGAACTGGCACACAGCAACTTATTCCTGTCTTTCGATATGGTGGAAGCGCTTTTCAAACCCAAAAGATTCTGTAGCAGTCTTGCTTCCAAAGGATGATAAGGTGTACAGAGGCTGAGGAAGAATAATTTGAGAGGAAGTAGTTGTAAATTAAAAATGATCATTAGAATATGGCCCGTATCCTCAAAATTTATAAAAAGTCATATTATTTATTAAATTTCAGATTTTTCTTTCGCTATGCCCCCCCCCCCTTCCATAATATATAGCATTAGCGAATAAAGAACATTTCGTACACTACCAATGAACGAATGTTTTGTGCAAAACCCTTTTACCAGTTCAGTGTCGTGATACAATGGGAGTTTAATTAAACGTTCAATGCAGGAAAAGTTTCACGGCAATTGTAAACTTTGAGGAAAAAAAACTCGAAGGAACAGGTTCTGTATTAGACATCAAAAAAAGTACTGCTGGCAGATCGAGGTTCATTAGAACACTTGAAAATACTACACACATATAGAAAGCTCTGAGAAATCTGTCAAACACATTTCGCAACAATTCGATTTGGAAGGGGAAAAAAACTATCCCATGAGACTTTAAAATTATTCCATATAAAATTAATTGAGGCAAACACTACAGAGGTGTCGTTTGGAGGAGAATGCTGCAACAAGTAAATAAATTGCACCTTAATGTGCATTTCTGGGCACTTAGGAGTCTATTCATTCTTGACTTCATCAAAAATACACACGATAGTTCTTCCTGAGTGGCACAAGCCTACGTCCTCTTACTTATTTATGTACTCTTTTCTAGCAAAGTAACGCAAAACCATGAAATGTGGGCCTGGATGATCTAAATGAATGCCAGGGTCACTAGAGAAGTTTTAATACAAGATAATCTGGACACCTCTGAGCTAGAAAGTGCTATGGAGCGGGAATTATCCATTCTTGCACATTATTCACGTAACAAAATCTTCCATTCTTTATTATACGAGTAGTTATGAACTGAAGTTGTGAGGCATTAAATGAATAAAGCTCACGAACATAAAAAGGGAGAAGTTTTTAGCTATAATTTTGATTGATTTTAAAATGACTTAAATGGGAAAGTCAGCTGAGCGGCTTTCCCCCTTCACGCCTAATAATATTCTGTTGATTATGCAAATTCAAGACGAAGAAAGCAGCAGCAGAACAGCAGCAGAAAACATCTAAGTATAGATAAAAGGATCAGTGAAGATCCAAGGTTGAGTTACGAGGATTTTAAGGATCAGTCCGCCAAGTGTTTCTATCATTCTCTATGACACCTACGAATGAAAAAGAAAAATAGTGTAACTAAACTTGTAGTAAATGTTGTAAAAGTGAACAACAGTATGCAGAGATTGTGAAAATGTTTTTGCTATACACTGTCACAATGACAGTGCTGAAAATCCTTTTTATCTAATACAAACTCAATGGACCATGAAAAGAAAATATATACTTACCATCGCTTCTGCGAAAGGAGTTGACCCAGTAAAATTTAATTTCAGACATTTTACATGACAACATATCATTGACAGTTTGTATAATAATACGCAATTGTTTAATATAATGAAGTCTAGTAAGAAATATGCACAGTGAATCCATTGGAAAGGAGAAGGGCGTCAGTATTTCAGAGCATGGTAATTCTATTATTTTTTTAATGCTATGTGTTATGCCTATTTGTTTTCGCGTAGCATATACAGTGAGGTTATTTGAGAATGCGGCAGTTTACTGGGGAAGTGCAGCCGCCTCAACTGAAAAGGAGACAAGAGTCATCGAACGTAAAGTTAGTATTTATATTTTTACTGAAAACATAAAATAAAGCTATATATAACTGATACTAAGAAACACTTGCCTGGGTTATAAGAGATGTTGAAAAAGATGCCCCTAGGAGACAATGCATTGCCGGGAATTTGTGTAAGAAATTCCTGTATTTCATCTAACATTTTTCCGTAAGAACACGGAGGTTCGTATGACACGTTTGCCATTGAGAGACCTATCACCCATAAGAATTTAACAAGTTGCGAACAGTTTCTTTATCTGGAACTTGACTGACTGCATAGTGTCTCTGCCAGAATCCTTTTCATCTAAGTATCGTAAATAAAAATTCGTTCCAAAGATATTTATGTAGTGGCATATCTAAAGAGGAACATCAGCACGCAATAAGAGCGCCTAGTCATTCACAAACGCACAACCACTGGCTGACAAAGCCTTCTCTTAAAGCACCAGCTGCTACCTGCTAATGGATAATACGGCCTTAACGACCGACTTTTCCCAGTAAGCAGCCGCCTTCAACCGGCCCCTAACTCAAATAGCCTCATTGTACATGCATAGTTTTATATTTGTTACTGCTACTGCTAGCGCTTCTATCATTAAGATGAAATAAAATAACAAAACATAACAGACATTGGTGCTAAATGATTTGAACACACTACCTGAGTTGTAAATTTGACATCCGATAAGTACAAGGGGCGGAGCAAAGCTGGAAATGAGGAATAATACTTTGAGGCTTCAACGGTACCTATACCGAATCTGCTATGAAATGTGAGCATAGTTTATTGCACTCGAATCTTTACGATACGTCACCATTTACGGCACGGGGGGAAGGGGAGTTAGGAATGCCAACTTATGCACATGCACTGTTGCAGACATTCTAAGATAAATCGCTTTCCACTACCTGCTAAACGATAAAAACGAAAAGCTAACCTCAGAGAACTTGCCCCATAACGATGCAATGCCACGTTTGGCCAGGTTAGTAAAGGGAATGTAGAAAGATAAAAAGATATGATAAATGCGAATGCATATACAAAGAGAGACATTTGCAAGGCCAGTTTTACAAGGTAAACATGTCGCATGGCAACACTATAATTAACACTCGAGGACTTACGAGTATAGTCACATTATACAATGGTTATTTGCTATCTACTGCCGCAGAACTGCAGCAAAAACCAGCGAGAGTAAGTCCAAAATTTAGCCTAAACTATTTGAAAACGTTCGAGGGAGGTTTTTATTCCATCTAATCATGTAGATCGACGTTTTGATTTATTTTCTAAATATAGACGTGCATTCCTTAATTCCTTAATATCTCAAGAAAAAAACAAAACTAGAATAGGAACAATGATCTCTTAACTCAGATGACTAACCAGCAAGCCACATGTCTCTGTTGTTTTTTTTTCCCCTTTCTTTCTTTCTTTCTTTCCTTCCTCCCTTCCTTCCTTCCTTCCTTCCTTCTACAACTACCTAATCTATAAAGGCGCGACTGTTCTTATTTCGATGATTTTAATGTAAATATTGTGTTTTCTGGGCAGAACGAAAACCATTTACTTGTAAAATCACTGATCCTTATAAAGGATTGAAAGTTGATTGCATTAAATTAAAAAACACCATATCTCCTTCTGCTCTCATTCCTGCAATTTTTTATTTGTTTATTTTAATTTGAACGTAAAAATACATAAATTATGTAACGGTTTAAAGTTTTCTTAGAAGTCTTTATAAATGGCCCAATTATATTTGTTAAATTTCAATTTTAGCGATTATAATCTGATTTATTCCTTCTTTTTAGAATAAATGATATTTGTTAAATTTAACTTTTAGCAGCAGTTACACTTATTCTTTCTAGAATAAATGGGGTCGTTGTTAAGTCATTATTTTAGGCACCAATTGCCGTCTTTTCGCCGGCCTTGGTTGTCTGGGGTACTTCTCCACTGCACCCGAAGGCTCGTGTTCGTAATTTTCCTGCACGTTAAATAACTCCATACTTGAAAAACGAGATCCCTGTATAAAATTATCGGTCATTTCACGATAAAGGAATTCCTTCGTTTCCTATCAGATGGCGTTAGGGGCGATGGGTTGACTTTGTGCCATCTGTAAGGAAATTGAAGTACTTGAAAATCTACTTAGTAATTGAAACCTCGTCCATATTCCAGGCGAAATGAGGGAACTAAGTGTCACTAACACCTACAACCACCACTACCACTGCTACTGTTCACAATCTTTCCTCTCTCTCATTAAAATTTGTGAACTATATTTAAGATATCCTTAGTCTGATATTCACTGTTTTAAATCAGCGGCGTCCCGTTAATAAGTGCTAGATGCCCCCCTTTAAAAGAAAATACTATAATTATTTACCTCCTTCTCTTCTACTTTTAATACAAAAATTGTATGAAAACAGCGATGTATAACCGATTAGTTCTTAATTGTATCCTATGTAACAAATGCATTTCCTTTCTACTGTAGTTAACCCCCAGGTGGCAGAGTTCGAAGTGGTGGTAGCATGCGGTTCCTCCGTTATCGAGGAAAGCTCATGGGCCAGTCCGAAAAAGTTTACGCTTTAAACTTGTGTATTTTCATGGTTCAGCAAAGATTTAAAAGGACTTATACTTGTCTTCCTCCAAGATGGATTAGGCTTTTTCCTGTTTATTTCTCCGTTCTCTTGGGCAAGTAAGAAGACAGCCCATGGCCAGCGCTCGGTATTCTCTCTTTTCTTAGGAACCAGATATTAAGGGGTTACTGACACCATGCATAACTGACTACATGTTGTTTTCGCCTTTGTTTGAAATTTGGTGGATTGTTTGTCAGTGGAAAGTTGACTTTTACAGTATTAACTGTTAAGTAACAAAAAAGCGTATCTGTTTTGTGGCAATGAATAAAGTGGACTCTATTTTCGCGTTAAAGTTTAATTGTTAAGTTGGGAGTGAAACAATTTGGATCACATCAACCGAAAGCTATAGGAGCTTACTCAGCAAGACAACACAAATTTAAGCTGTTTATTTATGGTTTGAAAAACATCTAGCTGACAGTGAAGTGAGAAACATATCTTGTATATAGGAAAGATATTAGAAAAGGAATGGAAAGGGCAAATTTGTACAGGCCGACGAAGTGACAAATGTTACATACATGTCGCAATTTGTTGTGATATTACGATACATCAGTGGGGGAAAACCGGTTGAAAGATTCATAAAAGTCATTGCTGTTTCTGAATAACTACAGAAGACTTACGGCGTACTTTAACAACTGAATTAGAAACGTTCTGTATACGAGTAAATCAGAAGTTTATAGCATGATGGCGATGCAGTTATGAGAGAATATTGGAAAAGAGTATAACTTTTAATAAATCATTAAAACTCACGTCATTTGTTTGTCATGTAGTTATGCTCCTGGCCTACCCTTCTAAAGGTACCACGAGCCGCCACTGTTCTAAAGTGAAGCCAGTGAAATTACGAGGGAAAAGTTTGAAAATACTACCTCTGTTCCAAAATTATAATCGCATTTCCTGAACGGCCTTGTTCGCTCTAGAAACGAAAGTGGGGTATCTGGCATATAGAGAGTATATGAAATGTGCTTGGAATGTTGGGTAATTTTTAGGGTTCTTATCTATTTGGGTATTCAGTTCAGGACATGCATTAGGCAAGTGCGGTGATTATTTCATGAATCTGAAGTATATTGACACACATCGAAATGCACCGCCTGTGGTGCCTCAGTAGTAAAAAAGGGCGTTAAACACTACTTTATAAAAAAAAAAAAAAAAAAAAAAAAAAAAAAAATCGAAATGCAATTGTGCAGTTTATGTGACCAGAGAAGCTTAGTATTCAAACAATGGCAGACAAGAAAAATATTGGAGATTATCAGCGGGGATGGGGGCCATTTGCATCGTGTCAGCAAAAAAAAAAAAAAAAAAAAAAAAAGTCTTCCAAAGAGAAGTCTGATAAAGGAAAGTACTGCCATACAGTCTGTCCAACATCAGCAAGTCATATCCCCAGTGAATGAACTTGTCACCATCGCGAAGGCCTGCCTAGACATTGAACACCGTGTTCCTATACTTGCAAAACCTCAAGATTGTATCTATGAAGGTTAATGGGAAGAACAGCTAAAATATCTCCACAGCAACGATAGGGGTGTTTGTTTTTAGTCCATCATTACAACCTGGGCATTGTTACTCCTACGTTGAGTAACTAGTTATGCTAATACCATTATTTTTTTTATCAGTACTCTCTGAAAAGAACTATCTTTTTTTTTTTTTTTCGTTGTCAATAAATCCATCTCTAAAGAAATGCAACCATTGTTTTGGGACAAAGGTATAGGTCACTTCATTAATCTGCTATTCTTCGCTCACCTTGTATGAGCTAACAAACACACCAGTCCAAAAGAGTTTTTTTTTTCTTTCTCCATGCAATAGCGATCCGTCGTAAGGCGGGATTGCACCATTCTGCAGTAGATCCTCTAAATCACCTGTTTATGATAGTAGCCAACCTAGCTGTTGGCGCACGAAGATGCTTTCGTTATTATTTCACAGACATTTTCGTTTTTTAAGGATAATTGCGTGGATAAGCTATTCTCAGCCATGAAAGAAACGCATTGTCACCGAATTAGGATATAATTGTTACCCATTTAAGGGACATTGGCAGTGAATTTTCAAAGTACCACATTTTTACGTGGATTTTTCTGATATTGCACAGCTGTTTACATTTGAACACTAATTACATTCATATCTAATTATACCAATGAAAGATGTTTACACATAATATTTTAGGTTACCTTTAAATCTTGCCGGAGAAGGACAACCCTTAAAGACAACTGCGGCTAATTCATTCTTCATTTATGGTTTTTTACGAACGAGAGTTTATCTACATCTCTTCTCTGTTGCCTTCAATTGATTTTAAAACTATGATCGTTACTACCAGAGTATGTTGGTTTTTCTACCAACATAGTTGTGATATCCCTCCATACATTTTGTTCTGAATATGCTTTGCATAATGACGTTATCCTCGCATTTTTTGGTATCTTTGCTAGTGATTACCAACCTAATGCTTTATTTTCGTCTTCATGTCCATTTTTTACCTTTAACGGCTTCCTTCGAAAGAAAATTAAAGCTCTGGATCCCGTGTCGTAGATTTACGGCACGTAAAACCTTAAGCCTGAAAGAAGATGCCTTTGAGAAAAATTTATCGGCCAAATCACGCCCTGAATTGAATAGGATGCTGATGATCTGAGATGTTAAATATTTTCCGTAAATGAACCAAAATAAGTTTTAAAAATAAGAGAGTTAAAAACAAATATTTAATGCACGTGTTGCAATTGCAACCATTAGGAGACACCAAATATATCACAAAAGAGCAACAGTGCCGCGTGACTACACAGCTTATTTAATTTCAATGGTAATGTGTTAGTGATTTCGGTGCTTGTGCTATTTTTTTTTTTTTTTTTTCCTTGCAATATGAAAATGCACTCTGAATTGATTCCTGTGGTTTTACTCATGTAAACTACACGCCCCTAACATCACATGCACAGATAAATTAATAAAATTATCTGTTTTCAAACTTTACCCGTACTAGCGTGACTATAGAAATTAATATGCTGAAAATTAAAATTTATATTTCGAAGTTAAGCTGCGATGATGATAATAATAACGGCATAAAGTAAGGGAATGCACCTAATTATCGTCTCTTCATTGTTTAGACGAGGGATAAGTTATAAAGTCATGGCAATTATTTTTACCCTCTCGTTTTTCTCGCGAACAAGGGACAATACGAAAAATCTAAGATATACGATTGAAAGTGCAGGGAATGTACTCTCGAATGGTGTATGTGTGAGCAGAGCTGCGTGTCTCATAAGCCCCAGGTCCAATTGGTGGTCAGGAATGTAGGTGAAAATAGCAGGAACAGGAACGCTATTTTCACTGAGGCAGGAATGTACGAGAATGCCACACAGAGCTACGGGAAGCACTGGGTGAATGTGCCCTGCCCTATCAAACAGTGGCGTGATGGACGGAGGCCTCCTCATCGCAGGTAACGAACTATCAATGTACTTGGAGACTATTTCGAAGGCTGCTAAACACCGTGGATTATCTGTGAGACACGTCCTGTGACGGATGTGCAACCTGTGTAAGCAGTTGTGTGAAACGTTTGCTCATGCCGTTATAAACCAATGTTGTCTGATTGCCTGTACTTCTTCCCTACGAGGGCTACCTACATCCTACCTGCCGTTCGGCAATAAATGCCACATACTTTCAATCGTATAACTTGGATTTTTCGTGTTGTCCCTTGGTCGAGAGAAAAAAAGTTGCTATGACTTATTCCTCATATTATGAAGACCTAGACTTGGTTATTGAAAGCAAGTGCCTATAAATGCATGTCCTGGGAAAATGTTAAGAACAAAATATGCCCACTTGGATTGCATGGAATTTCTCTTCCAACATGATCACAGTTTATTAATATCTCGTTGATGGGGACTTCAAACTTAAAATCTGAAATTTAACCATATTTTCCATGGGGAATGTAATCAAGAAATTTTCCCATTAATCCGAAAATCAAGATTAGAAGGCAAGAACTCTGATCACTATACCACAATATGAGATACGAAAAAAACAGTTTGGATATTTCGCGGTATTTAATTTTGAGTGCACAAGTCACGAAATGTATTATTCGGGTTGCTCTGCATAAATAAGGGGATTGCATAACTGAATACAAACCGAGAACATTTGTTAATACCTTTTTAATCAATTGAAAAGCTATCAGGCCCGAGAATCCTTATAATAATTATTGCCGATATGAAATGTTTACTATTTACTCTAAAATTTAAATTCCCGGGTAGGTGGTGATTGGTGATTTTGTTGGCAGTGCCCGTTTTTGTGAATTAAAGCTCAAGCACAATTATCTGTTGCACAGGTTACTGCAAAAATACAACATTTATTGCTGCTTCGAATTGCTCTGTATAAATACGACGAAATGTCTCAAGATGTTCTAAGTTTATGCTTTTTCATTATTAGGAAATCTTAGACACGCTGAAAAGGTTGTAAGCAGTGTGTGTAGCGAAAGGACAGTGTTAGTTTGTAGTCAAGTAGAGATAGGCGTGGGCATGATGAAAGGCGACTATAATGGACGTAGGTGAACTGCATGGTTTTTGTAGAAGGAAGGCGTCAATTCATAGACGTGCGGTCAAGAAGTTCCTACACAGAAGACTGTTTACAACTGGATCAATGAGTTCGCGAGCGGCGTGGAATCTGCACACTAGAACGTGAGTACTGCCGTACGTCAATATCGCGCTCTCCCAGGAACTTGAGGTTGTATTATGACTGATAAGCGCATAGCCTTTGATGAGCTGGTCTCAACCCTGCACACCAATATTCACGACGATTTGAATATAAAAAAGTATGCAAACAGACAAAAGTGTTGAAGTGTGTCATATGTTACTGAAAATGCATAATGAAGCTCCGGGGTTTATTGAAGTTTATTGGTAACTGGTGACTACGACAGAAGAAGGTGCAATGGAAACATCGCTTCTCCATCTGCGGACACGGCTTAGAGGCAGGATTCCGCAATGGCGAAAGGGGAAATACTCGATAGAAGTGTTCCTTCAACATGACAATGCGAGGCTTCACACCAGCAACGACCGCAAAGTTGGTATCACTGGGGTTCATTGTTGTGCTGCATCCAACGTATTAACCGGATCTCACGCCGTCTGATTATGCCTTATTTAGCTATGCCTTCCCAAAAAATGGTTTCGCGACGCCATAATGAAGTTACCAGGAAGATGGCAACGTTGCATTGACGTTGGTGGATAGTATATCGAGAGACCTTGCGTGTATTGAATGAACCTTGTTGCATAATAAATAAGGCATAGAAACTGCTAGTAAATCATTCCCGAATGTCCCTTGGGGCCTTATTTAAAAAAAGGAATAAAACATCAACATACTTGTTACACTTTAGAACACTTCATAACTCTGTCTATAATTGTTCATGGAGCTATATTCACAAATTTCAACTAGTTACTGCCACTTTGCAATCCAATGTTTAATATTTAGAAATAAATAAGCACAGGCCGATAAATTTCTCAGGATATTGCGAATAGTGTTATATACTTTCATGAATAATGAATTCCCTTTTGGTGGCGAGATAACAATGGAGCAGGTGTATGAAGATTTTGTTTTTGTCTCATATTATTGTGTCTTGGTTTCATTTGAATTTAGAGTCTCACGAACACGACAATGTGGACTGACAGGGTGCCGAGTGACGAAAATGAGACTCGTGTAGGGTTATTCGCACTCCATCCTTCCTTACACATGCACCGGAAGAATAAAATATCCATGGAAGATGCACCTTGCTCCTCAAAATAACGCAGCATTCCTTCAGCAGACTTTATTTTCACAAGAAATTTTCACTACACAACATAGCATTCGAATGGAAAACTTTCACTTTGAAATGGAAAGGTAAATGGAATACTTTCGTTTAGCAATTTATCATTTTCATACTGCCCCACCCATTCCCCAGCATCGCCATCAGTAACTAGTGCAGATTTGTTTTAAGACGTACTCAAAGCTGCACGCTACCTAAACTTTACAATTCTCTTTTTCGGTGGAAAGTCCACTAATGGTGGCAAAAAGGAATGCAAGAGGAATGATTAATTAATAAACTGCCCCACCTTCAAAAGCTGCTGTGGGAATTTTGCCGAAATACAAGTACTGTATAGAATTACTGTCCCCTAATCATACAGATCGACCAGTAAAGCAATTTCACGATTTATCCACTGTAAAAAAATAGAAAACTCCAGTAGCTGTTGATTCACCAAGAGAGTGAGTTTCCGGGATATTTTCACATGGAAAATCAAAATTCCCTAACTTTTAAATAAATTTATACATTTCATGTTTTAAGGAGCTATGCAGCTTCAATAACAAATATTTACCAACTTTTGAAACAAGCATTTTAAAAAAAGTGTATTTTACTTTTTTGTGGTTTTTATTAATTGTTGTTAGAGACTTGAGAAGCCCCACATATACATACATATAATGAATAATAGCTATAAATAATGTTTGCTTACGCGGTGTTTTACAACTCGGCTTCTCAGCCTGCCGCAACCGGTGACGCATGTACTCCGCTTTCTAAAACGTAAAAACAATTCTATCTTATAGAAGTTGATCAACTCCCGTCCTCCTCGATTAAATAGGTATTACATCAGAAAAACACATTCTGACTTACAGCAGTGTTTCTGTTTTCATTACTAATGTCATCCTTTGCATAAACTCCCTTTTATTGCTAATTTTAAAAATGATTTTGTTGGCGAAAACTCAAAATTACCACCTATTCCGTCTACTTTTTTCTCTGTTAAAATCTGTAAGATTTTTCCCGTGCTTTTGTTTGTTTTGCTCTTAACCTGCAAATTCAAATGTTTTCACCTCTGGAAGAAAAAAAGAAAATTTCTGAATAAATTCCTCACGCACACAATGAGCTGAGTGGTATTTAAAATAACGTCTACACACAAAAATACTTTGCTCTAGTCAACCGTCTATCTTCGCGATAAAATAAATGTATACTGCCGTGAGACCAGCAGGAACAGATTCAGAAAATGACGTTCATGGCCATGATAAAGGGGGGAAGAGGAGTTAAGTACAGTGTGTGTGTGTGTGTATATATATATATATGAAAAAAAAACACAATGAACAATGTAATTAAAAAGCAATAACTAGATAACCAGAAAATGATAAAACACTTAGAAAGTCACAGATTTAGCGATTACCTAGCTATTTCTATCAATATATATATATATATATATATATATTAATGATATTAAGCATTGTTTACGTTTCTACCAAAACCACAATAATGGAATAATATACACCAGCATGTTGATAGCTTCTTCATTTCTAACATTTTGAGTCCTATAAAATGAATTCGATGAATAGTTTATTGGGTTGAAATGTTTAATACGAGAGGGTAGCGCTACTGAATATCATCGAGAAGCATGCTGGGTTAGGTTACAGCAAATGAGGCACCTGTTTTTAAACGAAAGTATCTCCTTTGTAAAGTATGAAAAAATCCCATCTGCGATGGAGAGTCTAGCCGCTCATTATGTCCAACTTTATATCAAAAAGTATAAAAACAAACAAAAACTCCGATTTATTGCACTGTTCCTTCTATATTTGTGTATGTTTATATGACGCAATGTCGTATTGTCGTTTTGCATAAACTCGGCTCATCATAACAACTGCCTATGTCGCTTACTGCTGTAGAATGCGCGCATTCTTGCTACGCCCCGATTCTTGGGCTCCCATTTGCCCGCCACAGCTGCACAAGGTAGGTGCGGTCCGTGCCAACATTCCTCTCCAGCAGTCGACCTTTCTTCTGGTGCCCATATGCTCACAATTATTACTGGGAGATTGTTATTCTTTCTCTGTAACTAATACAGGACTTGGGCAAGTTTGTAGATTATCGCCCGTTGTTCAGCTCATGTGTTAATCGGGCATTGAAATCACTTTTAAAATGTTTATATTGCCTTTCAAGGGAGATACTAATAATACTGTGCACCATTACAGTTAATTACACACTCATTAGATCAAAAAACGATATTCAACATAGATGTCTTATCGTTTAGCCTTTTTAAATGTTTATAAAGAATGTCACAGGTTTTTAAACTGAATAACGTACATAAATGTTAATGATTATAGTAAAGAGGAAACATATTACAGAAAGTAATTGTAAAATTTAATCAAGGAAATACAATTTATATATAAATATATATAATATATTATTGTTCAGCATATTATGTTGGTTTTTCCACTGTTAGAAATTGTATCCTTGGGATTTTCTTTCCAATATACTCCCAAAGTTAAAACTTGTCTGACATCAAAGGGAGAATGCCAATCATTTTAGTTGAGATATAGTTCAGAGTAAAACTAGTAATAAATAACAAAAGGAGAAAAAGTTAACTTGAACACTAGGCTGCTTTACATCCCACTAAAATATTTATGAAGCTGAAGAAAACTAAACATATTCCATTACTGTGAAACTACGTCAATATTAAAAGAAAAAAGTTAAGATACTTTGGTAAAATATTACAATGTATAATTTCTACGTTATTAAATGATGGTAAAAATATGATCTTAATCAGGGCTTAGCTCTAAGTACAAAATTTTATTTCTACAAAAGGCAAAACTTTTGCGGAAACTAGAAAAACAATTATTTTGAATGAATTTAAAAACCTGTTTTGTGTTTCTTCTCTCTCTCTCTCTCTCTCCCTCCCTCTCTCTCTCTCTCTCTCTCTCTCTCATACCATGCTTGAAAAGATCTTCGAAATCAACCTTTTTTTTTACCAAACCTTTGAGAATCGTCATTAGCAAATAAATAAATAAATAGATATATAAATCACACTCTCGTGATTTCTAATTGCTATTTTAATTGAAAAAATGTAGTAAGTTTTAATACTTTCAAAATAAAATATACATTGTGTAAAAAGATTACACAGAACCTATATTTTGTAAAATAATTATTGGAAGTGAATTAAATGTAATATTATGCACCTGCTGTTGACATAAAATTCTAAGTCCGCTTGCATTTTCCCACTTTTTATAGGACTCATACAGACGCATTCAAATTATTGCCAAATTTATTTTTAATACAAAAATTTAATTTGGCTAATCCTAGAAACGTTTATGTTCTTATATCTTAAATTTGATGTTTCTTCTCCTTACAAATACACGTGTTACATTTTAAACTTTGCAATAATTTCTTCCTTGCTATGTTCATGTTTGCATTAGTGAGTGAACGGAAAATGCCATTTGGTTTTCAAGCATATCTTAAGTTTTTTAACTTTTTTTTGTGCTGTTCCACGTGCTTAAGTTTTGTAACTTTTGTGTGTGTGTGTGTGTGTGTGTGTGTGTGTGTGTGTGTGTGTGTGTGTGTGTGTGTGTGTGTGTGTGTGTGTGTGTGTGTGTGTGTGCTGTTCCATGTAACTCCATTGCAAGGCATTCATCCCTTAGCAGCCTTTGTTGTAGAGTAGTTTTAGGATGTGATGGTAGGAGATCAAGATGTTCTCGCAGCAGTCTCGAAACTTTTATAAAGATTAGCAAGATTAGAAAGGCCCATGTTAAAGGTTCCAGTTTCAAATTTCTTTAAGTGCTAAAAATAAAACTATGTGGGGAAAATATGGCAGAAAGTCATAAGGCGCATATTTTTCAGAAAACAATGGAAAAAATGAAATATGGCATATACTCAAGTTGGGAGTATTGTCCTTAACATTTTGCATGACGTCAATTTCTTTCCACGGAAAACTTTTTGAAGTTGGACTGAAAGAAAGAAGGCTTGGCAAAAAGCTCCAACAAACACCAGCAAAGATGAGAAAACATCTTGCTTAGACAATATCATTCAAAGTCTGGAACTGTGCGCATTTTATAATTAAGATTTATTAAACATGTATGACGCTTTCGATAGGGATTTCATTCAAAAGCATTTTAAGAATGAATGACATAGGCCGTGAAAGCCTGCATTTTAAAATTAAATGTTATAAATTGTAAAACAAACTGAAAAGAAGAATTTTGCTTTGCATAATTAATTGTGTGTATCTTACAAGCAGGCCGAACGTTTTATTCAGAGATATAACAAAAGTTTTACGACAGATGAAATGATTTTGAATGATTTATTTATTTATGGACGCTCTTTAACAGCTCAGGTCATCAGTGTCCCATTCAACTCAGGGCGTGAAATGGCCGACAAATTTTGCTCAGAGGCCTCTCTTTCAGGCTTGAGGTTCTTTTTCGTGCCGTAAATGTACGACACGGGACCCACGGCTTTACTTCCCCTCCGAAGGAAGCCATACTTAGGATTTTAGGATTTTTAAGCCCCGCAAAAATCCATCGGTTCTGGCCGGGTTCGAACCCGCGATCTTGGGTTTAGGAGGCAAGTATGGTAACCACTACACCACCAGGACCGACGACAGATGAAAGCCAAGGCTAGTATTCAAGGGAAGTGTGGCGAAACGTGAAACATCCCACTAAAATGATCTGGGGAGGAATTTCTGTACATTGAGCAGACAGAATTCGCATTGTGGGGTGAAATATGGATAATAAAAATATTTAGAACTAGCGTAGCTGTATGAGGCTGATAAAAAAATGGTTTCCACCAGGTACCTATTCCCCCCAAAAATAGTCTAATTATTTTAACACATTACATTGTATTAGTGCAAGTCCTGGTAAAGTATGGATATGTAACTTTCTATTCCACGAAAGAATAACACTTAAAAAGTATTAGTAAAAAAGTTACATGTGACGTCATATTAGAGCAAGATGGAGAATATATGACTTTACCTTGAATTAGGTTATGTCACTTCTTAGTAATAAATTTCCATTTTTTTTATAATGTACAGAGTGGCTTATTGTCACTTCTTCTGAATGAGCCTTATATTTTTGCTAAGAAATGATGATAATTTAAATATTTTATTATACATTTGTCAATATTCAAGAGTGATCATATATGGATACATAGCAGCATCAATTTCAATTGTAAAAGATTTCCCGATTGCGATTTGACATTTATTTTATTAGTTCATTTATCATTTATATTTATATAAATTTTTTCATATTGATTAGCAATCATATTTTCATTATAAGCAAAGACTTGGAAAAACGACGTCAAAAGATATTGTTTTAAAAGGGAATGAGGAATGGAAATAAATTATTTTAGTGGCATGTAGCAAGAACCTTAAAAAAAACTACCACAGATGCTAGACTGAAATATGCATTTAAAACAAGAAAGGACACTATAAAGCATAAACCTATTTTAATTGCACTTATCTAAATTTTCCATTATACTTAAAATACTAAATTATTCTTTCTTTATATATATATATATATATATATATATATATTCCCATTCTTATCATTATAATCACTTTTGCTAATACTTCGCATATTTAGGTCAATTAATTCCGAACATTATTAAAAAGATATTAAAATTTGTACCATTATTTGTAATTACATATCCCCACACTTGTACAGAAATCTTAAAAGTTACAAGTACACTACTAATACTCATACTTCTGTGGAACAAAATAAATGTAAGTATGGAGTTGTAAAATACAAGTATAGCACAAACCTTTGTACTGAATTATACTGATTGTTACAAGTTCATAGACTTGTAATGAATTAGATGATATTTTGAGGAACAGATCCAGGGAACGAATATTTATGAAGGATGATGTTGCATGCCATAAGGCAAAATGTGTTATGAAAGAATGTGTTACAATTGTGCTGAAATAACCTGGGTATTTACCTAATAGTCTGTATGGAGTGTTTTAACGAATAAAATGTATTTAAAAGTCAGGGAAACTCTTACAAACACTACTTGATACGAATGTTGTCCTCGTTAATGTCAATGTTATGACCATAATATTGTCACTGTAACTTAGTGTAATTATTATTAGATTGGTAGAGTGGAAGAGAAGGCTTAATGGCCTTAATTCTGCCGGAATAAATAAATAAAATAAATAAATAGCTGAGAGATTAACCTTTTGTTTCAGTTTACTTTTATTAAGCTTTAGTTAGGACCACAGTTTAAGCTATAATCATATTTGCTTTAAATGTGCAAAAATACGAGGGAAAATTCGGCGCCTTTCATTTGAAATATTCGTTAGTTCTTTAAAAAAAAAAAAAAAATTTTTTTTTTGGTTACTGAATCTTCCGTACTCAAGCGAACGACTTAAAGATGTTCTACTGTACAGCCATTGTAGTCATAGCGAAAGCCACAATTTGTTAATTCCCTAGTCTCTCTTCTCTTTTAGCGTCATCCGAGTTCCTTCCCAAGCTATTTTGTCTTTATGATTTAGTTTAATGTGAATTGTGAATGCTTAGTGACCGTAGTTTAACTTATAGACACACAAATGGTTACCAGTTTTAATTTTTCACATTAATGACTGCTTTATTGTAATGTTATATTTACAGTAACTAAAATATACATACTTAGAAATTAATATCTAGGCTTTGTTTCATTCCTTAACCTCTATTAGTAGGCACAGCGTAGCTCATTCTGACACACAGATATTTAAACCAATGTAAAACATGAAGTAGGTGAATAAATGTATGCTAATACATAAATAGGGATAGTGAAAATGAATAATGAAACATATTACTTAAGAAGTTATTGGATTTAAAAATAAGTTATTAAACATATAAATATGAAACAAACAGAAAAATAATATCACAAAGACTGACATGATAGAATACCAACCACAACAGTAGTCATAAATTATAATTTAAATGAGAAAGGCCATATTGAAGAAGATTTAGAAGAATAAAAAACTGGCAGAGACAATTCTAATGGAGACAAAACAGGAAAAATACCTAAATCTTGAAGAATTGCAGTCATACGTATGTGTTCCGCATTTTGTGAGCAGACACGTTTTATACGTTTCAGGTCGACTCGCCAAACACTAAACGCAGAATATGAGTTGAGGTTACAGGCTCAGTAGCATCTCTAACTGCGAATCAAGGAAGACATAAATCGTTCTTATCTAAAAGAGCGGGTTCAATACAAGGCAATTGGCAGCAATATTTCATGTTGAGAATACTTCACCAACAGCTATCGATCATCATAATAATTAGCATGTGCATGCCTTGCTGCTGATAACTCTCACCACAGAGAACACGACAATAAACTGCTTCCTTCAATAAACTGCTAATCCATTGTGTCTTCCGCACAGTCAAAAGTACAAAACAAACTATCAAAAGCGTTTTTGGCTACGAAACAAATTAACCATGAATGTAGACAAGTTTCCTAGACAACTCATGACCACCTACCTCCAGTAGGTAAGGCAAATAATTGCGTCCACATGTTGGATAGTACTTCGAAACTCTAGCGTTGAATATACTTTTTCGGACTTCTACGGAGAAAAGTATTCAAATTTAAAAAATTATATTTCAGAAACTAATACACAAATGAGAAACTCCAAAATAATGTTGGATGCACTGTCTGCGAGCTACGCGCTTGCGTATACTTTTCTCTCGCGCAATGATTGTTGACATTGACATTGTGCATGATATTGTCTCTGTGATCATTGTAAGGAACCCACCCCCCACTTCATTAAGTCAGATGTTTGCATCTTTCCTGACTCCTGGAGATGGGCCGAGGCATTCCTGCACCATGATCCAAAATAGCCAAACTTGATTCCATTAGACTTATTTTCGTGGAAATTTATCAAGGATCGAGTGTATCACACCCCCTATGGCAGACTTAGGACACTCGCCGAATCGTGGAAGGAAGAGCACTGGTGACGCCTGAGATGCGTATGGCAAAAGATTGAGTTTCGCTTAAATGCTCTTGATGTAACCCGCGCCACCAGTGACATTCATGTCGATATGCACTAAGAGTATAAACATAAGAGATATGATTTCTTCTTTATCACAGATTTTTTCCCCAACACTCTGTATTTCCAATTTGTTTTTGTTAGAATGTGCAGAAACCTCTTAAAAGTGTCTACATGCATTTTAGTTAGATTATGTATAAAAACACCGTGATGGATACAGTACACAGCCAGCAGCTCCATTATTGAAGCCATAGGTGTGCAGTAATACGGCCGCGCTGATCTGATATAAAGTGCAGTGTTTCATGTGTTGGGTTGTTTCACTCCTAGTACAAAAGGTTCTGGTTGAAACTTGATATTATTATTTGTGTGTTTGTTTAAAATACAGAGTCTATAAATCAATTGCGCCTGCATTAGATGACTTCAACACAAATGTGAGAAGAAATAGCTAACGTTTCGGAAGGGAAATTTCAATGTGCAAATTAATTTTATTTAGACACTCCATCGTTTGTCTCGCAGCAAACGGTGGACACTGAATTGCAAAACTATATTACTAATTTAGCTCTATCCATTTAACTGGTTTATCTTGCTTTACAAACCACGTGCGAGTCTGAGTGTGGCTACCGTACTATGCCATGCTTCTACCCCCATACTGTCGAAAGTGAGCGCAAGCAAAATGATGCACCTGCGGCACCCCTTCCATTTTTCTATGCCTACGACAAAATTTCAAACTACTATCTTTTGAATGTTTACTTTGTGGGAATGAAGCAAATGACACTTCGAAATCTAACCCACAATATTCCTGAATGCTCAAGCATATCGAAAATCGGATTTATAACTATGCTACTAATATGTGGTACTTTACAGTTCCTCTATATAAACCGCGTTTATCTCTAGTATCCTTTCTGTTTTCATGAAGTGTCAACATATAAATCTTTTAGAAATAACGTCATATCTAAAGAAAAATCCTCTCTTTTGCGATCTTTTCAATATGGCTGGCGTTGTGCTCAACGTAAATAAGCATGGCAATCCCTGGATTCTAGAACGAAAGATAAATAAATTAATCATGCTGTGGCGCCCAAAAGAACCTACAGTTTTTATACAACGTAATTGCCTAGAGTAAAAACACAACATTCCTCTGCGGAGAAGATGGTGGGATTTCCCTTTCTAACAAAAACATCTACATCGCTCTATTAGATCGTGGTATGGAAACAAAAAAGATCGCCTTTACGCTATCTTCATCGAAACCACATTCTTACTACACCATCCAACTGTCTTCTTTTGTTCAATATTCTAAACTTACCTAAGTCACGTTCTTCAGCTTGAATACATGTGGGAAGACAGGCAATGCATAGCACAAGATTAGTGAGTTAGAAACTAAAGAAAATAGAGAGTTCACTGAATTTAAATGTTACATCTGTGCCCATGACTAAATTCTAAATTAAAAAGTATGCAAGTGTGAAAGCAAAGACAGTGAGTGTTTACCTAAAAGTCCCAAAATGTTCTATAAATGTGTGATGTTAGTACAGATTTGGAAGGCCTTCCGTATCTGCAAATCCAGTGTGTTCAATAGTCCTGTACCAGAAGTTTGCACAGCAGCCAAAACACACAGTAACAAGCATAAAGTTGATAAATCATGAGTTATTTCTAATTTATCTTTATAGTTCATAGTTTACTAGCAGGATTGTCCTGATTGTCCGAGAGTATTGTTTTACAATACAGAGTCTTCATTCCAAAACTTGTCCATCTAAATAACTATCCATTTATATAGAAACCACGGCAATTTAGATTTTGTAGAGGAAATTTAAAACCAATATTCTTTAAGTTTTAGGTTTCAGCGCATCATCCTCCAGCCGCCTCCACTTTGAAATTTAAAAAGGCACTTCTACTTTATAAAAAAGATACACTTATTATCACGTCTGTTGCTTTTTATTGTTGTCTGAAAACGTGAATTTTATTATTGTTGTTTGAATTTGGACAAATAAACTATAAAACTACTAAGCATATAATATTATAATTGTGCTGTTTAATAAATTGTTTTAAAATTGCCTACAATCTACAAGTGTTTCCCAAGCTATAGCTCACGAACCCCTTATGGGTTCCAGAAATCTTGCTAGTTTCGCTAAATATTTTCTCTAATGGCGAATTTTTGAGTAATTATTATTATTATTATTATTATTATTATTATTATTATTATTATTATTACCTGGAATGTAGTAAAATGGCCACTGTAAATTAGACATATTATTTCAATTCTTTGAAATGAGCCATATCTTTAGATATTTACTGACAAGGAGTAGTTTCCTTAGTCTATTATTAGTCTGATTATCAGTGCCAGGCGACGGAAGGGAGGAACAGGTGAACGGATGCAAAGATGCGCAGCGCTATTCCATATCACAAACATGATTATCAGTGGCTGGTTTAGATTAAAAAGTGTGAAATATAAACATGTTACTCCAAAGATAGAGATATAAGCTATTGCATTATTTAATTTCGGATTTAATGTTTTAAATGAAAAATATATGTATAAATATTTTAACATATATATAGTTTCAGTATTTTAAATGTTTATACGACATTTTTAGAGGGGAATCCACAGTGTGAAAGCCCGTAGGGATGAGGAGATTTTCCCCCACCAAGATTTCACCTAAAAAAGTTCTCCCCCACTAAAATTTACCGGAAGGGGGGAAGAATCATTTCTTTATGAACGACAAAGAAAATGTATAATACATACATATTACCGAAAATAATGTATTATTCTGTGTATTTCTATGAAAAAGTAGCAATAATACATATAAAAATAACGTATGGCAACCAGATCTTCAGTATTGTGGCAATTTGTGCACGAATTCATACAACTGCAGTCAACAATGAAGTCTCAGATTATTAACTGCACTATCTATCATAAAAGTATCCCACTTCTATTTCAGATTTTCTCGCCTTCCCCGCCATTTTTTAATGATTTCACACCCTGGGGGATCATAAGGAAGGCATATTTACAGCAACTACAGCATTTATATAGTTTTTTCAACTATAATAATTTTGCATCTTAAGTGGTTTTCTCAAAAATGCCATAATTTTTTGCTTTTGTAGTGTTAATTTTCATATTATATATTACATTAATTTAAGCAAAGGTTTCATTATATTTGTTGACTGCTATTTGCAGTTGGTCTTCGGTCTGTCCAAACAACACCTTGTCTGCAAATAAAACAATGTTTAAAATACATTTCCTACTTTAAAATGTTTAGTTAAGCTAACTTGCCATTGCCTAATGGCCTCATCAATATAAATAAAAATCCTTTTTTAACCCCTTGATTTGTACATACTCTGTTTCTACCAAATATTTCTCCTTTGTCAATAGTAATGTTAGTCCTAAAATAAAACGTTAATAGCTTGTATCAAATGTTCCACAACTTGGCTCGTAACACCCTAGTGAATGCCTTTTGGATATCAATAAATAGGTAGATTATATTTTTTCAGTTTCTGTATTAGTTGTTTCATAATAAAGATTCATCTGAGAAAGAGCCGCCTCTTCATAGACCACACTTTTGTAATTTTTTTAATAATATTAACGCCCATTTTAACTACTGAAGCATCACAGGCGGTGGACACTGATGATGCATAAGATTAATGAAATGAATGAATGGTGTTTAACGCCCGTTTTTGCTACAGAGGCACCACAGGTGATGGACACTGATGATACATGAGATGAAATGATATATTGGGAAAGGATTTGTTTTAAGGAAGGAATCGTTCCAGGCCTAAGTTTAGGGTACCTCCCCGGCATTTGCCATTTTTTTGAGGACTGAGGAAAACCTGGAAAAACCCTCATTCAGGGAGGACGGTATTTGAACCCAGACCTCCCGCTCACGAGTCCGTGCCTAAACGACCTCGGTCACCCGTGGCGTTATGCATAAGATGAAACGATAAACTGGGAAGGAACTTTTTTTAGGAAAGAAACATTCAAAGCCTTAAGTTAAGGATACCTTCCCGGCATTTGCCGTTTATGAGGACTGGTGAAAACCTGGAAAAAATTTCAGTCAGAGAGAACGGTCATGGTGGAATCGAACCCCGGATATCCAGCTCTCAAGTTGGCATTTTAACGACCTCGGCCACCCATGGCGGTCACGTTGTTCTTTACTTAACAGGGACTCGGTTAGCTGTATTTAGTCTGCATGTAAATAATATTTTATATATTTTATATATTGTACATAATAATGTAATGCCCCTGTAATTTTAGTTTTATCTTTTACCCTTTCAAAAATAGGGTATACCTAACTGCTTTCTTCCACTTTTTCCAATTAGATGCAAATTAGTCAATTCTTATTCCTTGAATGTTTAAGTGCATTTTATAATTCTTGCATTCGAATGTTATCAATGGTCGCTATTGCGTATAAAGTAGAGTTTTTCTTTCATATTTTCCCATACATCCTCATGACTTAACCATTCGTTATTTCTATATTGTTAATTAAAGGAAGTATCCCTTTAGATGTTAACAGCTTTGGAATTCTTTTATTTATTTATTTACTTATTTATTATTTTTACAGTGAAGTATGCTGATACAAAAGATAAAATTTTAAAAATGTAATCGCGATATTAGAACTCTATAAGTTATATGCTTTTATTTGATAAATTGCGCCAAAGGTCGTCCGTTTTTATGTGATATCGTTTCTAATGAAAGTTTCGGTAGTCAGTGTGTGCTAGTGCTTTAGAAACTTCATACCACAAATTTGGAGTTCAAACATGTGGACTAAAGATTCTCTAACCCAAATTGCTTGCCTTAAACCTCTCTACAATCTCTGAACATACTGCGGTGTAGTTCATAAACATCCTGTAATACGAAAGAAGATAAAATTACAAAAAGGAAAAGAAAATGACAAGCAAGCAGTATGACGTATCGTGTTACTCACGTTTCGCTCTTTTATGAATGAACTCAGAGCGAGACACCCTGAAATTCTTCAGACGTAGTCACAATTACGAGGAAAACAGAAATAGTCACGGGTAAATTATTTCAAACTGGCGCCGATGATGATGCACGTTTTCGGATAGCGGAAGTAAGCAGGGTAGGGAAGTTGCATGAAGTAATTACATCATCGCACAGGCATTTGTTTTAAAAAAAACTTTCGTTTATATTTGTAAACTTGAAGATTACTTTAGGTACAATGCCATTCAATAGAATTCTCCATTACACCTCCATTCTTTTTTTATAAATATTAAATGACTGAATAATCTTCCGAGAGATAGGTGCTTTGATTGTTACTGAAAACAAATATTACTGTGTTTTTTATAATTTTTGAGCCCTTGATAATGGTTTAAGCAAAACTGATACGTTACTTACCCCAACGCACGAGTCATCCAGAGCCCTTCTCTTCTCAACTGTGCGTGGCCCCACAAGATTACCAAGATGACCCCAAGGTGACCATTTTCCCTAAAAAGAAACATAAGTTATTTGAAATTCTTGACAACATCTGTGATAAAACATACACACTAATCGTTCACACTTGACACAATAATGTCCCTTTCACATTTAAATTCTCTTCCCGTTGCAAGAATAAGAGAAATGTATGACCACACATGTGCTTTAGAAAGCAGAATCTTGATATGGGTTGAAAAGTTCAATTCTTCAGATAGCTAATGATAGATTTTTTTTTAAAAAAAATTGAACCATTGGTTACAAATTTCAATACAAACTTTGTTAGGTCACACAATCATGAAATGATCCATAAACGAGGGTACGAAGAAATCAAAAACACACATTTATAATAATCAAATCACTTTATCTCTTTAAGAATGGTGTAAAATAAAAGGTTGTTGTAAAATATACGGCAGGTGTTCGTACATATTGCCTTTGTAGACACAGATATTGTTAAAAATAAAGAATACAATTCCGTTTTAAGGTGGCCTTCCATCTAACAAAAAGGTTTTATCAACTTATGTTAAACGCTAACAATTCAAATTGTTTCATCAACCAATAATAAAAATAATTATTTTTCGTATCTACACATCTCCTTAGTTAGTTAATCCCATCTACTGTTGCGGTAAGAATGACATCCAGAAGTATTTCCCTCGCTGCCTTCACAAGATTCAAACTGGGCTCTGCTCCACAAAAGTATTCTTTAATATATTACAAGTGTATGAACTTGTAACTTGTAGTTATTAGTAAAATTCTGTTCCCCAATGTTTTGTGCTACACTTGTACTTTAAAACCCCATACTCACAAGTATACAAGTGATTTTTCGTTGTTCTGTTCCGCAGAAATTATAATAGATATTAATCGGGCACTGGCAATTTGTATACATTTCTTTACAAACGTAGGAGTAACTTCAAATACTAGGGCCAAATGTAATATCAAGTTAATAATTTTAGGAGTTAGTTGACCTAAATATGCGAAGTATTAGTGAATATGGTGATAATGATAAGAGTAGGAATATGTATAAAGAAAGAATAGTTCAGTATTTGTATACAATAAAAATTGAGTTAAGTACAATTTAAATACAGTGTATGATCGATATTGGTCTTTTTCGATTTCAAATGCATATTTCAGACCAGTATCTTGGTTTATTTTTTTTAAGGTTCTTGCTACATATCACAAAGATATTTTCTTTTCATTCTTCATTCTCTTTAAAAATAATCTCTTTTGACACAATTTTCACAATTTTTGCTTATAATTAGAATGTGATTATTAAGCAATATAAATATAAATGACCAAATGAACTAATATAATATATGACCGAGAACAACGGAAAGCCCAATTCTCATGTCATTTCTCGAGATTGCAATTGATGCTCTTGAATGTAATCTATCCAACCGTCATCTCAAAGTGGATTATTACACTTGAATATTGATAAAAGCATAATAAAATATTTAAATTATCATTTTATTATAGAAAAAATACAATTCATTTAGCAGGAATGATCATAATTCGCTCTGTACATTAAAAAAATAAAAAAGTATTACTACGGAGTACACAAAACTAATTCTTGTGGCAAACAGCTTGCTCTTATGTGACGTCGCTTGTAACTTTTTATTAATACTGTACAAATGTTGTGCTGTTTTCGCGGAACAGAAAGTTGCAGAATCACACTTTACAATAACGTGTACTAATATAATTTTAATGAATTAGACCATAATTTTATGGAATAGGGCCTTGGAGTGAGTCTGTGCTTTGCAAAATTCCCCATGGTTACTAGTTCAACTGGTCTACCACAGTCATGAATTCTTGGATTGTCCATACTCTCCGAGTCTACTGAAACACTTTCCAAAGAGTGCCGTGCTCAAAGGCCTCACGTGCGGTCTCTCAGCTTTCTTGCAATTCTGAAAGTTTTGTTTATTTTATTTTTCCTCTATTGTGAAAATTTTCTCATCCATAAAGACGAATCATTTTGGGTATGCACTGAGTAGGCTGACCAAATGCCTCGTTTTTCACACAATGTGCCTCTAAAATAGTGGGACACGTGATATTTTATAATTAATTTATTGGCACCATACTTGAATCTCACTCAAGCAGTAAACTTTTCAGATAATGTGATATCAACTGTTTGTTTATCTCTAATCTTTCGACTCAAAATCATAAACCACAATTTCTATAATCAGTACAAATTTTCCACCATAGGAGAAGGAAGTGTAATCGTTCCATAACACCACATGTGCATGGGTTATTGGATTCAACTTTTTGCAATATTTTTCCCCCTATTATTGCGCATATATGGAAGCAATAACAAACATCTTTTTCCAAAGTGCTATTCATTTCCAAAAAGATTAAACAACATTTTATTCTGCTAATCTTGCCAATATTGCTGGATTTCAACTCCTTACTATTAATTCCTTAATTCTGTAGGTTCCGTAAGAACGAACGAAATGTCATTAACAGATTCTACCGGCGTATGATAAAACATTAATTATTCTTCACAATGAAACTTAGATATAATCCAATTAGTTTAGATTTATTTTATTTAAGGGTGATGTTTAAAAGCTTTGTTCATTAGGGCCCCCATTCAATTCAGGGTGAAACGGCCGATTAATTTTGCAAAAAGACCTCTCTTTTCAGGCTTGAGGCTCTTTTATGTTCCATTAATCAATGACAAGGGACCAAAGGCTTTACTACGCTTCTGAAGGAAGCCATACTCAGAACTTTGACGACCTAAATATCCACTGATCCAGGCCGGGTTTGAACCCATGATCTTGGGTCTACGAGGCAAGTGTAGTTACCATTAGACCACCAGGACTGGCTACATAATACAAGTAAATTTAAAGACATTTAATGGAACTATTCACAATTACTTAACTCAATTGACAGAAATGAATAAACGTTCTAAGATTCGGATTGGAGATATTTCTCGATAAATTCGTGCCACTGCAGACAATGAGTAACATTTCAAAATCTCTGCACTGATAAGTTATGCCATCTTACAAATTGATGTCGTTTGTTTGTTTAACATTCAGCGGCAAACAATTGAAATTAGCTATTAAACACAGTAGTTGAAGAGCGCTATTAAAAGCAAACAATGTATGTTAATTTTTGAATCTACAGTATTGTATATTATGACGCTACAATAAACATAACAATAATAGAGCTCACACGCATGTAAAACTTATGGCTGTAAAATAAATTATAACAAGTAGAGACCAATATTGTCTTGCCGTTTTACCTGCAATTTCATAGACGAGTTTAAACAGTAACCAGTTACCACTATTTTCTCAAAAACCGCTTCAAAATGAAAAAATATGCACTAATCTTTTTATTCTATTCAGCACAAAAAAAAGTATTCTGTATAAGGAAAATCATAGGTTCCGTTCCATCGCCACTACAAGGTTGGTCCATCATTAACACTTTTAATGCAAAATAGGTTTATTCGTTAACCTATATAAATGAAATAATATGCAGTCGAAAAGGTTGCAGAACGAATTGTATTGTAGTCCAATTAATGGGGGTGCATTGGCATACAAATTGAGGTGTAAGGGAGTCAGTACTTCAACAATTATATAAAGGAATCAGATTTTATGCCAAATGTGAAGATAATAGAATTACAAATTATACGAGTTTGAGACAATTGAACCCAATATTATTTAATTTTTTATAGATAGGATCATGAAAATAATAGAGTGTCCAATTATTCGAAAGAAGTACCAGGATTGCTTTTCGCTGATCTCTAACAGGAGCAGTAACCGTGATAGGACTACAACATGCCATTCATGAAATTACTTGATTTTGTGCAGAATGGGCCTTAAGGGCAAATAGTAAATAAAAAAAATTATAGTATTTAAAAAAGGACCAAAATTAAGGGCTTATAAATACAGACCTAATAGAGATGTTGAACGAATTTGATTATTTGGAGGTGAGATTTAGAGGAAAGGAAAATGGCAAGTGCAGTCTAGATGTGCACAAGGTAAATTAGCCTTGAAAGCTGTCAGAATAAATTTGTACAAAGTCCCCATATTGCCAATGAAATTGCTAGAAAGATTATACGATGCTGTGGTTGAGTCAAAGGTGATGTATGCAGTTGAAATTTGGGGCGTGTCAAAGGAGTGGACAAGGTTGATGTGATGCATACAATGTTCTGTAGAGAAGTTCTGGGGTTATCAGAAAGTTCACCGAGGAAAATGAGTGGCAGAACTAGGAAGAGTAGAAAGGAAAGATATAATAGTAGAGAAAATCTTGAAATATTGGCACAGATGTTTGAAATTAGATAATAACAATGTACTAAAAGAATGTCTTGTGTACCAAAGAGTGTACTGGGAGGAGAATGTTGGTTTGGGGAGGTGGTTTGATTATTTGGAGAAATTGAAACGAGGGATGTGTGAAAGTAACATCAGTGGATATTGGAAAGAAGTGAGACAGAGAGTAGAAGATACAGAGAAGCAAGAGATGATTAGCTTAGAGGATAAAAGTTTTAGACATATAAAATTGTTGAACGAAATTGGGGACGGGAAAAATATATAGATAATTGTGATCAATTCGAAAGAATAGGTCCTGCATGGATCTGTACAGGGGGTATGATTTCTAAAAGGATTAAAAAAAACATTAAAGAATGATACATTATATCTAGAAAAGTATATAAGGCGTTCATTGTCTCACAGAATGCTAAATTGTAAAAAGGTGGAGAAATAGCGTCTGTAATGAAAAATGGGACAAACTATAACATGATATAGTGGCAATTAAAATGTTATCAGATATGAGCGTAGAGAAAATAAATAAGATTGCGGAATTCTTAGGAAAAGCAAGGGATAATTAGAGGAGAAGTGTAAGTACGGAGCTTGAGGGCACACACAGTTATTTTAGTGGTTCTTTACCATACATTATAACCTGGTGGTTAAGGTTTGGGAGAATCTTAGATTGAGTATTGCTACATTGTTAGAAACTTTTATTGGTGATGTAAATTTAACTGTAATGTTGTTTGCTGAAATAAAATGTCATTCATATACTCTAAAAGAATATTAAGGTAAAACTGTTCGACCTAAAAGCCTTTTTGTAAACTAACTGGAAAATATACGCAATATTTTTGCAGTTTAGTTATTCATTTGCATTGTATATGCAGGTGATCACATAGACAGACATATCACATATATTAAAAATATCCATTCTAAGGAGCCACGACAGGAACAATTCTAAAAAGGTAACAAAAAACATTTTTAAAGTCTTTACCTTGTGCTCAAGTTTTCCAGATTCCTTCTCCAGGGTTGCCCCACTGATGGGAGTGCCATCTGTAACAAAGATAAAACAATCAGTATGTTTTACTTCCACCTTAAGTACATATTGGTCTTAAAAGATGTGTCACTAATTTTAGTGTATTTTAGGCAGTTACAACAACAAGAAACAACAAACGCAATTGCAGCTAAAGCAAGGTTACTGAGAGTTGTTTTTCAAAGCAAAAAGAAATTTTGTACACTTAATTTTTGGAAATGTTTAGTAGCACTGTGAATGAGGATATTGCAAAATAAACAAAAGTGCTAAGAAATATTAGGGTAAAACAATTTTCTCTAAAACATTAACAAGACGTATCGTGTATGAATTACTAAAGAAAAAGTGACTGTAAATAAGATATCTTAAAAGCAAAATATTCGATTCAAATTATATCGTATCCTGAAAACATTTTTTTTTTAAATACCCATGATTACGATAATTTGGGGTCATATGGGTCATATATAAGCTTTTAAAATGACAGTCTATCCTTTTACTGCACATTTTATGTAAGAGAATATCTTCCTCTGTATTGTTAAGTAATACTTCAACAAACATGAAAGTACACAAAGCCAACTTAACTACAATATTGAATGAGCCGAACAAGTATCGAGCTTTGGTGCGACATTTGCTCCCACAGCCGACAGAGGCATTTTGTTGAATGTTTATTAAACAAGTAATGGCGCTAGTAACCGTCATCATTAATTTCAAAGTGTGTTACGGTTCAGTATATGTTTTCTGTTGGACAAGGAGCATTTATCTATATTTATACAAACTGTTAGAGCCTACTGCAATGTGCGGATAATGATGGTAGGCAGTTTCAGCATTCTCACTTCCTAAAATACATAAATTTTTATGCTGTACTCTTAACCCATTCCTAGTTGACCTAAAATATTTATTTTTAAATTTTAAAATATGTACCATCCTTGATGATTGCCAGAAATGCACCTCTGCAAATTATTGGTTTAAGCCTCCATAACTTCATAATCTATTGAAAAACTTTTCCTTCGAAAGTTTTCTTTTAGTTCTGAGACAGTGTGAAGCAAATGGGAGCTAAATTTGGTAAGTAAGCAGATTTCAACAGTCAATCTTGTCTTAACAACTACAGCTATTGAAAGTCAAGATTTGATAACAACATTCAAGACATTTTCGGGCGGACAAACAAAACTTTCTTGACAGATGTGCGACTATGGCTGAGTCATCATTTTATTGTAGATATCATAAAACACAACGCATTTTGCGAAAGTTGCTGACACATCTTGACCAATTTCAAAATCAGATATTCCCTTCATCTACAGGTATTTTATTACAGCTTTTTGATCGAAATGTGCTGTTTTCTTAATTAGTCATAAGTTATCATTTCAACAGCTGCTATTACTAAATATAATAGTTCATGGACTTCAAACTGCATACACGACATTTATAAGTGCACTTCAGGCAATCCTTGCCATAAAAAGAAAAGCTCAAGAAAGTTTGTTTACGATGCATCAAGTCATAATTAGCTGTGACTTCGCCGCATGTGAAAATACTCAGTGACTTGTCGCTTCTCCCTGTAATGAAGAGATTTAAATTTTTTATAATATGGTTTCAAGCCTAGTCGGTCTTCGTGATTATTAAGAGTATATTATATTATAGGAGGGTAGTTTAATAAGTAATTTAGTTTCCATACTAATTGAGGGCAACAGCACATCTGTTTACGTGGGCATAAAATTCACTTTCTATGTATGAGGTCACCAGTCATTCTGGTGTTAATTCATTGTTAGGCAATTGTTTAAACACAAGAGTTTCCAGTGACAGTGAAAAATGAATAAAATTGGAATTCGTGGTGTGCTTCGATTTCCCCCCCCCCTCTCTGGAAGGTAAAACAGTAAAGGAAATTCATGAGAAGATTTTGCCTTCATTGATGACGCATGCCCTTCCTATGAAATCTTCAACTTTGGGTATATCAGTTCAAGCGTGGCAGAACAAGAACCGAAGACGCACCAAAATCGTGGAGCTTCAAAATCAGTTGTGAGGCCAGAAATCATCGATAGAGCTCATGATATTATCTTGACTAACAGAAGAGAAAGTACCCGAATCAGCAGATGCCATTGGCATCTCAACTAAGTGGGTTCGTTTTCTTTGCATAATGAATTACACATTAAAAAAACTTCGCGCATGATGTAGCAAAAGCGAAATTGTGTGTGAACATCGGTCAGTTATTTGGAAAATTTTAAAAAGTTCAACCGATTTTTATGGACGAAGCGTGGACACTATACAGCAGGTTAAACAATGGACAGCACGAGGCGAAATGCGTCCCATTCGCTGGAAAGGTGATGCCTTCAGTTTTTCACAACGCATAAGAGATGCTGTTGATTGACTACTTTTGAAGAAGGAGAAAAAGCATTACTGGAAAATGTTACGCATCATTTTAGGAGAGACTGAAGACAGCGATCGCGGAAAAATGTTCGGAAATGGCCAAAAATAAGCATGAAACTGCATCGGTGCATTCACGCCGTCCACTCAGGACAAATTGGCGGAATTGCGATTTGTAACGTTTTCGCATTCACCTTATTTACCTCATCTCGCTCTCTCAGAAGGTAATCTGTTCCCAAACTCAAAACTTTCCTGGCTAGGCACAAACTTAAATGAAATGAAGAGGTCATGTAGGGTGTAAACGGATATTTTGGGGGCCTCGAAGAAGCTCACCTTCATGAGCAAACCACGAAACTGCATTGAGCTTCGATGCCGAAAAATTAAGCACGTTAACTGGAGAAAATGTTGGCCAGACCAAGTTTGAAATGTTGCACCGGTTTACGATCGACACAGACCAACTAGGTTCTTAGCGGTAGAAAATTTCCTATGACATATGCTATGCTTATGATACTGAAATTTTATCCGTTTTTATCCTCAAATACTTACCATATTTTATTGCTATTTTCACTAGCGGTTCCATCTGTGATGAATGATATCAAAATTGAACAGCTCTGGGTATGATTGATATGTTTAGTACAATATCCATACGAAACAAAGATAATTCGATTGTTTCACTTGCATCTTAAACACTTGCCCTGTACTTTCTTTCAACGGTCATGAGCATCCCATCACTGAGAAAAATGCTTTAAGTTCTTATCGTCCAGAAAACAAGTTTTTTTTTATCTCTGAAATTCAATCTGAAACAATTAAGTGCATGGATTGGCGTTTTATTATTTGCGGTGTGTTGTCAGCACTCAAGGGTTTCATGTACCAAACAAATTGGGTTATGAAATTAAAATTTTAAACTAGGATTAGATGCCCTATTACTGCGCACAGTAATCAACTAAACATAATAAAAAGCCTATCTCGCTATGAATTGCCTGCTGTTATATGTTGTTAACAGCAAAAGAAACGAGAGATCTTTAAATATCTATTCGTGAGCTAGCCTCTGTTTATGGGGAAGGCTTCATGTGCATCCAAATGGTCCGACGATGGAAGCCCGTATAAATGTGCAAAGTTAAAAAGCAAAGTGAAAGACAGGCCACAGCGAGTTTCAAAAAGGTTGTTCTTGTAGCGCGTTAAACAAAATCGTGTTGTCACTATTCGTAAAATTCATAGGTCTCTGCCTCTTGGCATTGAAATTGGACACTTAATTTAAAAGTATATTTTATGTTCATTTTTACTACTGAGACATCCCAGGCGAGGAAACACATTGTCAGACTGACTTCATTAAAGAAAAGTATGCGCGAAACGGATGCCACGTTTCTTCAATGATGTTATAAGCAACAATGGATAAATTAAGCCCACAGTTTTTACAGAGATGCAGTAAAGATCTATATACGCTGTTTCCAATGATGAAAACTGGATACATCATTCAACACCTGAGACATGGTTTGGAAGACCCCTGATCAAAGTGTTCCCATAAACGTTAAGGTCGATGCAGGAAAAACTTACGCCGAAGTATTCTGGAACTGTTGGGGACTATGAACCTCAAAGGGACACAATAAATACCGAGATTTATGCAATTTCAAGCTACAATCAAACTCAAATGCCCCTCGCTTTTGACTCGCAAAGTTCTGCTCCTGTATGACAACACCACGCGCATTCATCTAAATTTTAACAGAAAATTTAACTGGGAGATTTTATGTCCAATTCTGCGTTCAACAGTTCGTGTCTCAAGTAATTTCCATGTTTTATCTGCCGAGGTTTGTTGTGAATAAACAAATATTAGTGCTGCTAGAGCGATTTTTTTTTTATTTTGGGTTTCAGATAAACCCCCACTCCTAATGGTTCCATTTGCCTAATTTTCAGAAAATATTTTATTTGATATGGAGTTTCGTTGTGAAAAAACATGCCGCTAGAGCGATTTTTAAATTTTGAGTTTCATGTAAACTCCCCTTCTAACAAACTTATTTCACTGATTTTCAGGAATTTTTTTCAATGGCTTATACTGAGTTTCCTTTAATAAAATTAAAATTACGGCCGATTATTACATTTCGCTTTAACCTGCATTCATTATTCATATACCCCCTAATGGCCCATTTACCCTATTAACTATTTTTATCAATTTATAGCAACATACCGAGTTTCGTTGCGAAAAAACAAAAATTGGGCCGCCAGAACGATTTTTAATTTTTTTTAATAATCCACTTTAGGTAATCCCCACTCCCAAAGCTCCAATTTTGCTTGTCAACGAACTCGAATCGTTTGTTAATTCAATGCTATGTGCAGAGTTTCGATTAGAAAACCAAAAATTGCGACCGCTAGACCGTTAATGGGCACATGCACAAATATACACATATATGTATACTTTTTCATTGTCATATGCGATAGCTAGTACGTAGGATCGACGGACATTTGAAGACATTTTTCAAAAATCGTTTCATGAGTACAACCGCAATATAGAAGTTTTGGAGTGCTAAAGTAATTATTCAAAAAAAATATTAATATTTAATTTTTTTCAAAATCGAGCGAAATATCAAAATTACGTTTTTGAATAACCCTTGTAATAAAGTCTCCCACTTAGTCAGCCTAGAAGGAGTTAACTAGGCCAAAATGCTTAATGAAGTTAGAATGTCATGAACATCCCTCAGGTCTGTTTTAAGTTCCATTATAAAAAATGGTTCACATAAAGGAGTGGCCGTAGACAATAAACTGCGCTCTCTCTCTCTCTGAAGCCGGACATAGTAAACCCGAAATGAAGTAGCTATGCTTCCTCAATGTCACGCTAAATCGAGTGAAAAATTACCCAGAATTAATGGATTAATTAAGTAATTTACACAGCTGTGAAATAACACATGCCCCATGAATGTCAATGATTGCCCAAAGGAAAGCGACATTACAATGCGCAGAACGTAGAAGGAAAATTGAGTATGCTAGCACCGCCTTGACTTGGTCCGGGTTCTGAGGCTGCTCTGGTGGGGAAATTCCCAAGTTCCTGTTCACCTCGTGCGTTCAAATCACCTGCAAGACGCTACAGAGAAGCAAACCATTTGCGATGTTTATGTTGCGGGTTTTTGGCGCATTTTTCAAGTTGTGTGTTCGAAATAGAAAAAAGCAAAAAGTAAAAAGCGTGGAGCTCTATCTTATAAAGAAACAATCGGAAATGACGCACAGTTTTTCCTAATAGTGTAAAAGAAGAATGTTTAGGCATTTACACCTATCTGTTTTATCTTCATTTCTTACATTCAAATTATCCTAGTTTCAATTTTTTTTCTTTAGTTTTTATTCATTTCAAATGCTAGATATGCATTAAATAGGGGTTTTTGCGTTACAAAAATAACTTCAGAGAATACTAAAAGGTCTTTGACAAGCAATTTGAGCTAGGGAATCTGTGGCTTCTTGTTCAAAATTTAAAGGTATGACATTAAGCTACTAAAGGGAGTTGTGATGGGTGTTTCTTTGGCGTACTAGCGTCAAGTAAAAGCGGATAATTATCATTAAGTTCCAGTCTCCATACTTCTTATGCACGAGTATGCTTCATAAATCAATATAAATACATAATATGTAATAAAATAACCCAATACTGCATGGTCCCAAATAATGATATCTTCAAAAGCACAGTGTGTAGTTTTACTACGTAACAATTGGTGGAGTGCGGTTCAAATCCCCGTCGGCCGCTTTTCTTTTTTTTCTTCTTCTTCTTCTTCTTTTTTTCCCCCCTCGTTTCTTTTCTTCTTTTCTTTAATATATTCCCCTGGTCGATTAGCGAATGCTGGGACGGATCTTTTCCTTTGTACATACTTTCTGCTGTCCCATATCATCTCTTTGTATTCTGTTGGTTATGTTACAAGGTTAAAAGTGCCAGGCGGGCTGGTGGAGGTTTGCTCTTCAGAAAAGTATCTGCCTTGACTTCTGGGGGAAGCGGTCTATCTGAGGGGCTCGAACTGTTTAGATGATTGCCCCGCCAGTGTCTGGGTGTTTTAGCTGGAAACAATAATAGGTACTCTACTTATGTCTGCGGCTTAGAGCCTGGTGTTCCCTTCACTATATCCCTTCCTCCCGGAGGTGCCATCACAGGGACTTAATCACAAATGACCAGCCGTTGAACAAGGTTGAAGTACAGAAATATTTTTTATAAAATGATAATAAAAACAGTTATCCGTTGCTTTCATATGATTGGTTCAACATTTCAGAGAGTTTCAAAACAATGATGATGATCTATTGAAAATCGGAATTTCCTTTTTCGCGAAATATATTTGAAGAAATTTTAAGGCAAATGTATAGAGGAGAAGGCGGTAATAATATGACACCCCTGCTTTTTGGCCTTGTATTATGCTGATATCTAGTGAATGCTACTTCAAACTATTTTTATCGAGACCGTTAGCACCACATATGTAATGCTGAGCTCTTCGTGCAAGTGTTGTAGACACATTGTGTGATGTTCTGTTTTACGGATTATTGAAGTTATTGTTGATAGGTAAAGAACTGCATATTATGGCATGGTGTGTTTACTACTGAAAATACCGTGCTTCCAGAAATGTACTACATGAACTAGTTTTATTAACAATGTAACTTTATATCCTGTATAGCTTATAGAAAATGCATTTATTTTAGGTTATTGTGTAACATGGCGGTGATGGTAATGTGGCACCCCTCCATATTTGGAGTGCCGTATTACATGCAGTCTTTTAAATACCAAGTGATGAAATTGTATTATTTCAGTTATGACTAGAAAGCGTTTTTTTTTTTTATTTTGATTTGTTAATTTAACGACGCTCTTTAACATCTCGGTCATCACGTCCCATTCTAATCAGGGCATGAAACGGCCGACAAATTTTGCTGAGGCCTCTTCTTTTAGGCTTGAGGTTCTTTATGTATGACACGGGACCCACGGTTTTACTTCCCTTCCGGAGGAAGCCATACTTAGGATTTTTACGCCCGAAAAAATCCATCGATCCTGGCCGGGTTCGAACCCGCGACCTTGGGTTTAGAAGGCAAGTATGGTTACCACTACACCACCAGGGCCGACTAGAAAGCAGATTGACCCCCCCCCCCGCAACATAAAAAAATAAAACAGTAGGGTTCAGAAGCAATGATTAAAGCTGTTAAGGCCGTCAGGGGCAAAAGAATGGGATTTAAAAAAAAAGCGGTTCGGGAGTTTTCTGTTCCATAGATTACTTAAGGCGTTTGGTTGCAGAAACGGAGACATCTCCAGAGGGTGTAGTATCTAAGAAGTTAGAGAGAAAGACAATTTTGCCTGCTAGGTTAGAAGAAGAACTAGTTAAATACCTGTTCGTTATGGAAAGTAGATATTATGGTTTCACTAGAAAAGACGATCGTTTGATGGGTTACCAACTTGTTGAACGAAATGAGACACCTGCTGAGGTCAGTCTTAGTGTTCCTTCCACCTCATGTGTTAAACGAGCCACGCCAGAATGTGTCATAGTCCTATGCTTCTCAGAACATATATGTTCCTGTTCCTCAAACCGTGATCGGAAGGCATCTACAGCAGCCCTTATTACAGCGTCCCCGTAAAAAAGGAATTTAGCAGAGGGGGAGAAGAACCGCAGGACTAAGAAAGATAGAACTGCTCGAACATTACTTCCTGATGCAGAGAATAAGGCGAAAAATGCAACATGAAGGAAGAAAAGAACGCTTCGTGATAAATGTGTCGAACCTGAAGTTTCTCCATTGCTACTGATACCGCTGAGGCCGAGAACCGTCGCCAAACGAGCAGGACGCTGGGTGCCTTTTCTGCAATGGAACATTTTTTGAAGACAACCGAGAAGAAGAATCGGTCAAATGTGGTGTCATAGTGTCTGTGCTGGATTTGAGATCACTGTAAAGTATAGTGAAAGTGATCTAAAGACTTCCTCCTGAAGGCTGTTCTTCAACTTTTCATGAAGTTTTAGATAAAACTGTGCATTGGCAAAACATAGAAATATAGTTTAACTCGTTCAATTTAATCCTACTTTGTTCTTTTTTTTTTCTGTCCAATAATTGTACTTGATACATAAGGGGGTCATATTTCCAGCGCATTTGGTCGTGAGAGAATAGTCACATATGTTTACTATAAATAAAATATATAAATAACTGCTTAACACACATGCTTTAAATGATTATATGCGATGCAAAAATATATTATCTCTCTACTAATGTATGTTTTGAAACTATAACAGGTAAGGGTTCCCCTCAAAGAACCAGAAACAAAAGGGGTGCCATATTACCAACTTTTCCTCATATTTCATCACCTTACTTAACATTGACTTATCACCTTTTTATCACCATATAACTCAGTTATTTTTCTTCATGGACAATAAAACCGCCACGGGTGGCCGAGGTCGTTGAGGAGCGAACTCGTGAGCGGGAGGTCTCGGGTTCGATTCCCGCCAGGATCGGCCTCTCTGACTGAGACTTTTTCCAGGTTTTCCTCAGTCTTCATAAATGGCAAATGCCGAGGAGATACCATAAACTTAGGCCTGGAACGTTTCCTTCCTTAAAATAAAAATCCTTTCTCTTAATATCATTTCATTTCATGTATCATCAGTGTCCCATCATCTGTGGTGTCTCTGTAGCAAAAACGTGCGTTAAACACCATTCATTTCATTTTCATGAACAAAAAAGTTTCCATATCAAATTGCGTATCTAACCTTTCATTAATTTTAAAAAAATTACTGCGGTATAGTTCATTAACACCCGGTATATTCCTTCCATTACTGAGAAAGTAAGTGCTCGATCTAGTAGAATAATTTCTGTTTTATACTTTCCATCTGGTTTCCATATGCCATATAATTTCATAAAGTTCGAATTACTTAAAATAATATGCATTCTTTCTCTAGTATTCTGCTATAATCTAACACTCTCTTGCTAATTTATTTCCCTATTAATTTTTATTTTTAAAAATGTTTACATTTCAAAGGTTATTTTTTGGAAACGCCATATTTTTATAAATCGAGATTTTGCGGTAATGTTCCAGATAAAGGAACGTTTAATTGTAAAGCATCACTTTTTGCTCCAAAATTAAACTACGTTTAGTCACAGCCTGAAGGAATACAAAAACATGCCGAGTTGTGTGTTTACGTTATCCGACGATCTTTTTACTGAAGCAAATTCTATACTCAAGTTCAGCACGAGAGTAAGCACTATTTACACTCATTTTTTTCTAGCATGCTTATGAGGCTGTCTAAAAATGAAAACCGGATACACGCTGATGTACCAAAAGTTTCGCCTCATTGTGATTGAGTCGTAAAACTATGCACAAAATGGCAACAAAACTATTCTGTGCCTCGAATATCCTAAACCATAAAGGGTATATTACAATGTGACTTTCTTTCTAGCAATGATATTTATTCTTCTTTTTAGAAATATTGACTTAGGTAGGTAACATAATTTCATGCATCTATCATGCCGATTTTAATCATCCCATGAGTCACCATAACGATGTAAGCTTTGACCGTAAAATAAATTCCCTACCTCTTGGATTACCTGCAACAACTGTCCCAGATAAAGAGGTGCAAATAAATCTTCAGGAAAATATTTCTGCTAAATGAGGCTTTTTATAGTAATTCATTCTTTTTTCTTCTGAAAGAAGAACATATATTCTGTGGAATGTTTCTAGGCTTCATTTATGAAAAAAAAAATTTCCATGCAATCATGAGAAATACTAATGAAGATATGTTTTTCATTCAATCTAAATATAAATTTTCTCTTGAATTTACGTAGTCCATGATTTACGTCGACGTGTTTTCAACCAATATAGTCATCCTCCACAACGAAAACCGGTTAGATTTCGTATATTCAACAAAAATTATCAGCATTTCGGGGGACGCAAACCAAGATGGCGCTGAATAAATAAGGTTAATTACACAGCTAATCAAACAGTCAAGATAAATTTCGTCGCCTATTTCCTGCCTCGCGCATTCCTGAGATGCTTCGGAGTCTCTTCCTGTTTCATCGTCTCTCTCTTTCTGTGATTAACTTGTGGAATGTCTTCCTCACGCACTCGCCTGTTGATGCTTTTCAGGTCAGACCTGTCTGTCTTGTATGTCAGTAGAGACATCCTGTCCATCATGCCTATTGAGACACGGCGGTCGACGGTAATTTCAACTGCTTTTGTCGCCAGTCAGAAACAACTGCAAGACTGTGAGAAATTCTTGGTAGGTCAGTAGATCAAGCGTAAACTCTGCAGCCAGGTCTTATGTCAGTTGTTGGAAATATTAAATTATCCATCCTGTTCTGATTCACATTAATGCCTCTGTGGGCTATTCAGTGCTTTCGTTCCTCTTGAGTTGACTCCGTTTACAAGGAAATTGTGAACATTAAATTAATCAGAGCGGGACTAAAAATATGACCGTAAACATATTTTGCATTACTGTCAGTATCGTTAACTACCGGCAAGTCAAAAAAGACCCAACAATAGTACCGATCAACACTGAAAAACATGAGTTACATTGTACACTGCTATTGGCTGAAGCTAAAATATTATTGGTGCTGTCAGACAGTCTCTGTTGCTAACATTTATATTAGCAACATAAATGAAAAATAAAGTAACACTATTAACAATGTAATTTAACAGTAAAAATAAAAGTAGATGAGGATAAAACACTTAGAAAAAGTCACACTTGAAATTGCTATATTTCGTACTACTGAAGTTCTTCTATGGCAAGAAGATAGACAACTCAAGCTTCTTGCCATAGAAGAACTCCAGTAGTTCGAAATATAGCAATTTCAAGTGTGACTTTAAGTGTTTTGTCCTTATCTACTTTTATTGTTACTGTTAATTTGTTATATATATATATATATATATATATATATATAAAATACTCAAAGGCTTTCTGGTTGTTTACGAGAATAGCTGGTGACTAAGTTAGTTGTGGAAACACAGTGAAATTTCTTAAAAGTTGCTTACAAATATTGACTTCCAATCGTTTTAGCAAGTGCCAACATTAGAGGCACCCACTTCAGTTAAAATTTTCATCTCTAATTCTTTAGTTAAATCATTACATACACTAAGGTATGAGTTCGTTTGTTTTCTCTACTATATTCCTGATAAGCTTGCAACTTTAAATATTTTCTTTCATCATAACAATTTTCAAAATATTGCGTCATGCACATATTCACAAAATGTTCTTCCAAATTTACACTCAAGACTCCTCCATATTTTTACTACAGCACATCCCCCCAAAATTTCTGATATATTCTTGAAGAAGTTCAGGAGATACAACCTTTCTTTGCAGTTTCCCACGACTTAGAGGGGGTAGCAAGGCTGCTTGCTTACTTGTTGATTTTGCTGACTTCGCAGTTGCAGCGCAGTTGTTCCAGAGTAGGTGTTGTATTGTTCTTTTCCTAATTTGATAGTATACATAGTGTATTATTTCTTGTGTGTTTACAATAGCACAGCGTGTCTTTATGTACGATTCATATATGTTCAATTCAATCAGCTTGTGAAGTTCGAAGACTGTTTCAAGCAAGATTCCTGGATGTAGACACTCCAAATCGTAAAACAGTCCATAATCTAATTTCAGGAAACTGGTAAAATCCAGTCTAAGGAAAAAAAAAGTATAGGGTTCTCGCCGAAGAAATATTACTGACATAGATAATCGTTTAGAAAATTCTCCTGTAAAATATCTTCGTCTTGCACAAGTGGGAATTTCATATGGGTCTGTGCATAAGGATAGTAAATTTAACAGCCTGCAATTATTATCTCTGGGATAAATTAATACGTGCCGTGCACAAGACGAACCGGCACACCCATACAAAAACTCAAAGATAATATTCTTCAGGAAATTGTACGGATTTCTCAAAATGAACTACAGCTGCGGATGATGAATAATTTCCTAAAGAACTGCCAAATATGTGTGGAGTATGAACTCGGCCAGTTTCAACACCTTATTTTATAATTTAGTAAATAATAAACCTCTTAATTGTTGTATGCTTGTTTGTTGGAAAACCGGCTAAAGAGCAGTGCGCTCGCAAAACACTCCAGGGGGAAAAACTGAACGCACGGTATTTTATCATATCTGTTTGTTCAAAAAGTTCCATTTTCAGTACTTTCATCATTTCGACAGTTGCAATGACACAGAGTAACAAAGTATGAACTTGAAACTGTAAACTCGGCAATTATAAATTTCAGACCTTCTGGCATGAAATAAACATAATCTTCACCTCATCTCCAATGGGACGCCCTATGAGCGTTCCGGTCTCAGAAGTTCGCTACAATAGAATCACCTTAGAGGAATGCCCAGAATCTCATGAGACTATGGGCTGGCATAGGAATAAAAAAAATAGTATCCAAAACTATAATCTGTTATCTATGCTCTCACACCACTACCACATTTCACACTTAAATTGTTTGTTAAATTTATTTATATTCAATTATAAATATGGATTAATAATTTTTGGATTATTCCGTTGAAGCAACAGAGTTTTATACAACAAAGGGGCAATTGGAATAACTTTCTAAGCTAACAGCAGAAAATGTAAGAGCCTGTTTCAGAGTATAACTATTTTTATATTTCCCTGTGACTATTTAAGAATTCACGTTAAAAATTAAGAATAGTTTATGAAAAATAGCAAATGCATATCAATAGACACATACATGAAACCTTCATAGATCCATCATTCCCTTATGAATGTTTAAGAGTATATAGTGCTCTCCCGAAGATCACGGGTTCAATCCCGGTTAGGATCGATGAATTTTTTCGGGAATTAAAATCCTAAGTTTGGCTTCCTTCGGAAGGGAAGTAAAGCCGTGGGTCCCCTGTCGTACATTTACGACACCTAAAAGAACCTTAAGCCTGAAAGAAGAAGCCTTTGGGCAAAGTTTATCGGCCGTTTCACGTTCTGGATTGAATGGGACGTTGATGACCTGAGATGTTAAAGAGCGCCCCTAAATAAACAAAATTAAAAAATCTCTAATAATTTCAAATCGCAAAATGTAATTCATATACTTTGACCACTTACTACATATAATAACTATTTTTAATAGATATAACCTGCGTTTTTCTATTACTTAATAATGCATTTTACACATTAAAACATAAAAAAAAAATCTATGTCTTGTATAAGTATACAATTATTAATTATATTGTGCAACGTATACAAATTTAAACAATTAAAACAATGCAATGCAAAACTTAGCATTTCTATTTTCAAAATACTTCTACACATGAACTCTAGGAGGGCAGTTGAATGTTACATTATATTTTACAAAGTTTGGTACAAATTTAGCTATTCTGAAGATCATCTATTTAGTCTTGTTTGTAGGTAGGAAAGGATGCATGTTGCATAATTACATATATTTTATGCAAGATTATTAAAATGTTTTTTTAATAATTGCGTGTGATACTAAGGAATTCAACATACAGCATGTCCCATTTATCTTGCTCTCCTAAATAAATTTTTTCTGATGCGTCAAATGAAAAATTGTTTCAAACAAAATTTTTTTATCACGGGTAGTACTTGCTAAGGGTATGCTTTTTTTTTTAATTCCATTAATGTACAATATACGGGAGAGAACTTCCGTTTTATAAGAGTTATTCATACTGTACCATTTTTGTCAATAAAACAGCAGATGTGTAAGCGGTAAGGAGTGCATATTTTTGAAGAAACCGAACTGTGTAATTAATGCCTTGGTTTTACAAATTATTTACCCAATGTAACAGAGTTCTGGGTTTTGTTTATAAGTTCTGATTCATGTAAAGACAGGTACCCTGAGAGGGAGGTAGGGGGTAGATAATGTCCTTCATCCCTCAAATTGTCGTTGTTTTAGCTTACATATCAGTGTACTGTAGTCATTCATCAAAGTTAGTACTACACTTAGTTAATGTGACTACACGATGTATGAAGAGAAAGTAGAAATGCTGCGGAATGTAAGTTGGCAGTTAATGATTTATTTGATTACATTATTAAAGAAGTTAAATGATTTACTTAAACAAATAACTGTAGTGCTATTAAATAAAAGAATTCGTGCATTAATCATTTTCATCTCTACTATTTTCTAAGCTAAAATGGTACCGCCAAGGGTGGTCGAGGTCGTTAAGGCGCGGACTCGTGAGCGGGAGGTCTGGGCTCGAATTTCGTCAGGACCGTCCTCCCTGATTGGGGTTTTTTCGAAAGTTTTCTCAGTCCTCATAAATGGCAAATGTCGGGAGGAACCCTAAACTTAGGCCAGGTAAGTTTCCTTCCTTTAAAAAAATCCTTTCCCAATTTATCATATCAGGTATTATCAGTGCCCACCGCTTGTGGTACTTCAGTAGTAAAAACGGGCGTTAAACACCATTAAATACACCTGGTGTACAGTTTTATTATTATTTGTTTTTATTTAAGGGCGCTCTTTAACATCACAGGTCACCCATTCTGTTCAGGGCGTGAAACGGCCGCAAATTTTGCTCAGAGGTCTCTTCTTTCAGGCTTGAGGTTCTTTATCGTGCCGTAAATGTACGAGACAGAACCCTTGGCTTTACTTCCCTTCCGAAGGAAGTCATACTTAAGATTTTTACGCCCGAAAAATCCATCGATCCTGGCCGGGTTTGAACCTGTGACCTTGGATTTAGAAGGCAAGTATGGTTACCACTACACCACCAGGACCGACTAAAAAAATGGTGAAGTGTAATATATTTCTGAATAGCTCTTGGAAAAGGTATGAGTATTCTTGAATAAAATATACATGTGCAATTAAGTACTTTTGTGTCTTCTACATTAACGGAGGTACAAAAAAGTGTACTCTCAGCAACATCTCCTGATGTTAAAACGTTTGCCTGAAACAATATTTCATTTGACACTTAAGGGGGAAAAAAGTTATTTTGGGTGAGCAAGATAAATGGGACATTCTGTATATTATTAGACTAGATACAAAACATAAGGTTTCCCTATAAAGAAAGTAAAAATCAAGATAAATGTATATTGAGCACATCTGAGGCCTTATTTATTTATTTCATTTATTTAACGACGTCCTTTGACATTTCTGATCATTAGCGCCCCATTCAATTCATGGCGTGAAACGGCCAATTTTGCTCAGAGAATTCTTTAAGGCTTAAGGTTCTTTTATGTGCCATAAACCTGCAAAACGGAACCAAAGCTTCATCTCCATTCGGAAGGAAATCATACTTGGATTTTTACGCCCTAAAAATCCACAATCCTGGACTGGTTTGAACCTGCGACCTTGCGTCTGCGAGGCAAGTATGGTTACCACAAGACAACCGGAACCATCACATCTACAGCCTTAGAAGTTTAAAATCATGTCATCCGATGATACCATATTACTACACTTTTAGACACTAAACATAATTAAGTTTGGAATTCGCTAAGGTTGCCTAATGGAAAACACATTTAGCTTCCTTTATGCAAGGACCTGGATAGATTGCTAGCGAGTATGTGTATGTGCCACACTCGTGTTTGGTTCTGCTGGTTCGCCTTTCAAATGTTTCTTCCTGAAGAAGATGGCGATAAGTCTGCTCTCAGGAATGCAATGGCGTGATCTACAGAATGCCTGTCGGCGTTTTTGACCTGCGACTGGGGGCTCTATGTATGTGCCTGTATGTGTGCGTTTTTTTATATGACCTATGCCGCTAAATTAAAAAAGTAATACCTATCATTTTGAGTTTTACATACAAAAACAAGCAAACTTGCAACATATAATCTTAATTAAATAAGAATTTTATTCAGAAAACGCTCTGAAAACTCAGTTTTTACATTTAATATTTAATGAATGCGTGAGTTTTATAATCGTTGTTGTGAAACTTAATTGATACTGTATTCTTTTCTCCTCCCTTCCCCCACATTAACTGAAACAGAATATTTTATGGGATATCTACTAATATAAATGTATTTGACGTTTCTTCGTTTATATTTTGAACAAAACACGTTTCAGATCACAATTCTGGTACTCTTAAAATTGTTTATCATTGGATTGGATTGCCTGTCGGAGGAGAATACCGTGTTTCGGCCTTGCTCACAGCTGACCAATGAGATACCTTCGAAAGAAGGAATAAAGTGAGGGCGGCTAGGTTCTACGGACGAGGTTGTGCAGTTGGTAAAATGTTTTCAGATAGCACATCCCGACGCCGAGGAGTCCTCCGCCCTCACCCAATGAGTTTGAGGACCTCAGAATAACCGCTTCCATACTACTCTGGGGAAGATGGCGTTACAACTCGCAAGTCACCATCACACCGCACCAGCCCCCTCTGATCGAAGACTTTCAACCCTGTAACGGAAGTAACAGAATGAAATGACATGATGTGGGATGGAAAATTCGTGAAAAGTAAATGTTCATCCCATCATTTGCCTAAGTGACCAAGGGAAACCAAATAAATCAACGTCAGGATGGCCGGCCCCAAGGAATGTGAACCTTGAATCTCCCGAATACGAATCTCAAGCGTTAGCTCCTGAACCACCCCGCTCTATTTATGTTCAGCATTTGACATTCAGAATTTATAACTTTATTATTTTTACTAACTGCAATACAATGTCTGTTTAGCCACAGAAGGATGATATTCCGGCACCTTTTATAAGGTAAGATTATACATGCGTTTAGGAAATTGAGTTGAAATGGCGCTACAAAAGGTTTAACTAGATCCCGATACAAGGCATATGTATCCTGTATAACTGACATATTCAGAAAGGTAGCCCTTCGCCTGTAATACAGAACAAGGAAAGGTAACACTACACTAAAACAGGTATTGCTAAGTATCCTCCATGAAAATGGAGAGTTTAAGTTCGAGAAACGCACAATGAAATGCAGAAGATGAAAGTAATACAACAGAAGCCCTTGTGAACGAGGTCAGGCATTTTCTGAGATTCAAAGCGCCAAGAAAGTGGAAGTGTTTTTGGTACCATAAAACGAAATTCTTTTACATACCAAACATGTCAAGAAGCAGAAAAATCTCAGAATTCTTTCAAGAATCTATGGCTGTCACATAATGGCATCTCGGAACCGCAAAGATTTATAAATCTGTCTCATGTTTGTCTAATAAACCATCGCTAATTATATAGTTTTCAATTAATGCAATGTGTTGTTAACTAAAGTAATAGAGTAATAGACTACACAGGTATACAACATTCTTAAGTGCCCCGTCTTTTGAGACTTTCTTGGCTAGATACATAAATAACTGGACACTTTTTATTGTTGAAGGCACTCGATAGAATTAAGACATTAATTGAATCACTTAAAAGCATAAACTATAATTATATTTTCAATATATATATATATATATATATATATATATATATATATATATATATATGCCATTCTTGCGCGCATTTCTTTTGTCCTAACCGACGCACCAGATTCTTCCTCTCTCTCTTTCTCCTCGCCTGGTCATATCAGCATGGTGCACCAAGTAGGCCTTGTTTGCCAATGTTTCAAACTGATGGAATGATCACGAAACCGGTGTTGGAGGCATGATAGGTGGCGTGCTCATGGCTCTTTCCTCGACACACACAGAAATAAATTCCGGCAGTTGAACTTTATACAAGTTTCGGGTTTGCATTCTAAATTGCTAAGTATGGGGATTTCTTCATCAAAAACATCCAGTGACCCAGGTAGGATGTAGGTTTGGAACGTTTTATGGCAAAAGTCTTGATTATATTAGCTTAAAATTTCCTTCTTTATAACTTAAGTTAGCAAAGAACGTGCATTTGTAAGCCAAGTATCATAGCTATTATAATTAAGGCACAGTTTAAACAGTTTAAACTCTATTAAAGTTTAAACAGGAGATTATGCAATATACTTGTGTCCTTACGTTTATTTTCCAACAATTTTATTAATTTAAAGATTCAAAATTTTCAAGATTTATAGTTTTAAAGCTTCAAATTGATCATTTCATGAGACCTCGGCCCATGATTGAATTTTAGTACTGTTTTGTTTGTTTAAACCCGAGGATTTTCTTTGTAGTCCACAATCACACTTCATCGTCGCTTTTGAGCAGAATAAGGGAAGGTTACAGATAAACATAGCCTTGTGTTGTATGGACACTTTAAAGATTCTAGGCCTCTGTGTAAGAGGAAATCAACCATCTGCCCCCTATACCTGCACTAGATATGGAGCATATGAGTAAATGCTACCAACTTAGCACTAAGCCCACATTGAACATTTTCGAAATAAATTTAAAAAAAGAATGAGAGTAAGAAACGTCCATACAGTCTGTATTCTACTAACAAAAAACTAAACATTTTTAACTCACTGCAGCGAACTTTTAACACCAAAATGTGTACTTACTATCAGTAGGCAGTAAAACTGTTCTGAAATGTTTGTGCTTATGAATGAACGTGAGAGAAAAAACTTACCAGACATTTGTCCTAGGGAACTTCTCCGCATTCTTCATATCTTCGTCCTAAATTACTGTGCCACTATTATCGTTTTCGTTTTTCTGCCGCCATTACGTAGTAAAGAGTTGATGAGATTTCCTTTTCGGCCTCCAGGAATTTGGCTTCAGGCATTTAGAAACCACTCGCTCGCGGGAAAACAGAGAGGAGGGGCAAAGGTGAACGATCTGTTTGAGCAAAGCAATCTGAAAGAAGGGGCGAACCAAACGGAAGAAATGTGCAGCAGATGGTCCTCACCCCTCGAGGGTTGCAGGTAGGGGATGTTTCATAGGATCCTACCTACACACAAGATGAAGAGGAATACATTGGTTCCATACTTGTCACTTTGAGTACACAGAAACAAGCCGCAAACACGAGGAACGTTTGTTGGCATAAGTACACTTGTTGATTTGCTTTCTTTTCTAGCTATTGACTTTGTTGATAATTAGCTGTCTATCGTCTGAATTATCTTATTAGTCTTGACTTTTATTGCAATAAGGGGAAGAAAATATTGTACAAGAAAATCATGTTGTAGGACAAACAAAAATATATCCTTAAAAATGTGTCCTGTTATTATATGTCCTTTCTACAGCATTTATTCATTTTTTCCTCTAGATTTGTTGTATAAAATTTATAAAAACTTCGCGAGTTCAAAAAATGGACCGTATTTTTCAACTTAACCTTGTGTCACCCCTTAAAACCCTTCCCCATATAATGAACGTCCGTAAGAATGGCCACTTACCTGGGATTTCTCAGTTTAAAGGAGGTGATCGTTAACGTAGTCATTACTGCCCAGAATAGCTAAGGTCATCTATCCTCTTATACCCCATTCACAATGAAAATTAACCGTAAACATAATAAAATGTGTAATACATTAACTTAGTAGTATGCACGTATTCACAATGAAAGACGCAAACGTACATATTAGCCAATCAAAAATAAGAAAAAGTGAAGATCAACAACAGCTGATTGAGAATGGCTGCTTCTGAGTAGACGACGTTAGCGTTTATGCACGAGCACAGTGCAGTTACTGATTTGCTTGAAGTAATATGAGCAAGGATAGCTTTCTTATGACCGCCACGGGTGCCGAGGTCGTTAAGGCGCAGGCTTGTGAGCGGGAGGTCTGGGGTTCGAATCTCACCAGGATAGTCCTCCCTGATTGAGGTTTTTTCCAGATTTTCCTCAGTCCTCAAAAATGGCAAATGTCTGGGAGGTACCTTAAACTAAGGCCTGGAACATTTTCTTCCTTAAAAAAAAGTATTTCCTAATATATCATTTCATCTCATTATTATCAGTGTCCACCGCCTGTGATGCCTCAGTAGTTAAAACAGGCGTTAAACACTATTTAAAAAAATAACTTTCTTATAATTTAATTAATCATTTGTCCATTGACGCCATTCTGTCTACAGAGTCACTGATCTTCAGCTTTCTCTACCATAACTTGCCCTTTACACGGAGCACAGAAATTAAGTACAACTTTGCTGCAGGTCCCGAGCGACAGTGGAGATAGCCGAACTACTGTGCGTGTAAATGTTGCATTTATTAATTTTTTGTTAAACATAATGTAACCTGTGCGTTGTCCTCCGAAACTTTTAAACATAAATTGCTAGCAAATTGTTAGGCGGGTAAAATATTGTAACGGTGGCAAACCTGCTCTTATTGGAATTCGCAAGTAATTCATATATATACTAATGCTAACCTTGGGTAAATTCTAGAAACAGGTGGAGCCGTGGTTCTTCGTAAGTATAAATTGATAGGTGCGGATAAATCACTGTAATGATGGCAAATCTCTTTTGATTGCAGCAGGAAAAAAAAAATCTTAAATTTATAGCTCATTCTGTGCGAGATGGAAAGTCTTATTATCTAGCCCGCCATTTGTGGAAATCACTACCTTCGGCTCTCTCCGCCGTAACTCGGGACTTGCAGCAGCAAGAATTGCATTTGATTTCCATGCTTCATGTATGGAAAATTCTGCCACAGAGCTCTACAAACAGAGCAGCTGTGTTCTGATTGGCTGATTTCTTAAGCGTAAGTTAAACGTAACGCAAAACCTTGGATCTTGCAAATTTCTAAGTTTACTCTAATTGTACGTTTATTTTTATGTTTACGTGAATGCTTCCATTACAATACATAGCATCTAGCTTTTACGTTTAATTTTCATTGTGAATGGGGCATCACTTCCATTCTTTATACGACCTTCTTCGTCATATTTTGTTGAACAATCACTGATATTTGAAATGTTCAGCTTTTTTTCCCCTCCCGAAACAATGGTACGACAGAATACAGATTTAATTACACTACAAAATTGAAATCAGAAAATGTGTGATACGCAGAGGTGAATGGTCGAGCCAAGTCTAATTAGATCATCATATACAACTACAGTTTAGACTTTAAGGTCTGTTCCGTCTCCACATAACACCATTTTTATTGAAATTGGTCTTTCCATCTCTTTCGAGGGCGTCATGTCGTCCTGTAAGTTTATAGTCATTTACCATTTTGGGGATGCGATTGTGATATATTATATTTACAGATCATAACCGAATTTTGTTTATGGTCTCAGTATCTCATTTCTGCGGCCTCTATCCTTTGTTTTTGCTTTATTGTTCGAGTCATAAAGTAGTGTTGGTATAGCTGAGACTTTGTGAAACTGTAAAAACGTTTTCAACAAGCGTTCTTTTAATTGCTCCTAATAGCTACTGTAATTTAGGAATTTAATGTCTATATCATTTGCATAGCCACAAGTTATATTACAATCTAAAAAGTTAAATTTATTTACTCGAACTTATTCCATTGATTCATTGTTAATAACGAATTTTGTTCTGAGTGGAGTTTTTCCTCGGAATCCATTACTTTTGTCTTTTTTGTTGATCTTTTTAAACCATTTCGTCCAGCTTTAGAGCTTGGTTTGTACACAGTTCTCAGTAAGTTATCCTCTAATGTTACATAACTTGGTTGTCAGCAAAAAGTAGAGTATTCAGAGATGTCATTTACTATAAAATAATCTAATTAGACACCGAAGGAAAAAAAAAAGATTTGTTCAGCCAGGTACCAGTACAAATTAGATCAGCAGTTCCAAACTGTAATCCGCGAGGCCTCCCAGAGGACTCACGAAGCATTAGAGAGCTGTTTACAGTTTATTCTTGATTGTATTGATACAAAACATGAATCACGAGAAAACAAAAGATGATACAAATTTAAACTTCGAATATAATTGAAGGCGAATATTTGTTCAGGAGAGAGGTTTCAGAGAAGTAATCCAAGAATATATACTCACATTTATCGTCAATAGTTTCCATAATAACAGCACACATCTTTCGGCAGCGAATTGCGTAGTCTGGGGCTTGCCTGCCTCTCAGATTTTTCTCGGACTATCAAAGAAGCCTACGAAAATGTTGATGATTTTCGTAACAGTTTAAGTTGTGTGAAAAATCATTCTTTGCACTCGTTTAGCTTTTATATATATATATCGTAGAAAAAAGGAGAAACCGAGCTGAAATACCAATTTCTCCTATTAAGTCCGATATATCACAGCTTGTAAGTGAAATACAGCCGCATTCTACTTAATCATGAATTAAAATTAATGAGTTTTGTGCGTGTTATATATATATTTATATAATGATATGATACAACCTAAATGCTGCACACAAGGAAGGGCAGTGATGGCAGTATGAGAATTCTTTTGTCATTAACAAGGCGCGTTATGAACAAATTGTGTTTTAGTTTATTTAAATCGTAGTTTCTTAGCTGAAGTAATAGGCTGCAACTTCACTTACATTTCCTTATGGTATATGAAGATAAGTTGCTGTTTATATGAGTTTTGTAACAACAGTATTACTTAATTCCTATCAAATATAAATGCATCTTAAGTTTACCTTTGAAACATGGATTGTCAAACGCGTACTGATCACCAGTGCCCTCAGGATCTGTCACCAACACGAGGTGTTTTCCTGAAAAACAAGTTAACAAGTTAGTACAAGTATTTAAGTATTATAAGATCCAGCATTATATTCATCATGGGCCCTGTTCTACTAAAGTATGGTCTAATACATTACATGTGTCTTTGGACTTATATCTTGTGGTCATTAGAAATCTGTTCCATAAAGGTTTCTGCTACATTTGTACTTTAAATTCATACTTACAAGTGTACAAGAGGATTTTCGTTGTTGTGTTCTGGAGAAGTATTAATATATTAGTATAAGTCATGCACTTGTAGCTTTATAGATTTCTCCACAAATGTAGGAATGTTAGTAATTACAAAAGCTAGTGCACGTTTTAATATAATAATTTTTGGAATAATTTGACCTAAATATGAGAAATATTGACTAAAGTGATGATAACGTGAGAGCAGGACATATGCTTAAGGAAAGAAGAATTCAGTATTTGAGTATATTGAAAAACGTTAAATTAAATACAATTAAAGTATGGCTTATGATTGATATCGGTCTTTCCTGTTTAACATTTTTTTTTTAATTCAGTTTTATGTTCTTTGTGTTTTTTTAAGGTTCTTGTTCCATCCCACGAAAATAATTTTTTTGCATTTCTCATTTTCTTTTCAAAAAATATTTTGACACCATTTGCCCAAGTTTTTTTAATGAAAAGGTGATTGCCAAACAAAATATACAAATTTATATAAATTATAAAACGGATTAAAATAAATAAATCAGCGCAATCAGAAATTTCCATTCCTCTGCCATCTTTCTACGACTGAAATTGATGCTGCTAAATAGACATTTGCGAACATCTTCTCAAAGTAGATAATAATCTCAAATATTGACTAATACATAATTAATATTTAAATTATCATTATTTTTGAGAAAACATACAAGAGCCATTTAGCAGGAATTACAATAATCAGTTTTGTACATTAAAAATACGTTTTTATTACTATAGAGAGAACATAACCTAATTCCAGGTGTGGCAAACAGCAGTTCTCCCATCTTGTCCTTGTAACTTTTTACTCATACTTTACAAGGGTTTGTATTAATACTCTTGTAATGTATTAGACTATACTTTAGGGTCATGCCAACCGAATGCTTATTGCTTATGTGTAATTAAGAATTTTAACAGAAACGGTTAGACACTTAAACTGCTCGCACTTTAAGTTTAATCTATTTGTAGGTAACAACATTTACCATTACTGAGTCAGTAACTACTAACAATATATTTAAGCACTCAAGAAACATTAAATTTGTTTGCCTTAACATACTGAATTGCAAAACTCACATTGATCATTTTAGCTCAAACTATTTATATTAATGTATCGTCTACCAGTACAATAAAATGCTGCGCTCTGCACCTCATGATATGACAGGAGCGAACTTTATCTGATACATTTGTCGCTAGAATAGATGTTTGCCTTACTTCTGGTCTAGTCATTAGCTTCGTTAAATCATTAGTTTCCAAATAATAGTTTCTCTATATTCTTTCTTAGGTGATTTTGTTGCGGCATGTTGTAATGTAAAATACATACTGTGCCACAAATATTTAAGAATTATCGAAATACATTTTTAATTTCACAAATTGTATGAACTATTTCACTCATTTGACATCATCTTAAAATCGATCAATGAAACGAAACAAAATTTTGAATTTTAACCAATCACAGTCGAATTATGGAGTGAAATTATGGAGAAAAAAATTATCAAATCCGTTTTATCACGTGACTTGCATTTGTCTTGTGGTCAGTGTAGCCAACTCTATACCTCCACTATATAATTCCTGAACACACATCACTGACCACTTTTACTAGAGGCGGTGAGGAGCTATTGATAGCAACAAAAGCATGGAGAATCGACAATCATAACGCAAAATGGAGGGTTCTTCAAAGCGTTTTGATGATAGGTCAATTATGCCAATTGATCTTATCATTAGGAATTCCAAATCACAGAATAAAAAAAAATTGTTTTTGTCCTTCCCCTATTTAGCGATTTTAATATCAACTTTATCCATTTCAATCTCACGGTTTCTGAATAGAACAGATACTCCTAAGTCCTATAACATTTTATACAAGTGTTGATATTCTGTGCGCGTATTTCAAATATATATCACTTTTATTCTTATTCGATTCACTAAATAGACCTAAACCCGTATTTTGCTCTTATCTATTGACATTACTGACAGTCGACATTCTACTGTACCAAGATTGCTTGCAAAGGTTAAGTACATACATACAATTATTACAATTTTGTAAGTCAAGTTTGGATAATTTATGTTTAGATTCTTATCCTAATAAATACCATCCGAAGGCCTAAGCTTTCCAGAGTTTATCGGCAATTTCGGACCCTCTCGTGATATTATTTGTGATAATTCTGTGGCACACAGAAATGCTTAGGTTATTGTTTTCCAAAGTCATTCTCATGTCGAGTTATCAGTTTGTTTGCCTAACATATTTCATTTTACTACAAATTATCATATAGCAAAAGTTGATAACTTGTTTAATATATAGTGCATATTACCAACTTTAACTGCAGTTTTATATAATTTTGTCTAATTCTAAAATTGTTTCTACCTTCAATTTTACCTAATATATTATTACTCTAGCTGTAAGGTTTACTCTATATATCATCGATTAACTTTATTTGTGTTTAAAATAAACTTATGTATGTGTATATTTCATACCATACTTTTATGTTTGTTATATTTCTATTTTTTTTTTTTTTATTTGTTTTATTTACGGACGCTCTTTAACATCTCAGGTCATCAGTGTCCCATTCAATTCAGGGTTGAAACGGTAGTAAATTTTGCTCATAGGTCTCTTTTTTCAGGCTTGAGGTTCTTTATCGTGCCGTAAATGTACGTCACAGGACCCACGGCTTTACTTCCCTTCCGAAGGAAGCCATACTTAGGATTTTTACGCCCGAAAAAACCCATCGGTCCTGGCCGGGTTCGAATCCGCGATGTTGGGCTTACGAGAGAAGCATGGTTACCACTACACCAACAGGACCGACATTGTATTTCTATCCCATTGTTTACGAGATTCAATAACCTCGTATTGTATCATGTAGGTAATGGGTAGTTATTTTGTTGAGTGGGGGAGGAAAAAAACCTAGCAGTAAAATACCAAATCTATTGTATTATATTCTAGTTCAGCAAATATTTTTAAGTTCCATATTGTTGAAACTTCCTATAACAATACTAGATTTAACCAAATTTTTAAAAATCCCGAATTGGCACTTAAAGAAAAAACATGTAATTCCATAAATTTGTTTTTAAAACACTTTTAACTTTTTTTTTAAATAAAACATTGATGGTAGGTGGTTAAAATTATCTCATGTGCAAATTACAGCGTAATATACCAGGTCATCCAATTCTCTGATGACTGACCCAGTGGCGGACTGCAAGATTTACCGAACTGCCATGTTGGCCTTGAGTCTCACGCTGTGGTTAGAACAGTGAAGGGAACAGAGCGTGTCTAATCCTTGAGTAAAATCTACTAAATACCAAATACTACAGCTAATTGTCCTATTTCACGTTAATTTATTTATGAATCGTATGTCTATATTAAGTCTGCTCGTGCTATTAGGAGATTTGAAGGAAAATTCCCGAGTGATCGAGTTCCAAGTCAGAATGCGATTCATGGAAATTCGTCATTCATAAGAAAATACCAAAAATGCAAAGAAAGCAAACGCAGGCAGTTTCAGCATCTTCGAGTCGTAGGTGAGTACATGAATGTAAGTGTGTTAGAATTTATTAGGTCGTCACTCCAGTGTAGCACGGTTGGAAGTGAACTTTGGCTTATCTGCCGATGCAGTCTCCGTCACCGCTCAGTCATCAGAAATGGATATTCTATTGATAAACACAACGGATTTAATTATGATGTGTGATGCTACAAAGAGTGAATATTAATAAAGTTTTAGTCCATTAACTTGCATTAGTAGGCGAAAAGTCTATGCTGGTTGCTATTTCAATTCATAAAACCCCAAGTCCGTCTAATCTCCATCTCTAATGTATTTCAGTTGTCACAAATGATTAAAATTTAGGTTAGGGTAAGCAGCGGATGATATTTAAATGCACCACGAAAGAAAAGTATTTGTAATTTAGTCTGCGTGCTAGTTGTCAGCACTGTTTAAAGCAAGTAGTTAAGAAAACCGCAGGATAAGGGTATTCCCTGAAGGCACCTTGCAGGTGACGCAATTTCCTGTTCGCGCAACCTTTCCCCGTTGGCACATTCCATCTGGCAAACAGGTTGTCATTATTCATCTCTCAGACTGGGTGCCCTACCGCCGCAGTACAAGTTTCACTTGGGTCTGGTCCACTCTGCTTAGCTCTCGATGCCGACTGTGAGGAATTAACAATAACATCCATTGTATAATTTAAACCGCCCCTCCCCCATCTTTGGAATTAAAACACTTTGCATGGTGGAAACAAAGATACATTCCTGATCTGATGTTTTAAACAATTTTTTTTAATCTGAAGTTTAGAAATACAATACATATCTGCAAGAAACTGTGACAAAAATTAGGGGAAAATCCTTGGTTATGCTTTCCTTTGTGGGTCAGTGCTGGTTACCATGCTTGCCTCCTAAACCCAAGATCGCGGGTTCGATCCCGGCCAGGACCGATGGATTTTTTCGGGCGTAAAAATCCTAAGTATGGCTTCCTTCGGAAGGGAAGTAAAGCCGTGGGTCCCCATGTCGTACATTTACAGCACGAAAAAGAACCTCAAGGCTGAAAAAAAAGAGGCCTCTGAGCAAAATTTGTCGCCCGTTTCACGCCCTGAATAGAATGGGATGATCTGAGATGTTAAAGAGCGTCCGTAAATAAACCAAATTAAAAAAAATCCTTTGTGGCTCCAGAGAGGCAAGTAGCAATATTTGCAGTTGTAAAGAATGGGTTATCAACGGTTCATGAAAGAATTTATTGCAGAAGAGATAATTTAAATGTAAACTATAGTATTCATATCAAATATTTTGGAAACAGGCAGCTTATGAATTGAAATTGGACATTAATTGCCTCCACAATGTTTGCTATGAATAAGGTATTTTTGTGTGTTTGTATTTATGGAAGATAAATGTTACAGATATTTCCTTTTAAAATTATATGCACGAAACATAATTTGAACTGCTTTCAAGAAAACACTTTCAGACTTATTTCCACTAAACTGTACCAAAATTTCACAATAATCCCTGCAATACTTAAAACAGTATTTCAGCTTCATTTAAAATAACTAAAAAAACCAAAGTTTATTGTTTATTCATTATCATATCATATATCTTTGTCGCCGTTCGGAGTCGCTAGCCCTAAACGAATATAAACTGGGCCTAATCCGATCATCAGCATATTATTGAACAATTGACCCACCGTCATAGTAAGATTTAGGTTTTTAATTGTTCATTCTCACCACAGCCTTAAAATGTGTACACCGCGCGTCTGGAGTTAAGGAGGTTAATGAGAAAATATCTAAAATAGTGACGCATCTCTGTGACCAAATTTGTAAATTAAAATATTTTCATTAAGGCTTCTCGGGTTATCAACCGCATAAGCCTAAGGACCATTGAGCTTTCGGCCATGGTGCCTTCACCAGGAACTCATAGCAAATACGGATTTTTAAGTAATTGACAGAAAACTGCAAAAGTGTAGTTGGAAAGAGGAGAGAAAGGTTCTAAATGTTTATAAAAAAGTGTAGATAAAATGTTTTTATTTAAGTATAAAGCACTCACAGATGAGTGCCTACCTCACTGAATTTCATTTCTATTCGTTGGAAAATTTCGGTCAAGCCAAGTGCTTCGCTATTCGTCCATAAGATGAATTTAAACAGAATTCGTACGTTACTGCCAACGAACTCATTTTTCTCGGACACCTGCTACTTTGCCCTGAGGCAGGGGGTATTTTCAACCCTAGCTGCATACCAGAAGGGAATACTTTGCACTGTTTGACTTTTTCCAAGTCTTTCTGCGTCTGGGGAAAGACGAGAGTTATTCCTTACCTTGTTACATTTTTACATGTTATTTCTTAAATATTACAAAAATTACACCTTATGAATGAAATTAAACACTATACAGTATTAATTGTACATATACGGATTATACCATTAAAGTTCCTCTACTGAAAGAAAATGTACAACATACTTGCACATAATTACGGAGTTGCTGATTCTAAAATTACAAATATTAATTATTTCAATTACTCTGTAATTGACGGAGAATCAGAGACAACTTCAACCTAGTAATAATAAAATTGGGCACCCTGGGTCTATGCTGCCGCTGCTAAATAGGAAAAGCCTTCCAGCAATAGTATGCACTTACAAATGGTGCGGATTACATTAAAAAGCAAAGTGGGTTGTTTTATCTTGCAATGTTTGAGTTATGATTTTACAAATTTAATAGCAGTATGCAAGAAAATTAGAGGATATAAAATTGATTTTTTTATTGATTTATTTATGGACGCTCTTTAACATCTCAGGTCATCAGCGTCCCATTCAACTCAGGGCGTGAAACGGCCGACAAATTTTGCTCAGAGGCCTCTCTTTCAGGCTTGAGGTTCTTTTTCGTGCCGCAAATGTACGGGACACGGGACCCATGGCAATACTTAAAATTTTTACGCCCGAAAAAATGCATCGATCCTGGCCGGGTTTAGGAGGCAAGTATGGTAACCACTACACCACCAGGACCGACATATAAAATTGATGATATGTGACAATCTTTCTAGTCTAGTTTATCTGGGTAGAAAGTGACTTTTGCAGAATAATTAAGGATATGCGTTTTGGGTTCAAAAAGTGTAAAAACCTGAGGATACTATGGCTCTCTTAAGAACAGCAAAAAAAGGAAATGGTCTGATGAGGCCCATTTTAGGTACTAATGAGACGAGCTCACATTGTGAAATATTGTTAGTAACGTAAAGACATACTTCCAGTATCGAGAAACTATTTCAAAGAAACAGGCGTCCAGATTTTGTCTAAATTGTAAAATATTAAAACAAGTCGGGAAAAAAGTTTAAGCCATTTTTATAAGCTTAAATCTTACTGTACAGAAGCTCTGCAGCCTGTTTCAATGTAGCCTAAGAATGCTAAGGGTATTTAAATATCCTAATCGATAATTCTTCCTTTTTTTTGTAAGGTAAACCCTTAATATCCTGTAAATTTTGATCGTGCTAGATCAATGTAAATGATTAAAATAAGTGAATGTCCCGTTACGTATTGAGAGTTTGTAATCGTCAACAGTGACCATGAATTTCAAGGTTGAACGAAAATATTTTCAACTACAACGTTCGCGGCAATGCAGGGCTTAGGATAAGCCCAGCTTGAGAAACTTGCAAAGTAAAGCTTTTGTGGAATGAAGTCACGGAGAGCGATTTGTTGTTTGTGGTTGAGACTGGTTCACAAAAAAGATGGCTGTTTCCCATTTGTGGCAGCGCAGAAACTCAAAACCATTCTTTATTAGCTTCGCCAAGGATTTTACACTATACGTCTTTCAAAGGAGATTCTGCAGTCTGCCTGTTAACCTCAGGTGAAAGAGTTATTTACACTACACGCGTATAATGTTAAAGGCAGAAGCGAATGGGAAGTGTGCTAATTTTCACGAGTGACATAATGGAGATAATGCAGTTTTAGCATTATAAATTATTAATAAATTACAAAATATAATTTATATTTTACGCAATTATTACGTTCGTATTAAAGCCTTGGCCGAATAGTTTCCATACATCTGCATCTCTTTATAAACAGGAATAATAGAAGTAGAAAACGAAATATGACTGTCCTTCCTCAGGAAATTATAAAAAAAAAAGCCTAGATAGCTGAAACTTTGCTGATTCCGTAAAAGCCAAAAGAATTGTGTGAAAAAAAATAATTATAAAAAATTATCTGCCTGGCAACGAAATGAAAAAATAATCACAACAATTGGAACAATCATGCTGGTATACCCGAGCTGATAATAATTTAAACTTTAATGCATCATTACGTGGTAAGAAAGTTTAAATTTAGTTGCTAAGCCTTGTTTATTGTTTTAAGTCTTGACTTAATCGCTTAATGCATGTTTAAAACCATGCTAAAGTGAACGAAAATACCGACATTTGATCTTACAATTTTATTTTTATGCACTTGTTTTTCAGTAAATGTTCCCTACTTCATTGTTTCTCTGTTGATTATTGGCATGCATTAAGCAGGTTTTTGATTGTCATATCTGCATATTTGTAATACTTGGATTGCATTACATTTAGGTAGGTTATTTATGTGGTTTATCGACAGACCAAATTGTTTTCTCTTCTTTCAGTTTTTATCTGCAAAAACTCATTTAAACTGATAATCAATCAAACTATGAACTTGGTTGTCATAATGGTATTAAAAGTATCTTAATATGTTTCAGTTTTTGTTTTTTAAGAGTAAAAGTTGCCATAAACACCATAATTTTTAGAATTAAATTGTGACTACTACAATATCAAAATATAAAACCATTAAAGTATATCTAATATATGCAATATGAACATTAAATATCAGTATTTTAGCAATAGAAACCATGGCCTTATTAACAACATGTGCACTGAAATTTCCTTAATCTGAAAATATATGAACAAACCTTTAATTAAATATATTTTGAGTTTTAGCAAAAAGAGCTTGGTTTTAAACCGTAAACAGCAATATTCTAACATATTTTCAATTCGTTAAACTCATTATTTACAGTTACAGGACTTTGTCGGTATAATATATAACAGTAATCGCATATATCAAGGTCAGGAAAGTCGTTTATATCAGTAAGACCTAAAACCACCTTAATAAGTCATGTTGATACAGATACTAAACTTACTACATTTTAATGAAATTCAGTGAGAAGAAACAAAAGAGAGTATTAAAGGGGTTGGGGGGAGAACCGGAACTGAATAAGGAGATACAGAAGAAAAAAAGAACTTCAATAAAGAGAAGACAAAACTAGAATGAACAGAATGAAGTAGAGAACAAGATAAGAGGAAGAGATTGATGCCAAGATAAATAGGTATCAAGTAAAAGGAAATGTGAAATGGACCATATTCTAAAGAGAGAGAGAGAGAGAGAGAGAGAGAGAGAGAGAGAGAGAGAGAGAATAAAAGTATAATATATAGCAGGAAAATGTATGTGAAAACAAGAGAGAGAGGCGGGAAGCTAAAGAAAAAAAAACAGAAGCAAGAAACACGACAAAATGGTTTAGAAAAATTGTTGTAGCGCAATAATAATAATAATAATAATAATAATAATAATAATAATAATAATAATAATAATTAATAATAATAATAGGAGCAAAGAGGAAAAATATACAATGTAAGGAGAGCCAAAATAAAAGATTTGTATAAAAAATGAAAAATATTAAAAGCAATAATAAGATAATACAAAAACACAAACCAGAAATGGGAACACTGAGCGAACAACCGCAGAAAGAAGATGGAAGTAAAGGAAAAACAAAACTGCAGATTCGCTTGCGCTATATGTTCTGCAGGTCGGAGCCTATGCGACTGAAGTGTGCAATGAGAGAGAAGACGCAAACAAATGGTGGCTTTCTCGAGATTCCTTCACGTGCAGACGTGAGCGAGGTGACCCGCCACACCTGCTGGTGCAGACGTTTCATGCTGGACCACAACAACAAGGCTGCCTACATTTCGAAGACCGTCAAGCGCACGCAAGGAATGTCGTGCCCTTTCTACTGGTCCCACGGTTCCTTTTGCAATTTTAACCCAACATTGACTGAAGGCTTCTCAGTGCGAACTTTCCTTGCACCATCTGGTTTTCGCTAAGAAAAGTGTATTGCTGTAATATAAAGTTAGTGATTCTTTTTAAGCATTAGATTGATTACGTATTGATCATCAACTAACACAGTAATTAGCATTGAGCGGATTTACGTGATAAAATGTTTATTTATTGCAATATAAATACCAACACATTTATCAAATTGTTGCAAATGCATATGGTAAAGTGTAAAACATTATTTACGTACTAATACAGAGAAAATATTTCTCAAAATGTTGGAAATGCTTCCTTATATTTCCGCAAATGCCCTCTTTCATTAATATTTATTTATCTTAGGCGGAAAAAATATTTATTTCATAAGAATCCGTTCCCTAATTATTAGTTCATAATAGGAGTATTAACTGCTAGCAGTTCCTCCAGAATACCAGTGAACAAGGCATCCACCAAGAATGCATGCCGTTTGTTTCTGAACAGGCAAATTATCTCTCAGCATCACAATATGTCAGAAGTGCACATTTAAAAGAAAAGAATATCACTGACACTAACACAGTCAATTTCATCTACTTTAGATATCCCAAAATTTCAGCAATTTTACGCACTTTTACAGCTATCGTTTTTCCCGAACATATTTCCAAACTTATCTTTAAGAACTTGTGACTCTGGTAACAATTTTAATTTGGTTTCATTGCCTTGCACCAGATCAGTAGATGATTCCAGTGTTTATGGTATCTCACAAGCATCTTAGATTTGCAGATATAAATGATAATTACTTTTTAAACAATCATCCTCCAGTGAATCTCGAAGTATTTCAATAGACGAAGCATCGGCTTTGTCCAACTCGAGTATAACGGGCGTAAAACTTTAAAGAAACATTTCTCGAACTACAGAACGGCATTTTGCCGTGCGACTACAGGCAAAAGGACAAAGGAAAATAGTGCCCTTCTGTTTAAAGATATCGATTTTGCATCATGAATTGAAAAAGAATTGCTTTCCATTTGATACCAACCTATTCATACTCATTTATGCATCTATAAATGGTTTTATAATAACAGCGTAGTTTATTCTACAAAAATGAATATATTTGGGTAAAGAAATTGTGGAAATAATAATGGATAGTGCACCATATCATTTGACGCAAAAATGGAGTCTTCAATAAAATGCCCACTTTATTTATAATCACAAAACAGTTACGCTTTTTTTGTAACTCAACAGTTAACACTGTGAAAGCCAACTTACCATTTACAAACACTGTGGAAGCCACCCAATTTCAAACAATTTGCGAAAGCAACCCTAGTCAGTAACTCCTAAACATTTGGTTAACAAGAAGAGAGAGAATACCGAGCGCTCTTCATGGGCCATGGTCCAAGAGAAGGCACAAATAAGGAGGAGAAAGGCTAATCCATCTTGGAGGAAGACAAATGTAAATCTTTGGTGGCCAATGAAAATATAACTTTAAAGCGTAAAATCTTCCGGGCTGGCTCATGAGTTACCCTCGCTAACGGAGGACCCGCATGCTACCGCTACTACAGTAGAGAGGAGCTGCACTTACTGAGTAACATACAATTAAGAACTAATCCGTTATACATCGCTGTTTTCATTTGTTTGTTTGTTTTAAAAGTTGCTCAGGAGAAGAGAAAATTGTAATTAATTTAGTCATTTTCTTTGGGAGGAAATCATCTGGCACTTATTGACGGGTCGCCCCTGATCTCCACCAATCCTACACTATCTAAGGAGGATTATTTTATTATTTATTTACAGACGCTTTTAACATCTCAGATCATAAGCGTCCCATTCTATTCAGGACATGAAGCGGTCCATAAATTTTCTCAGAGGCCTCTTTTTTCAGGCTTGTGGTTCTTTATCGTGCTGTAAATGTACGACACGCAACCCACGGCTTTACTTCGCTTCCGCAGGAAGCCATACTTAGTATTTTTATGGCCGAAAAAATCCATCGGTCCTGGTCGGGATCGAACCCGCGAGTTGTTTAAAATAATTTTGTGTTAAATTGTCACGCGCACACAAAAAGTTTTTAAGAATTTTTTTATATTGTTCTCTACGGCAAATCCTCATTAGTAAACAGCGGTGATTTTCCATGACTTTACATCGTTTCCCAATCTGAAGATTTCGTCTTCAACCTTCAAATCCCGAAAGTGCGATAAATCTCTTTGTACTTTGTAATTCAGTTCATGAATGGAATTTCTTTGCATCCTGTTTCGATGCAGCAACGTTTGCTCAAGAATGATGACACACGGCGACCTTGTCGCGTGCGACCTCTAAGTTTTCTGCGGTTTTCTGTTGACAGATAGGCGGCTCATTCGCTCCTGGGGTGCCACGTCATACTTCGACAAGACCACAAGCATGTGCTTTTACTAATATGTCTAGCGGAAGTCTCTGCTTACACTGTTGCCACCACAACCGATAGAAAGTTTTCACTACTTCTCTATTGTGAAAGATGGCTCACTATTTATGAAAACTCTATATATTCTATGATATTCAACATGCAATTAACCTTATAAATAACTTATAAAGTTATGTAGGTAAATTGTTGGATGGGGCGGCCCGTCAATAAGGTCAGATGCCCCCCTCCCCAAGAAAATGCTATAATTGTTTACATCTTCTCTTCTGGTCAACTTCTAAAAGAATGCATGCTAATGGCTGTGTACAACGGATAAGGTTTAATTGTATATTAAGCAATAAGAGCATTTCCTGTTACTTTCTCCGTTAGCGAGGGAAGCTCTTGGGCCAACCCAGAAACTTTCGCACTTTAAACTTATACCTTAATAGGCCAGCAAATACTTGCTGTCTTCCTCCAAGATGGGTTAGCCTTTCTCCCACTTATTTCTGCGTTCTCTTGGGCTAGTAGGAAGACAGCCCATGGCCAAGGCTCGGTATTCTCTCTTTTCTTAGAACCACGTGTTGAGAGGTTACTGACACCACGCATAATTGACTAGGGTAGCACTTTGTTTGAAAATGGGTGGCTTCCCTATTGTTTGTCAGTTGAAAATTTACTTTTACATTGTTAACTGCGTATCTGTTTCCAAACAATGAAGAAAGTGGACGCTTTATTTTGATTGCAGAAAGCTTAATGCGTATTTAAACCGATAAATTAGAAGAATTCCATATTAATGTACGATTGCGCTGCAGTTATGAGAGAATTTCGGGGAGGAGTGTAAGTCTTGATAAAAAAAATATTCCCCAGGTCGTTTGGATATGCGCCTGACCCGCCCTTCTACAGGGGCCGCGAAACGCTTTTTTGTTATGAAAGTTGTCTTTGTTTTTATGTAATGTTTATGGATTTTTTTCGCTTGAGCATTCAACAATAGTCAGCAAGCATATTGATGGCCGGACTATATATCAAACTCCTTTAAATCTTTATGGAACCTTTCACCTTGTTCTTCAGTAAGAGAACCCAGGTTTTCGGGAAAGTAATCAAGCCGTGAGAGAAATGTTATGACTGCTGTATCAGCTTTCCATGCTGTATAGTATATAGACTGTACTATCAAACATACGTTTTCTGATGTCGAGACCAAAAAATGCCTTCAATTTTGCTCTGGAGAGAGCGCTGGACATTTATCACAAACACTAAAAACAATCACCATGTTTCTTTCAAAGTTTGCTAAACTGGTATATTAGTCTAAGTTTGACATGCAGTATCTTTATGAAGGACCGATGAGGTGTTCGCGTATCAACAGCCATGTACTCTCGAAGTGGGCGGTCTTTCTGAATCCAGTGACAGGTTCAAACCCGTCTGTCTCATTCACAAATAAAAACTTTTAAAAGGATCTAGTCTTAACTGCAAGCAGGCATCTGTTATGGGCTTGGAACATCTATATTCTCCCACTTCCATTTTTCCTTGTTCCTAGATTCTCCCTTATCAAAATAAATGATCTAATCTTCTACGGGGCGAACAATCCTTCAGGCAAACGGTTTCGCGGCATGCAGTCGGCCGGCGAGGTTCTTCACTTGGTACACTTTCACTAAATACGTTATATTGCGAACAGACACGTGCACTTGTGCAAGTTTTCAACTCATACTGAAACCTTGAGGAGGGGAAATATACGCCCACATAGCGCTGCCAGCTGGTCCCGCGGTTGCGTCAAGCGTTGTTCACCCTGTAGAAACTTACAGTATAATTCTAAACAATGCACTGCCCTTTCAGGAAATAAGGGGAAATTTGGGTGTGCTTGTTTTAAAATCCTCTAAATTAAATTCTCGAAAATTATATAGGCATTACATTAATATACTCAATAAATTTCCAAACAAGCAATACATGCTAGGAAGATTCTCACCATTGATTTGGATTTACGGCGATGTCACTATTCGAAAAATATATACGTTTTTGAGGCAATAACTTCATTGTTGACCAGTGTTATCGCTTTTGGAGACTGTCTGAATGAGAACATTGTTTGACTGTTATTCACTATAATTATCTAATAGTATTTATAAATATTTCATTCAACTATGTAATGTAACAACAATCAGTCGTATAAAGCTCAAATCAAACTTTCCTGGAGTCAAATTGACTAGAGTCGGCTTTTTTGGTTACTTTTTCTACCCTTTCCTCTCGCCCCTTCTGATCAAAATATTCCACAATGGTTTGTGCGGCAAGAACAAATCAACCGTAAATATCAATTTCAGGTGCAAGACAAAATTTCCCTACAGTTTTTTCTCCCCTCTCTCTGCTTAACAAGCGTCAAGGAATAGTTAAAGGGAATTAACCGTAAATTTTAGAGGGTAACGCAAACTGCAACCTTTTACAATTTTGCCCTTGGTAGATTACAGGGAGAAAAAATTAAAACTTTCAAAAATCATACATTGCAAAACTTAGATCATATGAACAAAGAAATAATTACTATAGCTGAAAGTAATGAATAAATGTCGTTTACAAAAGTTCTGTTCCTAATGCAAAATGTATATTATGATTATACATACAAAACTAAATGAAATAAAAATAATACATAAACTGAAATGTAAATATGCTGATGATTTACAACTCTACTTTCACACCGCCCATGACGCAGTGGCTGTACTAAATGAAGATCTAACTATATCTCCCTTTAGACACAAAAATTAAACTAAAACTGGATCCGTTGAAATTACACGCTATAGTTGTGCATTTCATAAACGATGTGCCGCACATCATGATAAAAACAATGTGATTAATTATACCAGCACGGCATGCTAGCTGCTCATATACACTCTGATCCAAAATGGCACAGAATGCAATAAAATATTCTCTTTAATTCACACATTAAAACGTGTAGCAAAAGATCTACCTCTCAATCTCAAAAAGAATCTCGTTCAAATATTTGTTATGCCTCACTTTGATTACTGTGATGTATCTGAATACTGGGCAAACCGACAGATTACAACGGTTCATAATGCCTGTGTTCGTTTTAACACTCGTAACTTTGATCTTATGACACCCTTACGCTACCAGTTGTGATGGCCACCTCTAAAAGAACGCAGGACTCCATTCACTTACGCTCCTGTTCAAAACCCTCAGTATATCGCCTTTCGCTTCGTATGCCTGTCCCTACACCGCATCCGGAATATGACTTTACTGTCTTTCCCTCGTCGCCGAACATATTTCTATTCATTTCCATTCAGAGTGTTAGTCTCCAGAATTTGGAACTCCCTTCTTCCTGAAGCCAGAGGTTGTCGGACAATAAAACACTTTAAAAATAGATAAAATTGTCAATCCAACTCTAGGAATTACAACAGTTAGTTTCTCGCTTCTTGTTCGTCCTTTTTTTCCTCTTCTCCTCCTCCTTTCGCCCCCTTTGTACTCGAGAAAAATTATTTAACAAATGGAATTGTAGCACTATATTTTATCAGTTTTCTAGCTATGTTAAAATATGTAATATTAATATGAATTATTAATTTTACTTTTGTGTATTTTATATAATTATGTATATTGTACTCTGTATTTTTATTGGCTCTTCCTCTGGTAGAATGGAAGAGAAGACTCTTCCATTGACTCTTGCCACGATAAATAAATAAATAAACCACCTAAAGTTAAGGGTAAGGATAAGGATAATAATAATAATAATAATAATAATAACAATAATAATAATAAATATACTTAAATTTTAGCTTACAAGTTGTGTTTTAATTATTTCCTAGATTAATTACCCTTTCACCACGATTCGCGTGTTCTGTCTTAGTCATGGTTCCACTATTTAAGGGCTAAATAAAAAATAACAGATCATGTAGAGACAATACATCTATATTCCTTTGTCTCCCTCCGTATTATTAGTGGATATGGGACTTACACATAGCCATAAAATTCAGATGACCAACAGAAAGAGACCGCAAAGGATCGTGCAGGAACCTTGGACAAAGGACGAATAATAATTTGTGTCTGCCATTTATAGCCGTTCTCATGGTAAACAAAGCTATAAACAAGAAGACAGCCACAATGTAACTACGACTGGGTCAAGTCTGTGAGTTGGGTAAACTGACCGTCAGATGTCATCATAGTTTATGGTACACTGTGCTGACTAATAACCATTTAAAGCTATTTAATCAAAGAAGGTAATGGTTAAGAGCTTTTAAAGTAAAAAATAGTTGTATTAAATTTTACAAAAAGGGACCTAAAGAATAATTCCAATTAAAATGTCTCAATAAATTTATTTCGAGGCAAAGAGAAACAAGACCATCGACTTTCTTACAACCTCATAGTATGTTAACAAAACACGAGAGTACAGAAGCTTTAACTTCCCTTTAAGTCAACATCGCTTAATATCTGGAACAAGGAAACTTTCTATGCAATGCTGTGAGAGCTGTAAAATGAATGGATGCCAAGCCTGATGAACTCTGAAACCATCGTTATTACGAAAACTGCAGGTTATTTTGAGATTATACAATAGTTGGGATGTATATAGAAGCCCAAGTAAGTTTTACCCTAATATTGAATCAATGGAAAGATTTTCCCTTAAGAGTTCATATGCACTTTAGGGTCTACTGTTCTAATTTGCCACTCCAGTTAATCTGAAGGCAGAATCAGTTAGTCAAAAAACGCAAGTCAGAGAAAATTAACATAGAATGTTAACGGAAAAGTTCATGTATAATATAGAAAATATTTCAGTCATGTTAGATAATGTCAATATTTAAATTGATGATATGACACCTAACTGAAGAAGTATTACTGGCATTAGTTATCAAGCAGGTGTGAGTCAAAGCAAAGAACCCTTACATATTAGAATTATCTTGAAAAAATATATAAAGTGTTCATATGGAATTTGTTTTCTAAAAGTTTTCTTGTTTTAATGTAATAAATTATCGTATATATGTTGTGAAAACCAATTTTCAAGGAAGTAAAACAGACTAATGTTACACATTTACAAATTGATAAATTTAATATAATAGCTGACAGCACACATTCTATAAATGTATATGTGGTATATAAAATGTCGACAAGGACATAAGACAATCAATTTAAAAAACCAGTAAAACAAAAATATCGATTGATTGCTCCCTCTTTGACAAAAAAAGTGCAAATATTATTTTGGTGTTCCATCAAAGCACTTCCGTAAAAAGTAATTTCGTTAGATTATATTTGGAACCAAATCTGTTTGTTTTAATAATGTTGTCTATTTTTATTTTTCATTGTCTTTGTGGAGAAATGGTTCAAATATGCTTAAACAGTTTTTCTTCTAATATTGTAAATTAATGACTATGTTTTACAAATCATTTTAAGTTTTAAAATGAGTGTTCATGTTTCTATTTAAAGAAGTTCGAAAGCTATGTACCAAAATCGTCATACACGGTTTCAAATTATACCTTTGTGTACGCTCATGGCACGCATGCCATATTGGTTGCATCTTGCAGGGGTTTTAGAGATAAAATTAGATGTTAAGTAAGTTAGGTTCTCTCTCCCCCTTATATTTTCCTTGAAATATTTTCATTGCCGAATAGACTTCATAACTAGTATTCAAACGAAGCACGTTTATTAATGCATGTTCATTTCCTCCTCTATGTGTGTACCTATATTGAGTATAATTTATTTTACCTGTAAGTGCACTTAACGTGAGCTAATTATTTATGCAATGACAGTCAGTGAAACAAAGAGAACAATTATCTAACAAAAATGCATGTGAAATATCTGTTAACAGGTTTTCAGCAGGCAGGTGTTGACAGTTGTTAAACTATCTGCCGTTTTACCCAACTGTTATATCGTAATGTGGGTTGCATATTTGGGGAAATTATACGGCTATTTTAGGACACCGTGTAAAAAGTACATTTTAATAAAATACGGTAACTTTGGTGAATATTTACATGAGAACTATTAAACCTAGAGATATCCTATGCATCATACGTTGTAGTAGTATAAAAATATAATAAAATTTTGAAAAATTGAGATAAATTTTCCTAATTTTCCTTCCAATTTTACATAGAACCGTGCATATTCCGTTTTGCATACGATAAGCTGACATACAAAAAAATTAATATGACATTTTAAAATAAACGCTAAGGAATTTACTATAAAGTAAATATTTTTAATAAGATGCATTTTTAGAACTGCATTAAAAAGCTTATACTCTCTGTCTAAAAATCAAATATGCTGTGCGAAATTGATGAAAACTGAAACAAAATACGTAGTTTATTTCTGGGGCTCTTGCAAATTTCTAATTCTCGATTAAACTAAGTTGCCCAGATTGAAAAACGTTTTACTTAAAGGAAAGTGTGTTTTAATTGGTTGCTGAGATGAGCTTGCTTGAATGACCGATCAATTATTATATTATATAATATATTTTTATAGTTTTCATGGACTTGTGCTCATTTAATTGAATGGACACGTTTTTCAGATATTTGTTCTATGCAATGCCTGAAATGGGCAAACTGTTTATCAAATAACTGGTACACGCACACACACACACAAGCACATCCACACTCATACAACAGATTCTGCACAATACAAGTAATCATTTTAATCAAAGAAAAATTTCTTGCTTCCAATCAGGAACCGAACCCGGAACCCTAATCAAATTAGGTAGGCTCTATCAACTGGGTTATGACGCCAGCAAATCGATTAAATGATCGATCTTTCACCGCAGAATTCATCCTGAAATACAACACCAGATATTTAGCATACCAGTATGTTGCGGAATGCATGCTAAGAAAGCTATTGCACGAGCGCCAATGAATTTCCAATTTTTTCATCCTGTCGGAAATAACTTTCTTTCTTTTGTCAAACTCTGCAAAGCGTCATTGGTGACATCAAAGACATCTCTTTTCATTAAATCAATTCGAAGCTTAATTCATGCGCTTTTGTCATTTTGGGTCGATGTGTAACACGGCACTTTGTCCGGATGAATGAGCTTTTCACTCGCCAATCTTTCGTCATTCTCTTCAAATTCATCTTTTAAACGGTAAAATAATGTTGCATAAGGTCTTCCACCCTTCTTCAAGTAGCGTACCTGAATTATTCCCTTTAAATCCTACCTCCCCCCACCAAAAAGGGAACGAAAACAGCATCCATTACCATCTCAGCCGAAAACGGTCTTCCGACTGCAATGTGGTTAATAATCGACCGAAAAATGCATCACAAACACTACGCTGAAATGTCCTCGTGTACGTTTTTGGTTCAGTCAGTAACATCGCGTGTAGTTAGTTATTCATGCACGATTGTGTATTTATCCACTTGATAGTCTATCATGAATTGGTTTTCTTTCTTTTTTTTTCCCCTCTCTCTCTCTCTTTAAATAGCGTTGAACACCTGAATTCGATGCTGTGGCAACAAAGTGGACACTGACGATGAGATGAAATGAGAATGAAAAAGTCCCGGCTTAAGTTTAGAGTACCTCCCGGCATTTGTCCTTGACGAAGCCTGCGGAAAAACCTAGAGGAAAGTCATTCAAGGAGGAAGTTTCTGGAGGAATTTGGCTGAATATGGGGAATGAAAAATTCCCGGCTTAAGTTTAGAGTACCTCCCGGCATTTGTCCTTGATGAAGACTGGGGAAAAACCTAGAGGAGAGTCATTCAAGGAGGAAGCTTCTGGAGGAATTTGGCTGAATATGGGGAATGAAAAATTCCCGGCTTAAGTTTAGAGTACCTCCCGGCATTTGTCCTTGATGAAGACTGGAGGAAAAACCTTGAGGAAAGTCATTCAAGGAGGAAGGTTCTGGAGGAATTTGACTGAATTTGGGGAATGAAAAATTCCCGGCTTAAGTTTAGAGTACCTGCCGGCATTTGTCCTTGATGAAGACTGGAGGAAAAACCTTGAGGAAAGTCATTCAAGGAGGAAGTTTCTGGAGGAATTCGACTGAATTTGGGTTGAATTGCGGGGGACACAGAACATTTCGGTACTTTAGCCTTGTTCAGCGGTTGGTCGTTTGTGCTTAAGCTCCCAATATGGGCATTTTCGGGAGGAAGGGATGCGGTGAGAGTCACCGGACGCTACAATCCATGAGGTTGAGAGCTGAGAGAGCAGCATAGACGGGTCACTAACATTGTTTCCAGATGAACACTCCGATGCCGGCGGAGCACCCCTTCAGAAGAGCCGCTTGCACGGGCAAGCCACCGCCATATCGCACAAAGCACAGTTCACCTCGGCAGGCAACTTTGAATGTGCAACAGAATCATTGAAATGAGATGAAATGAGAGTGCAGAAAGCTCGTTGAGAGAGCGACCAGCAGAAAGCCGGAAAAACGCAGTTCAGGATAGCCGGTCCCAAGGAATTTGAATTCGGGACTTCGGGAATGCGAGTCCCAAACGTTACCGCCTAAGTCACCATGCTTGATGGCGGAATCCAAACTACAGAGCTTTCATTCACGAGTCCATCCCTTTACGAGCTTGACCATGTGTCAAGCCAGTAATATCCTTCGTGACGTTCGTCTTCCTGCACACGCGCTTCATGTAGGGGTACATTTTAACTCATTTATAGGTAGAAGTAGGTAGTCTTCAATATTGGTGCAGAGTAACCATGAACTTGTTCAACTCTGTCCACTTTTTCAGTTTAAAAAATTTAAATCACTGTACGGAATTCGGTTCCCTCCATTATTTGCACGACAGCGGTTGACTCAGCTGTCTTCCAAACGTCGACTATTCAAGAACTTTCTCACATATCATTACAAATGACGTTTGCCATAAAGGGTGTCATAACAGAACTTTTCAAACTAAACTTTGTATTAGTATTGTGTAAACAGAACCTAACCTATGTTTTTTACTAAGAAGCACTTTTCCAATATTCGTGGTTTTCGTTACATATTTATAATCTAACTCCAAAGCAAGGGAAAAAAAATTCGCGTTACTTGGTTCTAATTATAAGCTCTCCTGTTTATTAAGGTTGTTGTACTCTCTAATGAGAGTTGTTTTAAATTTTTGTCTTTCTAATGCCTTATTTGGAATATAAGACTTTTCTTTATGAAATTCATATTAACATCGTGAAATAGTCATTATATTACTTTTTCCAGAAACACACACGTGGACAAACGAATTTCTAGTTCAGTTATTTACGAGATTACATATTTTAAAATTCACACTCTTTTTGGAGATTTCATTGCCATATGAAGTAGAAAAAAGTTCTCACCGATGATGTCATATGCTGAAATTTGACAAAATTGGGTTTACTAAGGTAAGTAGACGACAGCAAAGCATTTTGCCTAACATACACTTTGCTCAGTTGTTGACTGTCTTTTTAACTGGAAGACATTCAGAGAAGACACTCGTCACTTTCACTGTGTACAACACAACGTGGGATGGATGCGCCAAGCTTTCACATTCCTCCATCTCTTGACCCACATCACAAGTGACAGGTGCGGGCGTGTTTGGGTCGTTCAACAGATTGCGTAACTGCACAAAGTGATAAGGATACGCTTGGTAATGTATTTTCTTTAGAAATGTTTCACTGACAAGCAGATATGAGGCATATGGGAATCTGTGGCAATGACAGACTGATGAAGTTCAGCAGCAAGAAACCTAAAAGTATCAGCAATACATGTATTTAGGAAAAAATACTTTATTGTATCTTTTTTGAAAATTAGGCGCGTTTTATACTGTTCTGATATATTAATGTTGTCAAAACTTGTGAAATTACTACATATTTTCATTTGCGCAATCCTTGCACTGCATGGGCAGGATGAATTTGAGCAGCGTTTATTCAAAAGTACATACTTTTTCAACTCTCTGCGTTGTTAATTTATTTCTTCGTTCAGAGGTAGATAAAATTTTAAAATCTGTTATTTTTATCTTCAGTTTAAGGTTCGGGATACATAAAACGTCTGACAAGTTCCTTTGAGTGATACCAAAGGCTTATTGCCTAGCGATAGAATCTGCCTGTCTGACCACGCCAATATTTTAGTTTTAGCCAATAGCCAATAGCCAATAGGGTTTAACGGTAGACGAACACCACATGGAGTTGTGTCGAGTGGCAGTTTTCCTACAGCTGAGGAAGAGTCCTTCGGTGTTAATGTGGGGTCTTTCTTTCGCCTGCCGGTGGTTAATGAGGATACGGTGGCAGTAATACCTACTTTAAGTTCTCGCCCGAGATAAGAAACTTTCCGTCCGATCATTGTTACTAAAAGCAACATCCATGAGAGACATTAAGGGTCATTTATTTTTATTTGTCTATTTATTTGTTCTTTTTTCTCACCCAACGAGAGCACGTGAGATCTAAAAGTCAAGGTCTATCAGTGCGCTGTATAACTCAAAGAGGGACTCTGAATGTTGATAGAAATCAAGGAAGTGGCGATGGCAAATGTGTAATATATATGAAGAAACTGAATTATTCTGGAATGTTTCAAATCCGAAATATGAAGGTAGAGGTGACAACATTGCGGTACACCATATGCATTGCTTCCAAGGAACCAGTAAAACCTCTTGTTATTGCAAAGATATTAGAGATCAGCTGAAGTTGTGCAAAAGATTGCTGAGGCCGGTTCGCAGAAGACATCCCAAGAGATTGCTGCAAAGTCCAGTGACACTGAATCCTAAACCAAGCAGCCAAAAGACGCACTTGAACTAAAACCTCTGAAAAGATTTCGCAGTCGTGGATGACCCCTCACTTTCCACGTCATTTACTTGGAATTCTGATGAAAGATGTCGCCAAAGTACACAGTGCTGGCCAAACGATGAAGAGCATCGGCAGTGACTAGCCAGAAAACTCTCTGGGTGTAAAAGTGATTAAGCATTTGTGGCGTATACTGCAGCACGTATATTAAACAAATCACAGAACAGAAAACAAAAAATGGGCATCTGTTGAACAGGAACCAATTATAATGTGTGAAGAGTTTCCGAAAACGGATTTTGGAGTGCCGTCAAATAATGACAGAGTACAGACTGCAAACTCTACTGCAATAGCTTAAGGCTCTAAGCAAAGAAGTTCTTCTTACAAACGGCTAAACCAAGAAGGTTCATCCAGACTTTATCGTTATTTACTAACATATTGAATATACGAGTATCATTAATATAGATAATTGCCCACAATACCAGATCAACCCACGAAGAAATCGACAATGGAACTCGCATTCGATAGGTCCCGGATTCAAGTTCTTTGGGACGGACCATCCTGGTCTTAGGTATCTTCATGTTTTCCCCCGATCGCTTCGCTTTGGCGAATGTACCGCTCTTCTGTTTCATGTCATTTAATTCGTTGGTTCTGTTACAGGGTCGAAAGTGTCAGGCGAAGTGGCTCACTGTGTGCAGTGTGACGGGGCTTGCGCTTTGGAAAATCTATCCAGGCGTCTGGTGTGGAAGCGGCCGCGGCTCAGACTCTTTAGAGGTGAAGGGGGCTGACCTGGCATCAGAGTGCTCTATCTGTAAACATTATAGGAATTCAACCTACTTCCGTGCCTCATTTCTCTGCATTCTGGCTGTCTGGTGTTCGCTTCCACCTGGACATACACCCATTGAGGAGCGAAGGCACAAACTGAAGTACTGAAAAATTCCAAATCCATCACACGAGGAATGCGATTGTACTGTCAGAAATGACGATTTGGTATGCGTGCTGCAACTGTACAACCAATCAGGCAAAGTAAACGTGATTGAGACTGGGTTGCAAGAAACGAATTTGTCGGTGATGAAATTCAGCAGCCACTGAGATCAGAACACAAACACACAAACTGAACAGTGTATTAAATAAAATACTACTAAGACAGTTAAACGCTCTGGCATGACAAATTATCCTTATTCAAATGTTCGAGAGGCACAAACAGCCTGTAAATATAATATCGTAACATTGGAACCTTTGGGATCATACATTTAGAAATTGTACTGTTATTAACACAGTATGCATAGTTATATGCCTGGGAGGGGTATTTAATAATTGAAAAGTGACGCTACGAGCATGCCTGAGAAGATGATACATTAGGGTCTTTTAAAAGTTAGGCATTTCCCTTCGACCCTTTTTTTCCTCGAGCGATGCGAAACTGAACGATAGAGCCAGATTCTCCTCAGGGCCATCTGTGGTTTAGAGGCTTGTTAAATGCTCAAAGATGTGAATTAGGTATTAATAAACTAATTAAACATGAAGGGAACATTATAATTTGTTTTATAATTACTTCCTTAGTTTCCAATTAGTTAATTATTTAGAAAAATGGCGTATTACATTTAAAATGATTAAACTCTGACTACATTACCCAATGTCAAGGCTATAATACGCGTGTGCTCTTTTTAAATTGAATATAGTTGGGCTTAGGGGATGGCAGGTAAATAATAACGTGATATATTAAAACCTGTATTAAGTGTACAAGTTCTGCTACCACATTCAAAATCCGAAATGTTAAGGGTATATTAAAGGAAATGAGTTAAAAGTTTATGTTTGTTTTGCACTGACAAAGTCATCAAACCTTGTGAAGAAAAGGAAAAGTTAAGGGCTTTGGTAGAGTGTGGGAGTGGCGAGGTGGTGAGCACTCCATGTGAAACAGCACTTCATTCCTCCACATGTGGAAATTGTGGATGGTGGTGATGAAATGTATTCAACAGCATACACGAGAGACTGCTGAGAACACCATTCACTTCCATATCTGGTTCCTCATACGTTGAATATAAAATCCGTTGTTCCAGAGGAACTATGCGTAAGAGAGATTTTGCGGAAAAGCAAAAGTTGTTCAGAAGTTTTTGGTTATGTCCTGAAAGCAAGCAACTCCACTCTGATACCAGACAACAACCTGAAAATGCAAAGATGACAGTATTTTTAAGAAACCATACTCTAAAATATATAATACGTGCAATAAAGGACCAGATACTGATAATCTTATGCCAGCACTGAAGATGATACTGCAATGAATGAAACCAGGATGAAAGATGCTCAAGAAAGTAGTAAATGGAGTCTGCAAAGACAAATAAAATTGTTGTGCTATAAAACATGGATCAAGAAGGTGGTAACGGCAATAACAGTTAAGAATCACGGAAAAATGGGTGCAGTGACCAGGCAAATCTTTCATAATATGCAGAGGAAATTAAAGAGTTTCAGACATATTCCGTTAAGAAAGAACTACCAAAGGAAACAAGTGTATGTCCAGAACTTGGCAGTTCCTAAAAGAACACAGGTATGTTGGTATATTGGAAGATATTGATAAGTAAAATTTACCGGAAGAAGTTGGTAAACTTTATATGCTGGTAAGTAAATAGTGTACAGTAATGCAATTATCTGAGGGCATATACTGAAAACATACTTTTGATATACTATTTTTAAAACATTTTCATAATATTTTCACAGCTGATTGTACTACTGTAATGTTTGTTAAAACGTAAACTTGTTAAGCCCCATAAACCAGAGGTTTGTGGATCGATTCCATGCTCTGCTACAAATCTTGTCACGTGAGATTACTATAATATTGTGTGTGGATTAAAACATATTAAAAGCTTTAACCACTTTTTACATTATTTATTGAACAATTATAACTGATAGAAAACAAATGCCGTATATTACGACTAACTGAACAATTTAAGCTTGTGTAAATAGTAAATTGCATGAAAAATTATAATGTTAAAGAATAAAAAAAATTAACAATAAACTTTAAACCTTTTTAAAACATGTGAAATATTTTCCTTCTACCTGAAGCATGTGGTATAAAACTTTAAACAATAAAGAACAAGAATTTAGTCTGCTGGCTTGCAAATATACTGACTTTACATCATCAAAGAACTTTCAAACAAAATTCAATCTTTAGCAGCAATCTTTGTCGCAGCACCGTTTGTGATTACTTTTACAGCTTTTCAGTATATTCCCTCTCGAAATCAATCATCAGCCTTATTTACAATGTATATTTCAAAGCAAATTAAGAAAAATACACCAAATATCAAAACCAAATCTGGGGTCACCATAGAAAGGAAAACGCACATTTCAAAAATTCAGTCATCATACGAAAACTATTCCCCCATTGGAACTTCTTACCTACCAGCCTACCACTGGACAAGTTCAGAGAAAAGACACAAGTCAAGGTGGAATGATCGAGTGATTCGAAGTGCTCGTGGTAACTAAGGTAATAAATAACTCGTCTTGTACTGAGAGGGACTGTAGTAGCTAATCAGATCACATTTCAACTTATGTCAGCACGCTCACATGACCACCGATAGAAAGTGAACGAAGAAATATCCATCAATGGATATTCAAGAGTGCAACCTTGTAGCAATAACGTAAATTAAAAAAAGAGGTAGAGGGAAAGGAAATTGATAGTAAGAATTAGTGTTTAAAGAGCTATTTTAAAGACTCAAAAACGTTACAAAAAACACAGAATTTGCCAGTTGTAAAAATCATTTTCCACAAGAATTGTAATGCAATAGTGGAATACTTGACACAGAAACATACCCACAATTTTAACAGTAATTGTTGGGGCGGAAGAGGAGATTAAATGTCCCTATCAAAATAGCATAGCGCTTCAGAGTTCTTTTAGAGAGTAATTACTTTTCCCTAATATGCACATTTCATTTCTATTATAGTCGTCCTGTATAAATGTCATTATTTCATGAAAATGCATGGAAAACTTGTGTTCACTCTGTAGATATTTAGATTTATTTGCTTGCTCCTCTCTTTTGTCATCACATGCAATATTTACTGGTTTTATTTCACTTCTCTAAAAGCGGGGAGGGGGGATACTAAAGGAAACCATGCAACCTGAAATATTTAAATTTAATAGTTTTTCTTTCAAGAAATCTGCCCACTATAAGCTAAAACTTTCATATTCCTATCTTACATTACATTGCAAATTGACGTTCAAACTAATTGCTACGATAGGCTGAAGTCAACCAGTTGTCCGGGAGTTCCTCTAAGAATGTGACAATTAACCTCATTAACCAGCTTCACTTCGCTGTGATGAAGCTAAAAGCAAAAACGTTACGTCAGCAATGTCCCAAATGTTTCCGTCATGTGCCGCAATTTGTGTGGATCTCTGTTTAACAACCACTTGGATAGATCTATTACTTACCTATATAATCTCGCTTTATTTCTTTATATCATTTTTTGTAATGGTCGCTGCCTCAAGAAATTGTCATTCATGTGTCGCTCGTAATATTAGTTATAGATTGTTTTCTTCTAAACATTCCGAGTCGATTTATGTGCTCTATTATCATCTATAACATGGTCTACACAATTTTTTCTTAATGACAACTTTTCATATTTTCTAATTCCTTACCACATAGAATCTCTCAAACCGGCCTTAGTTTTGTCTAACCGGGCTACTGTATTTCAGAAATCGATATTATATAAAATTACAGTTTTTATATTTTGTTCGTTGAGCAGATGCATTATATAAATATTCTAAAATATTTAAACAAGATAATAAATGTTTCATTGTGTGAATGGGACGGCAGGTTTAAATCAGAGCAGTGGACCAGAAATAATTGGCTACAAAGGAGCAATTTAATTCCTGGAGAATAAAAAAAGGTGAAGTATGAACCATTGGTTTCTCCTAATGTTCCCCTTCCACCACTCCATATTAAGTTAGGCCTGACGAAGGATAGTGATTGTTTCAACTTTCTTGTTACAAAGTTCCCACAAACACTGAAGCTAAGATAGCAGCAGGTATTTTCGATGAGCCCCAGATTCGTGAGCTTATGCAGGGTGAGACCTTTCCTCAGTCGATGTCCGAGTTAGAGATGTCAGCGTGGTTGGTATACAAAAAAATAACAGAAAACTTCATTCTTAACAAGAAATGTGAGAACTATAAAGAAATTGTGGAGGAAATGTTACAAAATTTTAGAAATCTAGAGTGCAGAATGTGTTAAAGTGCATTTTCTCTACAGCTGTATTGATTACTTAACAAATCCTGGCGCAATGAGTGAAGACAAGGCGAGGGTTTCATAAAGACGTTAAAACAATGGAAACACTATCAAAGCCATTGGGACCGGTCAACGATCGTTGATTGCTGTTGGCAATTGAAGAGAGACAGTTGAAGGGCATGCATATCAGAACTTGGGAAAAAAATAATAATTTCTTTCTCCCAAATAATGAAAAAAGTTTGGGATTTCATAATTATTGACACATAGTTCGCTTTTTTTTTTTCAATATATTCATTAATATTTAAGTTAAAATGAAACCTACAAAAATAGTTTTGTTTTAGCAATATCACGTAAAACTTAAAAATATTTCATCAAATATATAAGTGCATTATTATATTTGATGTGATTTTGTTAAAAAGCCTAGCCCGAGGGAGCAAAACTGAAAACATATTTGAATTCAGGTCATTCATATTATATATATCCAAATGGGAAAATAAAAAAAAGCAAGGAAACTTTTTTGGGGAGTAGACTAGTAATAAATTAAGGCAAAGTTGTTTGTCTTAATATTTCTCTCAGAATTACTTGGAATTGTGAAATCTTTTATTTTTTTTTAACTTAATTCTGCAGCCAGCCTTCATTTCCTAAAGGGAAATCGTGTTTAAGATGATATATGGGTAGCTTACAGTCTTTTGTAAAAGCTACAAGAAATTCTTTGTGGGTTTTTTTTTTTTTTTATTTGACAATGTGGTAATGATGGCTTGCATGTGAAGCTTTGGAGTATCAAGTGAAAAAAAATACATTTCATGTGAGCAAGAAAAAATATTTTATATATATTTTATTAGAGACCCTAAGAATTTGTATTTAAAGGAACACAATATGTTTGTAATTATGTACATTTTTGAACATAGAATGTGGTTTGTTTTAGACCACCAACTACAAGTCAATTTTCGACAGCCATGATTTATTTATTTATTTATTTATTTACAGATCAGACTAAAATGACGACTTTCTTCAGGACAAAATGACTTACTATGTAATTTTACCCTGAACGTCCCTTGTAATTTATTTCCATCTATGACATATATTCTCTTTGTTTCGGCTTACAGTAACACAAACATGTGTGTGTTTTTTTTTATTTACAAAACATAATAAATATGCATATGTTTTATTTGCAGAATTTCAAACATATACCTCATTAAACAAAAAAAAAAAAAAAAGCTTACAGACAAATTACATTTAGGCAGATTTTAAAAACGTTTTATTTCCTAAGGACGAACAGGAACTTGTTAAACATATATTCGAATTCGAATCAGGGTTGTTTTGTTTTGATTTACTGGCAATGATGTTGGTAGACTATAAAGTATTTATAGTTACACGTTATGTTTTAAGAAAGTATATTATAATATGAAATATCATTTCAAATGGCTATTTTGAACTATGAAAAATAGATTTTCAAATACAGTTGCTAGAATAGTGATGTAGTTTGTCAAAAGTTTGTATTTTATTTTGGTATATTTGCAACACACGATGTTCATTTTATAACGTTATGTTATTTTACCCTAAACTGGTGCGAAAAATGAATTTTGATGTTATTGCTTGTATTTCTTTCTGCTTGCTGATTTAATTAACTTAAGTTAAAAGTATGTCATTTGTGGTGCAATTCCCTTAAAACCTTTTGAACCAATTGAACAAAACACGCGAGAAAAGACCGAGTAATAAAATAATTTTACAAGATTCATCACAATGGAAAAATGATTTAATTGAAACATTATTTCCTTTCACATCCGCCCTGCTCACCTATATGACTCCAGCCTCCACCTCATCCTAAAATTCCTCATTGGTAAGGGATGTTTCAACAACTACTGAAGAACTTACAGCAGTGTTGAAGATTTTTCTACAGCATTGAAAAACATTTTCGAAGAATTAACTCATTTTTTCATACTTTAACTCCAAGGAATGTTTAAATCACAGCTGTTCTTCCTTCATCTAATTCCTTTAGCATTAAACATCTTGCTGATGCCAATGCTTTCTTGGTTGTCCAACTTTTCTTCTGTTTATTGCCATGTAATTTTTGAAGTGATATATTTCTGTATACTCTGCTACTTATTAAATTTATATTCTTTATCATTATTTTTAAGTCTTCTGTTTTTCGAAATGCAACTTCTCTTAAAATATTTCATATTTGAAACTTTATTTAAAGTTTAGCACCCCAAGTACCAGCAGAAAGACATTTTTTACTCAAACTAGTTAAATAAAGTTATGTTGTGTCCCTTATTTTCCAATAATTTCATTCACATACAGGTTAAATAGTAGGACGTTTTTCTGCAGCCTTTGTTTAGATATAAATGCATTTTCTTCATGCATACACGTGGTTTTAAATATCAATCAGCATTTCTCACTGCATCATACGCATTTACACTTAATAAAGGATATTCAAGGAATTTACATTCTTAGACCTGTAACGCCAAATCTCACAACTTTAATAGACAAATATAGGTTCAGCCAAAGACTCAAGAAAGCATTAAACCTAAGCTCTTCATATCCCAATGAAACTCACCTTGAACTCTGCATGAAGATAACATAATCCACGTAGCAACGAATGGTGTTTACGAGGAATGCTGATGTAAACAGTACCTCTAATTTACAACACGTTGAAAGGCTCGTTCGAAACCAATACATTTCACTTAGCCAAATTTATATACACATAGATAAAATTTTGAATCATGTATTGAAAGCTGTTTTAGACAGATACGTTTTGCAAACAGATTAACAGATTTAAGATGCGTTACGTTATCAAATGAAAAGCATTTTAAAATGCTTTAAGATTAGTTCTAATTCTGTTATAAACAGCACTGAAGTGAACTAATTTATTATTTGCAAGCCGTGGTAGAGGAAAAACTGCAGAAATCTATGTATGAACTAGAAAAGGTAAAAAAAATAATAATAATAAAAATCAAATAATAATAATAATAATAATAATAATAATAATAATAATAATAATAATTATAATAATAATAATATTAATAATAATAATAATAAAGAAGTAAGACAGAGAGAAAAAGAAACGTTTAACTTTAACATTTCCACAGACAACTGATAACAAGAATTGAGACCATCACCTCCTTTAATTATCTGAGGAAAATAATTTCATTTTTAGGAAATAGACAGAATGCTGAAAAATGTGTACAAATAATTTACGAGTAGAAAGATAGAAACAAAGTATTTTGAGAGTGGGGAGGAATGACAGTGAAGCTACAAATATCGATATAGATCGACATCATAGAAATGAGGTGTGTCCATAGCCAGTCAATAAGCGAATGTCATAGGACCGCATATTTAACTACTGAATACACTCTTCGTGGAAGCGATTTTGACTATTGACTGGACTGTGGGAACTATACCTCGTCATTGAAAAACAGGAGGGTGTGAAAGGCATTATATGCGAACTGAAGAAATCATATACAAAAATGTATTCTTCCCTGCGGCTCCCGATTTTTCAACATAGAAATTTAAATATGTTTATGTATTTTTATTCTTTTCTCTACAGGTTTAACTTCTATAACACCGGTTAGCGCTTATTATTATTATTATCATCATCATCATAGTTTTAAATGCATTATGAAAAGATAAATGCTAAAACCAGTCAGTAACTCAAAAAAACTATTAAGAGTAGAGGCATAGAAGAGAATGTCTAATGGCTTTAGTCCTACTATTATAAATAAATATTCTCAATAAATAGATAAATAAAAGTTTTGAAAATGTGTAAAACCAATAACAATTGTTACATTCTGTAAACACAAAGCATATTGAGAGTTTCACAACTTTAATTAACAGAAATTTTCAGCAAGACATGTTTTAAAAATAATTTATGCTCTAAAGCAACACGTGTTCTTTTGTTTAGCCATTAGCCTGTTTGTTTTCATGCAAGGGAAGAATCGACAAGGATAGCGTTATTCCTACTGAATTGTGCTAACATCATTCTTGCCTCTTAGCATCTTAAATCATCACCTATGCGAACATTCCACTCTCTTGTTCTTATATTTACGAATTTCATAACATTCATTATGCCACATTTTTTTCTCGTTTCTTCGTTTTTAAAGTTGTCCAGCCGAGTATTTCCAATTATAGTCACTAGGATATTTAATTCTGCTCCTCTTATAGTTTATCTGCAGCATACGTTGTGAGTGATTTTATTGCTGTCTTATATTTATTATACTTATAAGATATTAATTTTTCCACACTTTCTCAATTATTTTTCTTTTAATTTCAAGCATGTATGATACAGGCTGTTTAGATATGCAGTAGAAACTCGGCTGTCCGTCTTTCTATTAATTGATCATTGATTACTCGACGGCCTTACTGTTCATTAATCTCGAAAAGTCCGCTAAAATTCGGAATGTGCACTTTAATATTACAGATCTATCAATGAACTGTGAACTCGGAAAGAATATACAACTAACTCTTCTTTTAACACTGGTCATTCACCTTGAAACTTTCAGTTAGTGTTTCAGGTTGATGTGAATATTCGCCCCACGATGTCTGCACTATTAGTTGAGAGAAAACTTGATGTTTTGGGTATAGAAGCGAAGGTGAAATTTATAGAAGATTGTTAATAGTGGTTAACTTAGCTCATGCATTACAATCATTAAATCATTCAATTTTTGGAGCAAGAACATGACACTTCATAGAATTAGAATAAATATCAGTAAACAAAATTGCTGGAGTAAAGTTCAGAAAAAATGATGGATTTCTTCAAGCGGGCATAGGTTAAGGTAAGAAAATTAATTGCACCCATTATCCGCCTTTTCCAATTAACCGCTCCTCTCCTCCCCCTTATTTGGGTGGATAATTGAATACATGAATTTAGTTTTGTCATTTAGATTTTTCGGCAATTACAAATAATTATGGCGACTCGTGGGATTATAAAGACTAGGGCATATCTGAAATATACTTTAAAGATGATGAACTGAAGTTGTCAAGAAAATTGATTACCTGGAGGTTAGATTGTCTAACAATGGGAAATGGAGCGATTAAACATGAAAAACAAGATTGTAATCAGACCTTGTGTAAATAAAATACCAAATATGCAAGTAAAATGGTTAGGGAGAGCATATGGTTCAATAGTAGAGAGCAGAATAGTGTATGGAATAGAAATTTGGAGGCAGTATTTTGTAGAATTGTCCTAGTTTTACCTAAATTTTCACCTAATCAGGTTGCTCTAATGGAAACTAGAAAGATTGGGCTATAAAAGCAAGGTAACAGAAAGAGTGCTGCAATATTTGTATAGAATAGGGAGACTAGAAAAAGAGAATATCATTAAACAGGTTTGATTAGCACAAGGAAAAATTAAGGGGAGCAAAACTTGTACATCTAAAATCCAAAATATTTTACAAAAAGTGGGCATAGGATCAAAATGGTGTGAGAAAGATTGGGAAAAGGATTTTAGAAAGAAATAAAAAAAAAAAGAATTGAGAATATTAAAAACAGAAAATATGGGCCAGTCTTAATTTCAAAATATCGTACACTAAAAAGTGTGTGGGGGAGAAAAAGATACATTGAAACCTGCGATAAGGCAGGATTGTTAGCAGCAGCAGCAGCAGCAGCAGCAGCAGCAGCAGCAGCAGCAGCAGCAGCAGCAGCAGCAGCAGCAGCAGCAGCAGCAGCAGCAGCAGCAGCAGCAGCAGCAGCAGCAGCAGCAGTAGCAGTAGCAGTAGCAGTAGCAGTAGCAGTAGCAGTAGCAGTAGCAGTAGCAGTAGCAGTAGCAGTAGTAGTAGTAGTAGTAGTAGTAGTAGTAGTAGTAGTAGTAGTAGTAGTAGTATTTGTGGGCGCTCTTTATCAAGTCAGGTCATCAGCGTCCAATTCAATCCAGAGAGTGAAACGGCCGATAAATTTTGCTCAGAAGCCTCTTCTTTCAGGCTTGAAGTTCTTTATCGTGCTGTAAATCTACATGGGACTGATGGCTTTACTTCCCTTCCGAAGGAAGCCATACTTACGTTAAACACTATTAACACAAACAATAATGAACACTGATTATTTAAAAAAGCTAACTCAAGCACTTGCAACCAGCCGGTCACTAAATGTGGTCTACAATATGCAAAAAAAGAACATCTAGCGAAACTTAATGAGAAGGGGGGGGTGCCTTGACAGCGCCAGAGTGTGAACCCACTTTGTGACCAAGGAATGGAACTGATCGTAGCTCCCCTTACACCTCCTTCGTTGAAAGTATGGGGGTGACAGGGATAGGAAGTTCGCATTGGACATGTCGTCATGTTGGCAAGTTTGTTATAGAAAGACGCAAACTATACCGGCGCCTATCGGCAGAGAAATAGGCCGTATTTGTAATTATGCAAGACATTTAAGAGGCATTAAATGGAGGGACACATGCCCTGTGTCCTTTATATATACAGACGCCCCTGGAGAGCGTCCATAATCAGTTTTTTATTGCTCATCTGATAACCTGGTATGCAATTTTGTCCTATGTTACATAAATAATGATCATATTAAATAATAGAGGCCTAAAAGGAGACAAAATTAAGTTTTCGATTTTACCAAAAAAGTTCTACATCATCTGATTCATATATGTATAACTGAAGCGCTTGTAAAGTCTTCCTAAGTAATTACTTTACGATGGTCTCTTCAGTTGTCGGTATAAGAATGTAAGAGTATTGCTGCAATATGCTAACATGTTCCTATGCGCATTTCCGGCGTAAGTTACGTGAGAATGCGGGTGTTTCACCCGTCACCTTATACGTCTCTGCGCACTTCACTTCCTCTAACAGTTGCGTGTTGGCATTGCACCTGGGACAGAATATGGTAACCTGCCCGCAAGTTCCTCTCACACTAAGAGTTCAGTAAACCGAAAAAGTCTGAAAATGGACTTCAGAAATAACTTCAAGAGTGAATACTATTAAGTGTAAAAATAGCTATTCGTTGATTATGAGCTTAATTCTCTTTACTGGGTTTGATTATGAGGAGTTTTCAAAAAAAAAAATATAGCCTCAACTATGACGACTTTGTTTGGAATTGTTTACTGCAAGCTGTGCAGTCAAGATTTCTTATCGAATTACTACATTGTGTTACAGTGCCAAAAGATAAAAGTCAAGCCATTTCGGGCAGTGTTTGACTCACTGAAACTACAGACGCGACGAATCCTAACGTTTCTCGAACAGGACCGATGGATTTTTTTCGGGAATAAAATCCTAAATAGGCTTCCTTCGGAAAGGAAGTAAAGTTGTGGATCCCGTGTCGTAGATTTACGGCACGTAAAAGAACCTCAAGCCTGAAAGAAGAGGCCTCTGAGCAAAACGCCCTGAATTGAATGGGACGCTGATAACCTGAGATGTTAAAGAGCGTCCATAAATAAACAAATCAATAAGAACATACAGTCTTTGTATATATCTTGGCTGAGATGCTAGAAACATTCAGAGCTACCGAAGGCTAGTTTTAAGACCCCAGCACACGGTAATCTCATTAATGGGAAGTTCCTGAAACTTCCGGTAGATGGCAAATTGATGGTACTCAGCCACCACAAGATGATAAAGCTGTTTTTCCTTTTTCTCTCCCCAAAATCTTCTATTGGACATGAATGAAGTTAAAACCGATGTCCTGAAATTCTAACAGGTTACAGGTTAGTACCAACAAAATTATTGAATGAGAGAGAAAAAAATAACCCCCGATTTCTATTGAAAACTTTCTCGGTGGATAGCGAAGTCGTATTTAGACCAAGCCTGTCAAAAATTAAGAACACAATGCACGTGGGCCATAGTAGTCGTTGTAAACGGGTCTCACGTTGATCATATCTTCAGCGAAGCTCTAACTTGTGCCAAAAGTGAGTTTTTTTTATATATAATGACGAAAAAATGTCCCATTCCTATTGATTTTTTTTCCCTCCCAAATACCATTCTTATATTCCTGTGGTAGAAATGATTCCACTGCTGTGAAATTAGCTACCCTCCACATTTTGAGAAACAGCGTACACGTTTAGTACAAATAAACTACTGAACTTTTCCTTTCCAGCAAGCATCCTTTCATAGGTTATCATCGTTCCCTTCAAAGCATATGTCATATGCTTCTGTGCATGTCTAATACATCAAGTTCCCCTTTCTTCCTCAGGAATAGGATGGCGGTAGTGGTACTATGAATATCCGGAGTCCACTATTATCCAAACCGGGGATGGAACTCAGTGATAACCCACTGAATAAAGAGCAATGAGCAGTATTATAAAAAGAAGCATTCATAAGCGTATTAACATGATATTGCATGCTTACTAACCAACATCTGCATACATTTAAACGGTGTGGAAATGTGATCAGATAACTTATCGCCAGGGGGAAATACAGAAGCTCAAAAATCCGGTTTCTTGGTCAGGATAAAAGCGAAAACAACTGCCAATCATGCACACGTGCAGACTGCTCTTAATAAAGATTTTTTTGACATTATTCAAAATTGGAAAACTACATGTAATTTTAAATATATTGTTAAATGATGCCGGCATAATAACAACAAAAGATGATCATTTATAACAAATTTTATTCCACTTTAATTATATAAACAATATAATTTGAAAAAATATAAGGAAAAAAACTAAAACTATGCTCTGTTTGAAAATATTATTTGGAAATAAATTGCTTTATTTAGAGAGTGTTTTTATAATAAAACAAAGATGGTCAGAGAAGAAAATCAAAAGGCTAGTTCACAAAACTAAGCTAAAAGACACTGTGCATGTGTTGCTTTATTGAACTGAAATCTTAGTTATGAGGAACAAATGCAAATCACTCCAAAAATGTTCTACACACTCAAGGATTACTCTCCATGAAATCGTGCTAAAATGTATTACATTGATTCACAATTGACTAGTATCGTTGTTACTATGGCCTATGACAAATGTTTCAGTCATAATCCACATATACTAAAAATTGTACAGCCACGAGACCAAAGCCCAGTTAAATATAGTTCATGGAGTTTCTGCCCCAACGTTTAAGAACATTTTTGCATAAATGAGTTTAAACGTGGTCGTACCTGCACTAAAGATGAAGAGCGTTCCAGACGCTCAAATCAGCTCACCATGACGAATATAATTGGGCAAAAAAGGAAAGCAAATTTCTATTGCAATATTTGGCAATGAATCCAAGCGGCAGTCATGGTAGTGCACAACGATGGACAAAATGCACCGAAGATGCGGAAACTGTTTTGTCTGTTTTTAGGATCCCCAAGAATTGTGGTATAGATTGCTTGCTAAAAATGCCAGCAGTTTCTTAATTATTATTTTGCAAAGTTTAACAAACCTATTTTTTCAAAGGAATGAAACATTTGGAAAATGGCTGGACCAGTCTTTTAATAGAGACTACCATGTTGAGTTAAAAAAAATTAAGAACGCAAAATTATGTGTTACTTGCTTCTTACCTAATCTGATCATTTATTAGTGCATTTGACATTTATTACACTTACATATCTTTTGACGTATATTTAAATATCTATACAAATATACCCTCAGGAAGAACTCCCCCATTATATTAAAAAAATTATTAAAATTGTTTTTCATTTCACGGATCATTATTTTATTGTCACTTTGGTTGGTTTTCTCGCCAGTTTGTAGACTAGATTTTTGAAGGCGCTAGTTTGTAGTTATGATTGGAATCAAATTAAATTAATTAATGATCGCGCAAATGAACTCAAAGAGTCCTTGGCGCTTTAAAAGCTACCTTCTTAGGATAAAGAAAAATTCCAAGAGGAAAAAAACTTACTCAGTAAGATTGATCTGATCGGGAATCGAACGAACCCAGGACCTCCGGTTTAGTAGTCACAAATGCTACCCATAGACCACGGAAGCTGCTATTATATCTTGTTTAAACGGCTGACAATCTTAAGAACAGAAACAAAAGATTATGTAGTAAATTGATGTTACTTTTGTTTTCTAACAAACATTAGAATATATGAATTATATTTTCTCGCTCTTGAAACTATGAAATAACTATTGTTATTGCTTATTTTCACTTATATTTTTGTATCTCGGGCAGAAGGCGGCCAAAGAAGTGAGGAATCTGTCGACGGTGTCAGTCAGTCAGTTCATTCTGTAAGACCTTACAAATCGCTGCATCCTGACGAGTTTTTGCGAGAAATTCTTCCAGATTGAATTTGCCTTTCATGCAACTTGTGTCACGACTACATGAAATCCACCATGGCAGCATAAAGAACTATCATTACCGTCTTTTATTTTTAATTTCCGTTAAGTTGGTCATTGCAGCAGAAGTTATACGATGTTGCGGTGTTTTACTCTCCTACAGCGTGCATCTTGTGGTTATTCTGTTTGCGGTGTACGGGAACAAACGCCTGTTTAGTCAAAGAAATCAGGTTTCTGTTCTTAATTCAGTGACCCATGTGTCCGTGTAATAATTTACTAATGAAGTTTTTTTTTTTCTTTTTCTTTTTCTGCTCATATATTTAGTTTCTACATTATCTTATTAATTTTAAAGAAAAAAAAATTATTTTCCATTCTAAAGGATTTTACATTGCTTTTGGGGATGTCTTAGTGAGGCAAAAGACTGCACGGCAGGTTTCACCAGAGTTAGCAATGTTACATTTATTCCCTTACCTCCTTATAGTTATTTAGAATGTCTTTGTTTTTCGAATACAGATACGACAATCTTGCCTGTGCCTGTGACTGGTGCGGCGAGGGTATGCTATTGTTGATACAAAGAAAATCTCTATAACCGATCGCACATTCTCTCAAAATCGTATTTTCTCGACTGAAATATTTATCCGCATGTAGTGGCAGCGAAGAGCAGAGGGAGTATACCATATCCATTAATAGCTGACGATGTAAACAAAACAGCTGCTACACACCCCTTCCCAAGTCTGCGCAAGTATGGGAAAAGTGAATGAGCTTACCGGTAACTTGTTGCTGTAGCGAGTGCGATATATAAAGTATATTGGAAATGTAATACTATTATGCACAATTAACTAAAACTAAACTGCATAACGCTTTTATTAATGTAATATACTTAAATGTTGTATTGCCCATTTCCCTTATGTGACGTCATCTTAAAATCGGCCAATGAAACGAAGCAAAATTTGGAATTTTTACTATGTATTTGTCTTGTGGTCAGTATAGCCAACTCTTTATTTCCACTACATAATTCTTGAGCACGCATCACTGATCACTTTTCAGTAATTGTAAATTTAACTAACTTAATGAGTATTCACTCAAGCAATTGTTTTTGCGTATTCAGCCAAACAGTCTGATATCATTTTGTAAATTATGTAACAATTTCAGCCTAAACAACCGTATATCTTAATAAACACATTGTTCCGAATGGTAAAATGTTTTCTGTTTTGTGTTTCTCGGTTGGTATTAGTAAATTGAACGGTAGCGATTGTAATAGTCGACTTTCATCCATTTCATTCTCACGATTTCTGAATAGATGGGTATTCATAAGTAAGTATAACATTTTATACAATTGTTAACTATCCGTGCGCAAATTTCAAATGAAAGTGTGTGCGTGCGTGCGTGCGTGTGGTTTTCATTCATGAAATAGTCCTAAACGCGTATTTTGACTCTTCCCTATCTGCATTACTGACAATTGACATTCGTCTGTTTCCAGATGGCTTGAAAAGGTTAAGTATACATAATACAAATGTACAAATATTACTATTTTGTAAATCAAGTTTAGGGGAATTAGATTTAAATTCTGTGAAATAGTCCTAATAAATATCACTCGAGGATCTGAGCTTTCCAGATAAATTCGCAAACGTAGACCCTCTTGTGATATTACTTGTGATAATATGCACCTAAGAGAATTGTTGGATAATGACACTCCTATTTATAACTAGCATATTAAGGAAACACGAACGCATTACTTAAAAACTTATATAACGTATCCATTCAATATTTATTTACATATATAGCCGTAATAGCAATTATCATCAAGGGTCGTTCAAATATTAGAAGTTCTTTTTGTTTCACGTTTTTCACTGCATGGTACCAAGGGCGAGGAATGGAATGGATGAAAAAATGAGGAAAACAATGTATTCTATTGCAAAATTTTACAAAATACATAACATAACAAATATTGACGCTTTATTAGTAAATTCGATCAAATAACTAATATAGGCCAACTTATATCTAAGCTTTAGTTATAAAACTTGTCCGCTCAAGCGGTATTCTAAGTCTCGGGTAATAAGCAGCCGAAGGCGCCCATACTTCAATTTCTTCTTACAGTTTGAATACATTCTTATACTTGTATCGGCGTTCTCTCTTGACTAAACAGAATTTGTAACCGGAAAAAATCATTATGCTTCGTTATGCTTGCCTGCAGATTCCGAAAACCTCGTTTGTTGTGCTATCTTCGGAATGGTTTTCTTAGTGGCATACAAGAAATTTGCCATTTTTAGACTAGTATTTCAGAACTGTATACTTCCACGTCCTCCCCCCCCCCCCGCTACCATTAGATTCAAATTTGTTTGTGTACAATATGTGGAAGGAGGAAAGTTCTGAAAAGAGCCCACATGCACATGAGTTGATCTATATTTAAATTAGCGTTTACGCACAAATATGCGTTGTTCTAAAATAATGTACCCACCCTAGCGAATGAGTCTATATTATTGCAGTGAAACCGCATAGGACAGTTTCTTTAAGAGACGTTAAAAATATAAGGGGCAGAGGTTTGGATTGGATTGGATTGTTAGAGGAGGAGAAAATTTTGGAACTCCAGCCTTGGTCAGCGGCTGGCCGTTTCTGTCTACGCCCCCCATTGGGGCACCTACAGGAGCAGGAATGAGGTCAGAGAGACACAAGGAGGTCAGATCCACAAGCGTGCGGCACGAACGTTGACAGTCTCTAACGCTGTTTCAGATAGAGCAACCCCACCCCAGCAAAGTCCCTCTTCTCCCCTCCAAAGGAGATCTAAGTCCTTCAAATGGATACAGTTTGGCGATCAGAATAAGACAAAGGTGGCTGAAATGCGAGGTGGTCTGTTTATCTGCACACGTACGAGTGTATGAGCAGATACCCATGCTGCCATATGAATGAGGAACTCTCAGACTCAAATCGGGATTGCCCGCTGGATTTCTAGCCATGGGCAAGTATCTGACAACATTAACGTGCGTGAACATAGTGAGGGGGGTAAGAAATGTTTACATAGCACATTCTTCTCATCTCCAGGCGCAGAAACATTTCCAAAGCGCAAGCCATCGCCACGACTCACCATCCAACCTCGCCCTGGCACGGAATGAAATAAGAGAGCGACCAGGAGAAACTATGAACAAATCTACGTTCAAGTTGGCCGATCCCAGGGGCTTTGAATCCGGGTTCACCGAATGCGAATCCCAGTTTTATTACCTGAGCCATAAGGGGGGAGGAGTAGCAGAGTTAAAGTATCGGCGCCGCCAGTTGCGATATACCAGACGTAAATACCGAGTGAGCGGATTATGTTTATAACTAAAGTTCTATATATTTTTTGTTATTATATGTTGAATTATCAATTATAGCCATGTATCTTCTTCTTAAACTCAAGAAATTGGATTTCAGAAATTTATGTTGAGAGGAATAAAAACACTACCCACAAAATGCGTGCCAATATTTCTACGGAAAAAAATCGCAAAAGTTGTCTGTCTTTGGTATAGTCGCTACATTTTCCTCGTTAAAAATCTGAGAGTCTTTGAGCGTTATCTAATGTTTACTTGCCTAGTGTTAAGACAGATCTTGTCTGACAGCACTAATAATATTCAATAGACAGAACCCCACGCGCAGTGGTGTCGAATGGAGCTTACCTACACCTGTGGGAGGGTTTATCGTTGTTATTGTCGAGCCTTTCTTTGACCTGCCGGTCGTTAATGAGGATTCCGTGGCATTAATAAAACTTCGAAATGTATCCAGAATAATTTATTATGGCTATAAAATTTGTAACATTTTTCAAATTCTTAGATATTTTAAATAAAAGAACAAGGGTCTGTAAACACAGGCCAATACCTATAATTTTGACATTGATTAAATTATTTGTACTATGAAACTAAACAAAAAGCTAAGTTATAAACCAAATAAAGAAATGCTTACAATCAAATTAATGTATAATGAAATATAATTTATTATTATTAACAATGTAACTTAAATAACAATAACTATAAAATCAGAAAAAGATAAAAAAAAACTAAGAAAAGTGCACAGATTAGTAACGCTATATTTCGAGTTGCTTGAGTTCTGTGGCAACAAGAAATACAGCGATCACTAATCTGTGACTTTTTCTGCTTTTCTAGTAGTTGTTAGTTTAGTTACATTGATATATAACCAGAATACATCACAATAACATTAGTAATTGACTGGGAGGATTAGGCCTAAGGCCAATTCCGAATTCTTAACACGCTAGGTATGAACACAATTGACATGAATCATCACAATGCTCAGTGATACGCATGACCATCACCTATTAAAAAACAAGAGAACAAATCATCGAAATCCATCCATTTACCAGAGGGGACTAAATTCGCCAGTTTACAATCTACTCGTCTGAACGAATGTGGCCACTAAATCCAACAACGACGACGACGACGACGACGACGACGACGACGACGACGACGACGACAATAATAATAATAATAATAATAATAATAATAATAATAATAATAATAATAATAATAATAATAATAATAATAATAATAATAACCTATAATTAAACTGCACTTTCATCTCCATTTTATTGCGTTATAATTTGTAATATTATCGTTCAGCTATATTTCTGCAGAAGGTTGCTTCGATTCTCGTTAGTCGATACTGCACAACTATAATCAACGTAAATGATTAATTTCTACAGGAGGTATTCTAAATTCATTTTTAAAGAGTGGTTCAGATTTTCAATAATGCTCAAAGGAAGAAGCAAAGAACTCCCTGCGATAACTCTGCAGGTTCGCTTTTCATCTTGCACACCTGAGCTCTTGGAACGCCATGCAGGTTCCTCCCAAACACATTTTCTTCTACCCAGCCTAGCCTCGGCGTCCTTGAACCGCTGGCTTGGCTGGCAGGCCGGTCCCATAGTCATGGAATTTGTGTCCCATTTTTTATTATGATTATTTTGACTGTTTTGTTTTGTTCCAGGACTCTGTTCAACCTGGCTGCCAGCGGGCGGCCTTCAGAACAAGCGAAGCTTCTTCGGCTCATCTGCGTCTCATTTCAGCTGAGGCTGTTTCCATCTACATGCCAGTGAGCTCTGCTGTGTAGCGTCTTGGATATATTCTTCGGCTTTTGGTGTTCTTATCTTCTATAATAATACTCATAGACGTTCCGTCTTATTGAGAAAGTTGTGGATCTCGTCATATTAAATATTTCTCTTCCATCTCCTTTCGATTCGGCATATTTTTCATTCTGATCTGCATTTTAAACAACAACAACAACAACAATAATAATAATAATTGTTATTATTATTATTATTATTATTATTATTTGTGGAAGCTCTTTGGTCATTAGCGTCCCATTCAATTCAGGGCATGAAACAGCTATAAATTTGACTCGGGGACCTCTTGAGGTTCTTTTACATACCTTAAATCTATGACACGGGACCAACGGGTTTACTTCTCTACCGAAGGAAGACATACTTAGGATTTTTACTCCCTAGAAAGCCTTGATCCTGGCTGCGACTGAAACCGCCAACTTGGGTGAATGAGGCAAGTTCTGTTATCACTAGACCACCAGCATCGATTGTATTTGAAAGTAGCATTAAATTAAAGCGTTTAATTAATTTCATTCCTTTGTAGTTAGGTATTGTGTAGTATTTTCATTTCTAGTGCTTCATTCATTCTTCTCTTTCCTTTTTATATTACAACCAAATTCGTAACTTTACAAGAGTTTCTGTTTCGCTCGGAAGCAATCAAGATGCTGTTAAAACAATTAAAGTACCGTATCAATAGCGAGAAAGAGAAGTGTACTTTAGGAACTTGAGCCTGGCCCTTTGTGGCTATTCCAATGAGGGCACTTACGGGAGGAAGGCATGAGGTCAGGGAAACACGGGGAGGCCAGGACCTAAGAGTAGTGATTGAGCGGACGCAGATATCCGTAACATGTTTCTAGATAGAGCATCCCGAGGCTAGTGGAGCCCCTTGGATGGTCATGTTTCATTCCAGACACCGGGGCAAAGCGTATGCCACATCACACCGCGCCAACCCAACTCGTCATGGCACTTTCGAACCTGAAACAGATCCCACGGCATGAAATCACATGAAATGGGAGCGGAAAATTCTTGAAATATAAATACCATCCTAACATTCGCCTAAGTGACCAAGGGAAACCAAGCAAAAAACGTAAGGTCAAAACGGCTGGCCCATCGGGAACTGAATCTAGAACCTTCCGAATGCGAATCTCAAGCATGATCACCTAAGTCACCTCGATGGTGATAGTCATCGAGTGTAATATATTTATAAGATAGTTGGATATTAATAGATTATAGGCATACCATTTGTAATAAAAAAAACTTGAAGGTAAACCTTACCGGTGTCGTTGTCCCCACTGCTCCCATCCATCGCATTGTCTGCTATCACGTCTTAACTCTGTCGTAACATTTCTTTGCAACACAATGCAAGTCTGTAGGCGGAAGGTATTGCAAGCTAAGAAGTCTCTAGCTATAAACTCTTAGCTTGAGATACGAATATAAAGAACAGAGTGGTGCATTAAAAAGGGGCTTTTGTAGGGTAAGCTTCTTTACAAAAAATTGGTCAACATGCTGAAACAAGATATAAGCTAAATAGCAGGGGTCTTCAATGCATTGCCCGCGGGCTGTGGGTGGCCTACAGAGTTCTTTGCCATGGCCTGCGCTCTTTTTAAAGAATTAAATACTTAACATGAAATGTTAACTATTTGAGACGAATGTTATCTCAAAATAGAAAAGCGTTTTGTACACCATAGCTATTTGCTACGACTAGCTTAACTCGAAAACTACATGGGAATTTCACGGTAATCTTCAAGGAAAAATCTCCGAATTTTTGTTATATAACTCTACATTAAAAGCAGTGGTAATACATTCGACATACGCAATAGCAACAGCTGAAAACACAATCTTTACTATAGTAGGTTATTTTACTCGTGTCCGATAGAAAGCGGCTGCACACTTGACCCTGTAATGCACGTGCAGATAACAGCTGGTATTCAGTTTGAGGGAAGCTTTGTTAGCGAATGGTTGTGGGTTCATATATTACTTGAAGCTTTCACAGTGTGTAAATTGTGCTAATTGTACCTCGTTAACTATGTCACTACATAAATATTGTCTTTGAGAACGATATATTTATGAAAACGGAATCTTGCATATAAGTGATTCGGCGATTCGCAAAAAAATATGCTAGCAATTACAAAAACTGTTCGCCAAATTATTAAAAAGTTACGAGAGACAGGATATTTCAATAACAAAACACGTATTCCAAACCGCCGTGCTCTTAAGGAAGAAAAGCTAGATGAAATACAGCGAATTTCTTACCAGAGACCGGCAATTTATTGCCGCTTAGGGGCATCATTTTCAAAATCTCTTATAACACATGCTACTGCCTATTATTATCGGATTTAGATAAAGTACCGTTTATACTTTCAGTAAAGTTTTCTTTCTCTATTTCTTGTTTCCACTTGTCAGCAGCTGCTCTTCCGAACCATTCAAATTTAGTTATACTTAGCACCAGTAGAACTCGGAAGTGTAGGTAGTCAGCCCATCGCTTTACGTGCCATCTAATGTGATGTTAAGGTAATACTTGGACATGAAATGACCGATAATTTTGTCCAAGGGCCTCTTTTTTTTAAGTATTAAGTTCTTTAAACCTACGACATGGGACCCACGGTTTAAGCCCCTCCCGGAATAAAAATATATCCGCTTCTTCCGGGTTTGAACCCACGAATGTTGGGGTCACGGAAGTGCATGTTAACCCTAAAGTAAGCAGCCGCGCTAAGGCGGCCCGTAACTCAAATGTCTCACTGTAGCGTTAGTAAAGGATATGTCAAAGAAGGTTTTGTATGTCAGAACAGCTTGTGTGAGAAATGCTAAAGATAGGCATGAGGGTCTACGTGAAGGATGTGCCATGATGGCTTGCCATATAGGTCGATGGTCGTTGGAGGATGCGTCATGTGCACGTCACTGTGATTATGAATTGGATTCTTGCAGCTATTAAGTGCATTAGAACAAAGAAAGAAGGAGACAGAAAGGAAAAGAGATGAGAAGGAAGGAAGGAGGGAGGGAGAGAGAGAGAAGAGAAAGAAAGAAGTAAAGAAAGAAAAGAAGTAGCAAATTAATAAAGAAAATGCCTAGCTACATAATAAATAAAGATAATAACATTATCATTTTCAAAACTGGCAATGAATTTAAAAGAAAGGTTCTCTCTCCTACATGTTTCTTTCTTTTGAGTGATATAACATTTATGTTATATCAGTCTATTTTATATATATTGTAATACCAAAATCTGCAGATGGAGCCTTTCTTGGTCTGTGGAAGGCTTTCATTAGATATAGGTTTAGGTTAAAGCTAATAGCAAGCTGTAATAAATGCTACACTGATAACTGAATTCATTACTTAGTAAAATATGAAAAAATGATACAAAAGGCTGTGACATATGATGTCATATATCATATTGCTATACTTGTCACTTGTACATATGAGTGGCAACTTATATGTGTTGTTTATGAAATAGAAACGTATATAAGTGATTCACTTATCACTTAATAATTACACTCATTTATGAATACGACCATTAGAAAAATTTACTTAACAGTAAGCTCATTTGAGACACATTTGAAGACGGTACAATCTGATTAATTAAACTCGATTTGGTCGAAATCTCGAAACAAGTACCTTTCAGTGTATATAAATTCCAGATTGCCTTTCAAGCGATTACCATGGAAACAATGCCTTTGTCACCGTTCAGCCATAAACTCCTGCTACATGAGAGTCTGGACACAAAAACCTAAAGAGAATTCCATGTTTACAGTCCACCAGAAGACATCGCTTCGAAAACTGCAGCTTGTAAGCGATTCCGTCACCTCTCGGGTCGAGAAGGGTCGAAACTCGTAAAAACCTGGTATTTCTGGCCGCAACAACTCTTGCTAAGACGAAACAGGTTCCACGTTCCATCTACGTGTTCATAATCAATTCTGTCCGGCAAACTAATGCTCAATGTTCTTGTTTGACTACCTTTGTTGGCGTTTATGAAGCAAATACTCACTGTGTATATAAACAAGTAAATGCAGTACAAAGGCATGTTTTCTATAAAATGAACACTCTTAATTACATTTCAATGACAAGCATGGGGAACATTTTGAGGTGTAAGAATAATTTGTAAATGGAAATTTGGCTTAATCCTTTACATTTAAATCTACAACCCTGCAAGATTTGGGTATTTGAAATTGTTTGTAATATTTTTCAACAGATTTTTAGTTAGTTTAGTTAGCTACTTTCAATATGACAGCTATTTGTGTCCATCGCGTTTTTTTTTTTTTTTTTTTTTTTTTTTTTTTTTTAATTTTCAAACAGTAGATAATAAAACATTGGAAATAGAAAACCCTGCTAACATCAGCATTATTCGTAAAATTAAGTCTGGAACGTTTACTTCTTTAAAAAAAAAAATCCTTTTCCTATTTATCATTTCATCTCATGTATTATCTGTGTAGATAAGCTGTTCTCAAACTTTCCTTGTCCCCTTTACTTATCTCTCTATTACGGACCCCTAAGATTTGACTTAAAAGTTTAAAATCAAATTTAGCTATTGTATAATAATTAAAGTTATTGATCACTAGTTTGCAAAGTTTAAAGATATAAAAAATTAAAAAACAAATTTTGTTCAACATATGCCTTTTTAATAGCGTAACCTTACTACACATAGTCTGTGTTTGTACATTCTTGTTAACAGTACTCTTAACGTTTTGTGGTGTGCAGACCACAAGTTGAAAACCGCTGAGTCTAAATAAGGACAACGTTTTAGCTCCTGTAGTGTTATAAAAATATAAAGCTACAATTCTTTCATTGGTGGGAAGAACTAGAAAATGTTGCGATGCTAATGCCAAAGACTTATTATTTTTATAAATGCGAGTAGGTACTTGGTGATTTTCCCTTTGCGAGCCGGAGAGGAGGTCAGCATGAGTTTAACTCTAGGGACGTAAGGACGTGTTTGTGTATTGCGCGACAGTGTGTATTCGTTAGGCTGCGTAATAAGTACAGTTTTAAATTATGCTAATATGGCTCAATTCAGGTTTTCCCCAAAGAATATTTATTTACGATTCGCACTGGCGTACAAAATTGGCTCGTGATGAACGTAAATTGGTTTAAGAGTGATTCCTGATATTCAATTTCCAAGTTAAAGTTCCATCCACAGATTGGTAAATGAATTTCGTGAAACGGGAAGTATATTTCATTAAAAAATACATAGCCCGGTACAGTACTTGCAGAAGAAACGCTAGAAAATACTTGGACATGCTCTGGAACGTTCCCCTAAAATCTTTTTCAGCAAATGGGAATTTCCTGTTCCTCTGTTTGAACGGTACAAAGCTACTGATGTTAAAACCCTCTAAAATTATAGTGCAAGCACTTAAACCGGGTGACCCTGCATCCAGAGTAGATTTCGTAAATGGGACGCAGAACGTAGCGCAAATCTAATTTTCTTTGCAGATAATTCTGGTTCCATCCTAAGTGAGTATGAAACAACAGATGGAGTTCAGGGGGAAAAAAAGTGATTTGCTTCACAAGGAAGAATCCCTGCCTGGTCAAAAGATAGGCGTATGGTGTGCTATTAGCGGCGAGAGAATAATAAGCCCTATTTTTTAAATGAACAATATTGAAGATACGTGTAGAGAATATTTTACAGCCCCTTTTTCGTGAATTGACTGTGAGCGAATGATTTCCAACATAACTCTGAAACGGCACATGCAGCCCATGTTTCCTTGCATGCTATTCATGAAATATTCGACTATAAAGTCATCACCAACAACATATGGCCCCCTCGGCCCTACGATATAACGCCCTGTGATTTTCATCTTTGGGGAGCATTAAAAGAAAAAGTGTACAAAGCAAATCCACACAGATTAGATGAGCTGAATAATAACATTCTGAATAAAATTCTTCCATTTCTCAGAGGGAACTGCAGACGGTGATGGTTAATTTCATAAGTCGATGCCAGAAATGTATGGAAAATGAAGCGAGGCAGTTCCACTATCCTCTTGCTTGATAATGTTTAAGTGTTAGTTATAACTTACGCAACAATCATAGCTGCAGGTTTTCTGACTGCCGTTAACCATGGTATATACCAGCTTGAAACGACAGATTGGGCGTTGGAATTTATTTATTTTTGTGTTTATGTCCAGTCCTCTGTACACCACCGCATTATACACTATCAAGAGCCCTGTGCAGGTTTTCTCGCCAGGTAAAGATTAAAAACAAAAGAAGCGATAACTGTTGAACCTCTTTAGCATCAAAAGGTAGGAGGTAGCATTTGAAATTGCAAAGTGGGGTGACTGGAGATGTGAGGGTGAAACCTAAAGCTTAATTAACATTGCTTTTAAACATTTTTCATATTGTCATGATTTTTATTTAAATTACATTTATGTTAGTTATTCAGACTGACATATTTTGAAATTAAAGCGTATGTTTGTTGTATAATTACCTCTGTAATGCGTCATTCCGTATTATGCTTATTTAATTTAATAAATGTTGCATCAAGAGTGGAGATAAAAATAAAAATTGGTCCCCACTTCAATACCTACCAGTTAGTCTGCCCTGGAATGTCGCAAATGTTATGCATTTGTAAATGTTTTTGTTAAATGTTGAGTTTAATTATTTCTATTGCTTATATGACAGAAATAAAATATGCGAGCTGGTTTCGTAAATGTCAGTGTTCTCCTTAACTGTCTAATCCTGCGTGTTTTAGGGGATCTACATAACGAAAGAGGAGACCGCGAGTTTCATGGCGAAGTCTTCATGGAAAGGGAGGAAACGCTGTACAATTTTAATTGCATCGAGGAGATTCCTTGGTGTATACCTATGTTCTATAAGACAATATCTTTTCTCTCGTTGACTTTTGACCTGCCACTTGTTGATAGCCCGTTACATGTTTATTCAGTTATTTAGAATGTCTAGGTATGAAGGGTGTACACGAAACCCGCGTCTAGCATGAAAATGAGTGATTCATGGCGCATTGGCATTGTCTCCGCTAACACCAAAAGCGACACAGCGCATGCAAACACACCCTTGCATTGTCTCTCGACAGCATGCTGCGAAGTGCAACCTTGCGGAGCCCCTGATCTCTCTTTTTTATAATTCACGCACGACTTGCATCTGCATTAAATTACAGACACCGGTCCTCTCAACACACATTTTTCTTGATGGACTTAGGTCCTTTCATCGGCCGCACTCAAGCCGTATTTAATTTATTGTGTCTATAGGTTTTCAAAAAGTCTTGATCGGCACGTGTGTAATAGATTTTCCCGGCTGTTCTATTGATAAACTAAGTAATTAACCAATTACCTCTCTATTCTATCTTCTAATACAGAGCAATAACATTTCTTTTACACAGAATAGTCTATTTTATACACATTGTGACAAACCACATGATGAACCCTAGGGAATTAATAAAAGATCTAAAAATAAGCCAAAACTTTTATGTACCATAAAATTAATTTCGTTTAGTTTTATAAGTTAAAGTGGAGTACAGACCAACCCGCCAACAAGTATGAATAAAGATGACCAAAATGTCTTTATGTTTTAATCTATTTCAAAGTATCATATTCTGAACAAAATAATATCTTTATTATTAAATACAGTGACCAATTTTATAAGGATGTTTTGGCAACATGATAGAAAACTATGTCAGAACTCTTTCAGACGAGAAGCAATTGTCCATCCAGTGCAGTTTTCACATCGTTAAAGGTTTTAAATTGATGCTCTGTTTGTTCATTTGGTTTGTTTACCGACGCTCTTTAACATCTGTCATGAGTGTTCATTTAATTCAGGGCGTTGAACAGCAGATAAATTTTACTCAAAAGCCTTTTCTTTCAGGCTTGAGGTTCCTTTTCGTGCCGTAATATACGACACGGGATCTGTGGATTTACTTACCTTCCAAAGAAAGCCATATGCCACACGCCCGAAAAAAAATCCAACGATCCTGGTCGGGATTGAATCCGTTATCTTGGTCTACGAAACAAGTATGGTTATTACGACTAGACCACCAGGATCGACTTGCTGTCTTAGGAGTGATTATGCAAAAGAGAGAGAGAGAGAGAGAGAGAGAGAGAGAGAGAGAGAGAGAGGAAAAGATCTGACGGTGCAATGTCTGGAATATGGTAGGTGCACTTGGGATCGCAATCAAGACGGATAATCGTTTTACGAGTCACCTTAGCTGTTTGTGTTTTGCATTATCATGCAAAGAGCAATACCTTTGCGATTCACGAGTGCAAGCTCTTCAGTGTTCAGCTTTTTATAGACACATATCAGCGTTAGAATGTACATTGGCGTTGAATGTTTGGTCCCGATGCACAGGCTACCAAACACAAAGCATAACCTACTTTTGGTGCAGTTGTAGTTTCGGTTATTTGGGGATAGATTTATGGACCTAAAAACAGCGATGACGGCGTCTCGCAGTATTAGCAGGATCCGCTTCTCGTTGCATGTCAGCAGTCTGTCAAGAAAGAAATCCTTCTACTGATGCTGCAACAATGCAAAACACGCTAAAATTTGTCGAATTTTTTACTTACATCTAATTAAATTTAATTTTCTTAAATCTGGGTTTTGGGTTGAGTATTGTGCTGTGTTCAAGCTTTTTGTAAAAGGTGGTTTTAATACTAAAGTAATTCATACCAGCTTTATAAAAGTTTATGGGAATCTTCTCCTTCATTTTCAACGATTAAAGAATAAGTTGCTGAACTTAAATACGGCCGTACCACGTGAAGGATGTCCAAAACATGCAACAATAGTAGTAGATGACGGTGCATGAAATGAAAGTGCTATAGGCACTTCAAGGGAACGTATGGGTAATATTTTACATGAAGAATTGCATTTGTGCAAAATGAGCGCTTGCTTACATATCAAACATGCAAAAGGATTTGGAGCTTTATAGCAGCAACAGTATTGAACATAACAGGTCAAACCGTGGTCAAAAAGTCAGTTGCTCAGCGCCAAGAAAATATAGTCGATTCTATCATCAGTCTTTTGGAACGTTAAACGAATTCCACTAATTGATTAAGTGAAAACTCATAACCAGAGGGGACTATTCCAATCTTTTAAACCAACTAAATGGAAAAAAAAAAAAAAAAAATGTAAGTAAAGATCCCGTTTGCAGAAGAAAAAATTTGTTTTTCATCTACTCCCCAGATTTGACTTCATCTGTTTCCAAAGCTCCAGCTCTTCCTGACTGGTCAGAATATTTAGGAAATAAATTCATAAAATAAAGAGACGATTGCAGCTGTAGAAGTATATTTTGCAAACTTGATCCATTTAAACATCGCTGGAATAAAGACATTTGACTTTAAAATAGATTGTGTTGAAAAACAAAAATAATGCTCTAATTAAAAACTTCTTCATCTTCAGGCTGAAAACTATTCAGATCGCCCTCGTATTTACGTACTCATGGCATTTTATTTTCAGAAAAAGTTAATTTAATCTACTTTTGTATCCATATGCATAGTTAAAATAAGTCGTTAGTCTGTGATGTCGCAAACCAGAAGAAGAAAAAATACTCAAAACAAATTTAAGTCATGCTTTAAATATTTGAAGTGTACGTATTAAGAACCAAACGGTGACATCGTTGAAATTCCAGATTTGTAGCCAGTAAATTTCTTATTTGATGTTGAGTTTCCTAAATACTTGTTCTAGTAATATTTTACCTTGTTCACAGTATTTAACAAGTAAACGAGCATTGCGGAAACTTTGCTAACATTAGCATCAGTAGCTAAACATACGAGATACTCAAGTTCGTCACGACAAATCCGTGAGTGCACCTGTTTGCTATGCGACTTTGCACACCCGCAAACAAACCTGAATTTCCATCGTTCCCGCCGGCACTATTACGTAAAATTAATAATGGCAGCCGGTACTGTTTAAAAAAAGTAGGAGTTATTTATTGCGGTTATGAAAGCAGTACATAGTTTTTCAGCAGCCACATAATGCTCCGCATGAACACGGAAACTGCTGTTTTAAAAGTTGTCTGTCCGCAATTCAAAGTCAAGAAACTAGAGCTCCCTTAAAACTACAGCCATATAAGACCACCGAGTTTAAACCCCAGCACTGCGAAAAGCAGAAAATTGGATGCACTGTAAAGGAAAATACTGGAGTAATTAAGAGTGCAAATAGCAACAACAGAAAGAAATAGACCACAGAAAAGAATACTGGAAAAGAAAATTGGAACAAACGTAAAAATAAAACAAATAAAAATATCAGGCGACAGATATTTTGAGAACGAAATTGTTATAACAAATGTATCCTAAACAAATAGATATTAATTTCCATAGCTTCGCACATTTAAACTTCCATTTTTAATTTCTCTCTGGAGCCATGATTGGAGTGCCATCAAATGAACAAATATCCCTTATTTTTTACTAGTGATCATGAGAAATATACTAGGGGTATTCTAAAAGTTTTCGACTGACTCAGAGATATCCTGAAGATAACCGTATTACTTTGATAGTTGTTAAGTATCATCCTTTAAATGGCGTGCTGTAAAGTTTCAGACGCGTAAGTATAGTCACTTGTTTGTGACGATGTGTAAACAAACCAGTGTTAACATTTTCTACAAAACAGAGAAAACTGAAATGCGAGCTATGATAAAGTATATCGTTTTGAAGTGTTTAACCCCGACAGAAATACAAAAGCAGTTACATTCCACATTAAACAATTCTTCCCCTTCACTTTCGATGGCTGGGCTGCTGAATTTAAGTGTGATCGTACACCATTCAAGATGATGAGTGCTCAGGGTGTCCCAAAGCTGCTACGATTGACGATTGTGACAAAATTCACAATGCCGTAATCAATGATCGTCGATTGAAAGTGCGCGAATTGACTGACATTGCAAAGACCTCGATAGGCCGTTGACCACTACATTTTACACGAAGTTTTTGGTATGAGAAAGCTATATTGTGCCGCGTTTGTTAACAATGAACCAATAAGCATTTGAATGAAGCATTTCGCAAGGGTGTTTAGACTTGTTTAAACGCCATTCGATAACAGTAGATGAATCATTGATTCATCACTACACGCCAGATATTAAGGAGCACTCCAAACAGTGAGTGGCAACAGGTGAAAGTGCATCAAAGAAAGCAATAACGGTTCCATCTGCAGGAAAAGCTCGTGGACTACCTCCAGAAGGGCAGAAATATCACGGGGGAGTATTATGCTTCATATTGCACCAACCTGCGAGCCATACCTTGCGAAAAAGACCCCCCCCCCCTCATCACGAAAATGCGCCTTCATACAAGTCTGGGATTATTACTGAAAAACTGTACCACCTTTGCTTCCACATACACTATTTCCTCGTATTCGGCTCCCACAGATAACTTTTTGTTCCCAGACCTGAAGAAATGGCTTGGTGGACGAAGATTCACATCAAATGATAAGGTTTGAGACGTTTATTTTTCACAGTTGGACAAATCTTATTTTACTGACGGTACTAAAAAGTTGGAAGGTCGTTGGACTAAATGTATTGATTTACAAGGGAAAAATCTCTTAAATCTTAGTCAGGCCGAAACTTAAACTCCCTACGTACAACACATGTATTGGAGCGTATACCTTAACAATTATGTTTCTTGTTTAATTAATAAGAGTTGCGTATTCGTGCATATATAGGCATATTTATAATTTTTCTTTTTGCGAGCACTATTTTTTAGTTTTCTGAACTTTTATAAGATTGGCAATACTTGCATTTAAAAAAAGGCGGAAGTGTGTGCCCAGAAGTCGTGTGTTGTTCAGTAATACTCTGTAAATTGAAGACAGTTTGCATGCAAAAAAAATTCGAAATGCCAAAAAATTCAGCAAAAATTTCTTGATGCAACAAAGGATAAATGATTATTCATGCTGAAGCTATGACGGAAATGTGGTATTTTCAGCTACACATAAAACAGGAGTGTATATTATATTTTGGTGTTTAAGTAACGTAATCAATTTAAAATTCAATAAACATTAATGTTACTTTTCCATTTCAATTTTTAAAAATTTTGACACCTTCAACTGTGTTATAATAGCCTCTTAGAAAGCACTGCTTATAATTGTATCCCTACTTTCAAGGTTAGATGCTACAAAAGTTTCAAGGGGTTTAAAATATAGGTATAGAATGCATTAAATAAAATGCGAAAAACTGACATTACTAGCAACAATTAAAAAGCTCATGCCTATTTGACGGAAGACGTTTACCCGAACTTTGCGAAGTGTTAAATGCTGCTGGGATGTCATGCAATAAGTTATAAAATCCTGAATTAAATTAAACGTTGCAAAATGAAGTTCCGAAACACAAATTGACAACATCCTAGCAAAGAACGACTGAAGGAGCTCATGGAAATACGAGCTGGTTGCTTCACGGATAGTGTGGACGTTTACTCTAGAGCATGTTACACCAGATTACAAGTCTGCACGAGTTTATTTTTACGGACAGGAGAAATAAGTTAGACGAGATTATGTCAGCGGTTTTACATTGTCAGTTATTTCCATAATAAATCACAGTGATTGTCAGTTATTTCCATAATAAATCAGTGTTTATGTAAATTTACTAATTATAATATTTCGTTTTATTATGTAGGTCTCTCTCTCTCTCTGGTTGTCTCGGGATCTGATACAATGAATAAGTTCGCAGACTATCAAGCCATTGGTGAATATTTTGGCATTTTATGTTCACATATGGGTGGTTTAAAGAACTTGTTTTAGGATTTTAAGTGAACATAATTCTTAATGTTATTTTTATAAAGTTGCTAAACGTTTACTTTCAACAAAAGTATATCCTTTCCATGTTCGTTGTATAAATTCATTATCGCAATAGACAGCAAATATCGCCATATTGTAGTATCTTATAAGGAAATGTAGAAGGAAACAGAAAATGTCTAATTATCTGAATATAGCATATCAGTGTGGTATGAAATAATAAGAAAACCTCATCTGTTATCTCAATACCTATATCAATTCAGAACTTTAACAATGTGCAAGAACAATAATAATTATTCAAATAATTTGAATTAAAAAGTTTGCGATTTAAAAATAAAACATATGTGGCAAGCCCATAAGTTAGTTATTTCTATTAGATTGTACCGTTAAATGGCGTTTAACGCCAAATTTTACTACCGAGGCACCACAGGCGTGGACACTGATGATGCATGAAACGAAATGATAAATTGAAAAATGATTTTCCTTTTTAAGGGAGGAAACGTTCCAGGCCTAAGTTTAGGGTACGTCCTCGGAATTTGCCATTTATGAGGACTGAGGAAAGCCTGGAAAAAAACCTCAGTCAGAAAGGACGGTTCTGGCGGCCATCGAACCCAGACCTCCCGCTCATGAGTCCGCGCATTAACGATCTCGGTCACTCGTGGTTGTGAATTTTCCATAGGCTTGTAAACAACATTGATGGTTTAACTTTCATATATATATTCAACAATTTAGTTTCATACCTTATAATGTACATATAATAAAGCATGTTTTAAGGAAGTATCGATAAATTTACCATATATTTTTCCTTTCTTTCTTTCTTCGCGTATTTTTACTGACAAGAAAAGCATTACCCCTCTTAAAGCATGATCACAGGGCGGACCAGCAAAGAATTGCACACGCTTCAAGGACAAATTAAGGAAAGTGCTAAGCGGCCAATACGCCGTTTGTCCTTTACAGTCGTATTCTCTCTTTCGCGCTCTCTCATAGAAGCATGCACAAAATAAGCATATTAATTAGTAATTACCTTAATTTAATTAGACAATGGATTAATTTCCTTGTGCCTGGACTGGATTTCATAGTACTCGTAAGTGCTAAGTACGGTGTATTTCATTACTCACTATTAGATAGGAAAGTGCAAAAATATCTTCATCACACACAGATTGTAATCCTGACAACATGTGTTTATGCAGGCTTCCAATACTCAATGGTTGCTCGCATATTTTCGAATATCTCTTCTGTAAGGCTTTTTATTGCAGATCTTCTTGCAACTTTAAAAAAAATATTTCTTTGATGATAATGCACACCTTGAAAAAGTCTAAGAAATTCATGCACACACTTATCAAAATATTTCATTTACCATACACATATATTTATTCCTTTCTAAACGGTGTTGTAATCATAATTATACTTTGAATATTGTCATCGAACTCCTTTTGTAACTACTGTTGACAGCGCACTAAATACCTTTTGCCTATTGCCGAGCAGGAGAAAGAAATAAAAGATAGTTGCCACATTCGCTCCAGGGGGGTTCTCATTCTGTCCGTGAAATATGCGTAAACTCTTGGTTGGTCCGCAATGTATATTATTTATATTTCTGGACCATTCAGGATTAAAAAGAAACGGAAATTGAAAAGAAAGATCCTAGAAACCACTTTCGAATTGGCAATGAATTTAGCCAACCTTCATTACCTGATTTCTTCGGTAGAAGGAGACCGTTAAAAAAAGCGAAACCTTACCATTTTGTAGACTATTTGTTACTCTAATTTGTTAATATCACAACTTCGCAAAGAATTAAGTTACTTCGCAAAGAATTAAGTTACTTAACACTGAATTAACATCTTAGTTTGGCTACTTTTTTCTTCTTACCTTGTGACTACCTACTTGTAATGAAATTCTTAGTGATTTGCAAAATATTTGCTAATACCCGTGTAAACTCACGGAATGATCCGTTATGGACCAATGCGGTGCCCAGTCATGCAACGAACACTTCTATAAGCTTTTGTGTAAACACCCGGCCGCACACACGGATATTTGATCTGTTTCGGTCAAATTGGGAAATGACCGCAAGATAGAGTGCCAGTTTTTGGTGACAGCCACACAAACCCGACCTTCACGCAACAAAGACTTGCCAAGGAAGCCGAAAATTTAACAAGAACCTTGGTTTGAGCTTCTGAAGTTTACTAAAATGAACATGTCACTGGCATGTTCGTTGACAGAAGAGTAAGGCATTAAGAGCCTATAAGTATGTATATAACACAATGAGTTGCTATTTTCTGCTAAAAAATTTAGGAAAATTAAGTACAGTCGAATTTTATTGTTAAAAAGTATCCTCTTCAAATTGGCAAACTGCAAACTGTTCCAGCAACCTTTACAAAATTTGATTTGCCTTTAAAATTAACACATGGACCAATGTTTCATATATCTATAAACTCTTAAAATATTGTGTTCTTAGAGCACACAAAGATCGAATTGTATGCTGTCTGCAAAAACTCCCAGATGTGAGAGTAATATGGTGACGTCAATGCTAAAATGGCCACTTTTAAATAAAAATGTATATGTTGTTTGAAATAAACATAAGGATTCTCTTTTCACACATTTTTCTGATACTTAAACACCTTTTCTTAATTGTTTGTAAAATTGCAGAGAATAATTTCTTATGATAATTCTTATAGTTCGTTTACACGAAATATGCTACTAATCACCCGATATCAGAATGCATTGAACTTTCACCAATCAGAGTCTACACCACTGTTGATTCTTAATATCGCTCTTTAATTGTCGCTATTGATTTGCAATGATGTCTGCATCAAAAAAATATTTCGTCATGTACAGTACCTTTCATCAATTTCAATTGCCGTATAATTTCCTGATATTTTTCCGTGTTATTAAGTCAAAAATGCTACGAGACACACTTAAAAACTCCCATTTGCAAGTTGTAAATTAGTGCAGAAGAACTAAGGAGTGTAAGATGCACTTAAATTGTTTTAAGTATAAAATGGGTAACGCTGCTAGCATCCTCTGTAAGGATGAATACAGAATGAATTAATTTTATTTATAGTATTATATTTATTAATATATATTTTATTTGTAGTATACAGTATAACAATACCCACATTTAAGAAGTGAAATGTGTGGTTGGTATGCTGGTAATCTCACGGGGGGAGGGGTTGCTGGGGTAAGTGGGCGTCTTGCTAATATATTTAAATGTATGATGCAGACAAAACATATTCGTATAAATTCTAAGGAACAAAGTTAAAATGTCTCTTTATCACAGTGTCCATTTTAGTTTTAATAACTACTTAGCAAACTCTAGGCATTTGATTTATAAGTCTTGAAGATATTCTAATCCTGCACTGCCATAATTATTGGAAACCGTGTCAGGGTGGCGGAGGTCTTTAAATCGCGGACACATGAGCGGAAGGTCTGGGGTTTGATTCCCGCTAGGATCGTCTTTCCCGACTAACGTTTCCTCCAGATTTTCCTCAGTCCTCATAAATGAAAAATGCTGGGGAGGTAAATAAACTTATGCTTGGAATGTTTCCTTCCTTAAAAAAATACTTTCATAATTCTCATATATCATCAGTGTCTACCGCTTGTGATGCCTCAGGAGCAAAAACGGATGTTAAACACTATTAAAAAAACAAATTGATGGATAACGTCCCAGAGATGATTTAAGCTTTTAAATGCATTTCCTGGTTACCCCTGTTCAGTTTGTTTCGTAAAAATTCTAGAGAAGCCAAGCCAATCATATCTTTCAGCACGCTCTGCTTTTCTTCCGAAGCTATTGCACCTATGCAGGTAGTATCCAGACCGATGTTTGGAATAGTATCTTGCTGCAAAGTGAAATTTTCCTAGCTGTAAAACAATAAGTGAACAGTGTTTAACGTCCGTTTTTACTGCTGAGGCATCACAGGCGGTGGACACTGATAATGCATGAGATGAAATGATAAATTAGGAAAGAATTTATTTTTTAAGGAAGGAAGCGTTCTAAGCCTAAGTTTAGGGTACCTCCCCGGCATTTACCATTTATGAGGGCTGAGGAAAAACTGGAAAAATCCTCAGTCATGGAGAATGGTCCTGGTGGAAATCGAACCCCAGACCTCCGGCTCACAAGTCCGCGTCTTTACGACTTCAGCCATCCGTGGCGGTGATGTAATCCAAACGATACTGAAAATTATTATGATATTGTTTTTGATCCAACTTTCCTTATAATATTCCCAGAAAAAACATCTTCAAACCACAATAGTCCCCCCCTCCGAACATGTTTAATAGTTATATATGACAACATATATTCTTCTCCTTATTCTAAAACGCTCACGTTTGGATTCATCCGCGAAAGGTACTTAAACCAACCAGCAGGTGTTCAGTATCGATGTTGGCTAACCTAGTTGAGCTTCTATACGTTCATAGGATTTAGCATTTCTACTAGGTCTGTACATATCAATTTAAATTCATTCCTTCTACTGATATTTCTAATGCATTTATCATTGCTTTTTATTACTTTACGAGCCTTTCTTGATCGTAGTAAATATTTATTGTTACCACAAGGGTGTCTTGCACTTCTACCCCCCCCCCCCCACTGCCAAATGTCATATTCTTTGGTAATTTGCTAAACCAACATATACTTCCATCAGTGCTTCAATCGCAGATCATTTTTCAAATGATATTCCCGCCCTTGGAACAATTGGAATCCTGTAATCACTCTGAAGTATCAACAACAAAATGAAATGCATACAGCAGGTTTATTATGCAATACGACCTTGATACGCACTGTGTATGGAAGGTGGTAGGAAGCAACGCCCATTTCTAATGCTTGATATGCATTTAACTGGCCAATAACAAATACAGTTCCAGGTTTCTATAGTTTGTTTCTCTACACTTTTTTATAAAAGCAAAAGTATAGAAAGATATAATACGTTATTTATTTAATAACATAACCATTAGCATAATAATGAATACATTCAAATGCCAATTTTTATGTAAATGAGCAGGGAGTATACATTCAATACGTTTACCTTTAAAAGCTCCATACATTTGCCTAAATTCGTTGTGTTTATAAGAAAACATTGCACTATTCCGTTCTTTTGTTCATATGTATTTATTAGTTGAAGTCTATGGTTATAGTTGTATTTGCTCCGTTGCACCATTAGAAATATATGTAAGTAAATGAAATATTTTACTCAACAATAGTAGGTGGCAGAATGCTTATTTTATGAATTATTTATTATTTGAACACGTGTAGCAAAAATTGTGCAAGTTTTCATTTCATAAAATGTTTTCTGTTCATTAATTTTCTTAATGATTCAGAAATATGGAAATGTTAGCTACCTTCAACCGTTAACTTTTCTTTTAAAGCTTTTTATCGCGTTAATTATGCCTAATAAATTCTTGTTTCTCGAATGGATAATCTTGCGTTTCTTTGTTTGGGAAAGAAAAATAATGAGCACCCAAACTTTGTCAATGACGCAACGCGTCTTTCGGTGAAGGTACAAGCTCCACTTCCCATGTTTGGCCTTGTCTCTCTCCCTTTTTCAAGGCTTCTTAGCCCAGCATAGGACAAGTGTGCGAGATTTGTTAGGCAATTGTCAATCTCAAGAAGTAGTGGCATAGCTACATTAACTAATAAGGTCGAGAGAACTTCAGCTATTTTCAGTTCGCTGCAGTTATTGGTCGAATGTGAGACGCGACTGCCCTGCTGGCCATTCTTTACGTCTCCCGTGCAGTTTGTTTTAATGGCAAAACATTGCAGCACTAGCCCTCTTGCCTTCTTCTAACTTTTCGCTTTGAGAAAAGATACTTTAGACAGCGGTTTGGGTTTAAAGAAAATGTAAGAACTGACATGATCGCGAAATTGTAAAATGAAAATGGTGTTCGCACGTGATCAAATTCGTCAAACACAGAGGGCTGCAAATGGCCTAGTAATAAAGTCAGTCGCGCAGGAGCTCTCAGCAAGTTGAATTTGTGAATGTTTTTACAGAGCGCTAGAGCAGAGAATTTAGTGGAAAAAGAAATAACGCTAACTGAAGACATACGTACGTTTTTAATAAAAGAAAAACACGTAACTTTCAGGCTTAAAAGTACATGCTTTTCCCGTATCAATCATTATTATTGTTTTTTAGGTGTTAATATTGCTAGCTTAATGTTTACAGTTACATTTAGCTGTATAACTAAAACGGAATGTGATCGACATTTAAGCTACTTACTTATTTTAGAAGTACGATTGCTTGTTTTTCAGTGTTTCGAAACCGTGGCTCTCCGCCTGCATTTATTGTACACTTCACACTATCAAGGTTGATAGAGTGCATACATTACAGCTTATGATTTGTTCATAGCTCCGTATCACTTCCTAATAATTTGGGTCGGTCCTCCAAAACGCGGGTTCGACCCGGCCAGGATCGATGGATTTTTTCGGGCGTAAAAATCCTAAGTATAGCTTCCTTCGGAAGAAAAGTAAAGCCGTGGGTCCCGTGTCGTACATTTACGGCACGAATAAGAACCTCTAAGCCTGAAAGAAAGGCCTCTGAGCAAAATTTGTCGGCCGTTTCACGCCCTGAATTGAATGGGATGCTGATGACCTGAGCTGTTAAAGCGCGTCCATAAATAAATCAATAAAAAATAATAATAATAATTCGGCTTTTTCCGCTGCCGTCCGGTAACCGCAGGATGGCAGCTGTCGTAATGCGAAGTCTGATTATTCGTCCATACACATGAATGAATGTTTATTATTATTATTTCTACATATTGCAGTTTTGCAATATTTCCTTCATCCTTGAGTGTTTGTAAATTCAGGGTCCTATACAACTAACACCGTACATGGATCCTACATTCTCTACTATATTATCCAGTGAACTTTACAATACTTTTCCAAAGGTCTTCCCTCAGTGTTACTTTGTCATCTTCTTTGCATGCGCGGACTGTTCCCCCATACTCTTATCACATGACACCCAGTTTATCGCCTTGGCGCGAATACCCAACAATAACAATCCTCCGTATGCCATATCTCACCCCGGACCAACTTATTCAACGTCCTCGGCCATTACAAAAAAAATTTAGTTATACCCCCACTATAATGGTCCGATGTCCATTATTTTCAGACATTATTGCTCTTCTTTTATTTCAATGGCATACCCAGTTTCGTTTAGAAAAACAACATTGCGGCCTGTAGAGCTATTTTTAAAATTTCGCTTTAGGTTAACCCTCACTCCCAAAGGTCCAATTTTGCTGATTAACTTTATTAGTTGATGTTTACATGCAGAGTTTCATTGCGAAAAAATAAACATAGCTGCCGCTAGAGCTTAGCACACGCACACACGTGTGCATTTTTTTCGTAATCATTTTTTGGTGCCTAGAAAGTAGGATCCATGGAGATTTAAAGAAAGTTTTTCAAAATCTCTTCATGGGTACAACCGTAATAGCTAACATTCCTTCGAAATTCGCTAATATTAAAAGAAAATAGCAATGAAAACATTTAATTTCAAAACTAAAATCTTACTTGATTGCGTTATTAAATCTACTACACTTCATTTATGTTTATAGTTATAAAACCCCCGATTTTATACACGAAACCTCAATGCATAACGAGAAAAACGGTGTATGGTGCGCAGTAAATGCATGCAGAGCAATAAGATTTACTTTTTTTTTTTTTTTTTTTTGAATAGCATAAATGCAGAAAGATTCACGATGACAAACCGAGAATATGTAATTTTTTTATTTATGAAGAAAGTTGAAAAATAAGATATATGGAACAAACCCCCCATACTTTAGATGAATTGAAAGAAAATATCAGGCGAGAAATTGGGTGAATTTCGGAAGATGAACTGATGCTTATAAATGACATGTTTCTAAAAAGATGTTCGTAATGTAGCAGGACATTTTCAACATCTCCTGTTATAAGGTATATGCTTATTTTCACAAGTAATATCACAAGAGGGGCTGAGATTGTCGAAAACTTCACGAATGCAGTGAATGAAATCATCTGGAAAGCTCAGACCCTCGAGTGATATTTATTAGGATTATTTCACAAATAAAATAAGAATTTAAATACAACTAAAATAGAAGCCAAAATAAAATAACTAAATACAGGTTTAGGGCTATTTCTGGACAGAATAAGAATAAAAGTAATACACATTTAATATTCGCGCACAGAATATTAACAATTGTATAAAAGGTTATACTTACTAATGAATACCTAATATTTAGAAACCGTGAGAATGAAATATCAGAAAATCGACTGTTACAATCCTTACCGTTCAATTTTCGCTATTTGATGAACAGAATAAGAATAAAAGTTGTATACATTTGAAATTCGCTCACAGAATATTAACAATTACACAAAATGTTATACTTAGCTGCGAATATCTAATATTCAGAAACGGTGAGAATGAAATAGACGTTACAATCACTACCGTTCGATTTATTAATACCAACTGAGAAAAACAAAACAGAGATAACATTTTATCATTCTGAACGTGTTTATTAAAATTTGTGGTTGCTTAGGCAGATATTGTTACATACGTTACAAAATTATTTCGGGCTGTTTGGCTGAGTACGCAAAAAACAAGAGTGAATACACATTAAGTTCGTTAAATATACAATTATTAAACACAATTATCAAATATGAATAAAGGGTTTGCAATTTCATTGGATACAAAGGACATTTGGGAATTAGTAGATCAAGGTGTGGAAACAGAATTTCGCACTTTATTTATTATTGCCAACTGATGTTCTTGATTACTATGTAAGATGTTCAGGAATTATAGTCAAGGTATAGAGTTGACTACACTGACCAGAAGACAAATGCACTTCGCATGATAAAGAGATTTGATAAAACTTTACGATAATTTCACTGTGATATCGGGCTGTGGTTGGTCAAAATTCAAAATTTTGTTTCATTTCATTGGTCGATTTTATGACGTCACATAAGTGAATTAGTCCTTGTCATATAGATGTATTGCGAGAACTTGAATAAGTGCGCAGTAATCACATACACTTAGTTAAGAGTTACAGCTTTGATTGCCGACTCGCAGCCGTGAATGAACGGCCGACAAAACCATAGAACTTCCAGTCCAGACTTGGATCCCTGCGATTTCCATTTTTCTCGAAGCTAATAACTATTTCGTGCATTCAAATAAGAAGTGGAATGGGGATAACGCATAGTGACAAATCATTGGCGAAGTGTTCTGTCATTTTAAGCACAAATGAGATTTTTGTTATCCAAGAATTATTTTAACAATAATCAAGCATGCAATTATTGGAGTTTAATCATTAACATGTTCATCCCGGGTTGTAGCTAATCCAATTCGCATTTCTGAATGGCAGATTTTGTCCAATCTGGCATCCTTGCACCTATCTGTACATTCCCTTGCAAAAGTCCTTGAGCCGCCTACTTATCGCGTCAAGATGCGCATAACAATTACATGCGCGCAGGCAAACAGGTATGCGATGAGGCAACTGTTGTTTGTGGCGTTTAAGGTCAGAAGTGATACTGCTGCCGTAGAGGAGAAAGGTGATAACTTCTCCATGCTGGAATGTCAAAGAGGGAGGGCAGGCTTCTTAGAAATTCTAGGCAACATTCTGCGATCAGTGTTTGTAAATTTACTGGTCAAGATTTCCTGATTATTCAGCAGTTCGTATATTACACGACATGGGTGAAGTAAAATGAATAAATATTCTGGTTTGTTTATATGAAATTAAAGGTTTATATTAAATAAATATGGTTAACTATAAAGCCTGGTTCACAAACACTCGAAGGCTTTGAAGATTCTCTTGAATAAAATCTCTGTAATGAGATTACCTTAGAGATCTTCAAGACACAGACATAGACAGATGCGAGAGTGATGGTTGTAGAACAATGCATGATAAACTGAAGATTTCCGGCAATGAACTCTAATTTATGCAGACTAACAAGATTGCATCTTGCTTAGGCTGTGGCAAACGAATATACTTCTCTGCGCCGGTGCATATTGCCTTAAACGCTGGAAGTATAATTAGTTCTAAACGTTTCAAATATAACGAAATTTTAGGAACACTAAAAAGGAAAGTATTCGGTTCGAACATATTCTCAACAAAATCACTTAGGATATCATTTAGCAGTTGTATTCGCTTGTCGTACACTTTTGCAGTCATCCGCTAGTGGCCATGCCTACTCCACCTCTTAAAAATTATCTCATTAAAAACTACCAAATATGAACAACCTCTTAACGGGTATTTCTTCAAGCAGTATAAAATGTATTACTTAAAAGCAATAATTTTATTCAGGGACCTTTTCAAGTATAGAGTTCTTTAACGTGCCGTAAAAATACAGGAACCACGACTTAAATCCCCTCCCTGAGGACTTGGACTCTGGATTTTTACGTCTATTGAAAATTTACTAGGCTGGAATCGAATCCACGAACCTCGAGTCTCTAGGCGAGCGCGTTAACCTTTTCACAATGAATTCAACACGTACCAAGTGGGCATAGAAATAGCAAGAAAAAATCACTATTTAGTCACTTTGCTCCACTTTCTTCTTTCAGGGATTAATTTATAGCTGAAATACTAAAATTATGTTCCTAGTACGCGCTCTTCAAACGGTTGTCAAAAAAAATTGGCCTTTTTAACAGATTTGGACAGAAGAATTTTCAGACACCCACCTCCTAGAGTACAAAGGGCAGGAGGATAGGCTTTATTCGTGCCATTTAGTCCATGGCACCGTTTGCTACTTTACATAAATAAATCGACCGGTTAGAATTAGTATTAGAAATATAATATTAAGTAGATAGATTATATAGTAATTCCGAACAATTTTTTTTTATTATTATTTGGTTTATTTACGGACGCTCTTTAATACCTCAGGTCATCAGCGTCCCATTCTATTCAAGGCGTGAAACGGCCGACAAATTTTGCTCAGAGGCCTCTTTTTTAAGGCTTGAGGTTCTTTATTGTGCCATAAATGTACGACACGGGACCCACGGCTTTATTTCCCTTCCGAAGGAAGCCCCCGTACTGGGGATTTTTACACCCGAAAAAATCCATCGGTCCTGGCCGGGATCGAACCCGCGGTCTTGATTTTAGGAGGCAAGTGTAGTAACCACTACACTACCAGGACCGACAACTCTTAACAAATATGTGGTCACGGGAATGCAGTACATAGGTTCAGAATATTTTTATAACTTCCAATCAGAGCCCCTTTTGCGGCTCTAAGGTCACATTTGCATTTACCAGGTAGCCCAAAAAGTTGCGTATCTCCACTCCCCCTAATCTGGCAACCCTGTGCAGAACCACTTCGCCCACATTGGACGATCCTGCAACTCAAGGACTGCATTTCCAAACAGGTAAAATACAGCTCTCGTGCGTTATGACAACCACAAGATTTCCAAGCTTTTTATTGCAAAACATTCACTGAAGGACGGCCGAGGTTATGAGACTCGTTAAACCCAGTATAGGGTTTCGCTACCTGCATGTTTTAGGCCCCCATAGGTTTACAAACAAGCTCTGCTTTTGTAACCGGCAGCTGAGGATGTTTCCCGAGTCTACCTGTTGCTCTTTTCCTCTAAGCTATATTTACTATATCGCCATGGGTGGCCAAGGTCGTTAAGGCGCGGTATCATGAGAGGGAGGTTTGGGGTTAGATTCCCACCAAGACCGTCTTCCCTGACAGAACTTTTTCCAGGTTTCCCTCACTCCTCGTAAATGGCAAATGCCGGCGAGGTATTCTAAAATATATCTGAAACGTTTCTTAAAAAAAAAAAAAAAAAAAATTAGAACAAAATGTTCATCTCACATCTCACATTTATCAGTGTCCATCTGAGCAGTAAAAACGGGCATCAGACAATATTAAAAAAATCTTTACTATAGCTGGAAAACAAATTACCATGCAATACTTCTCGTTCTCCTGGCTGATACTCGAATTATACAAGTTCAATAATTTTTGTTCATATACAACATTTAAAAAAAATAATAATAATATTGTTATTATTATTAAGCAGTTTTGCCACGGCCAGCTGGGGAAAGCTCTCAGGACTGTTTAGCAAGTTAAGGTCACTCAATCTGCAGGCTACTGCTATTTGTACTGTGCAGATCATTGTCATTCCTGCTAAATGGGTGTTTTGTTTTTACTCAGATATAATGATAATTTAAATACTTTATTAAGCCTTTATCGATATTCAAGCGTAATAATCTACTTAGAGACGACGCGACGGTTCCTTACAGCTGTATTTAGGAACATCAATTTCAGTCATCGAGAGATGACAGAAGAATCGACCTTCCCAATTGCTCTCGGTCATTTATTTTATTATTTCATTTGATCTCTTATATTTATTTATTTATTTTATTGCTTGACAATCAAGCTCTCATTAGCAAAAAACTGGAGTAATTGTGTCTAAATATATTATTTTAAAAGAGAATGAAAATAAATTATTTTCTTGACATGTAGCAAGAAGCTTAAAAACACATTAACAAGATGCTGGTCTGAAATATGCATTTGGAACAGGAAACCCACAAGGAAACGCCAATATCGGTCATAAGTCGTACTTTAATTGCACTTAACCTAACTTTATCATATATACAATTATTGTTTATTTATACATATTCCTATTCATCATTATCATCATTTTCGCTAATACTTAGAACATTTGGGTCAATTAACTCTCAAAATCATTTAAAAGACAATAAATGTGGTGCTAGTATTTGAAGTTAAATATTTCTACACTTGTAGAAAAAGTTATACAAATTACTAGTGTCCGACTAACACTAATAATTCTGTGGAACAGAACAACGAAAAACCACTTGTACATTTGTAAGTATGGAGTTTTCAAATAGCAGAAATGTTTGTGGAAGAAACTTTTACTGATAACTACAAGTTACAAGTTCATACATTGAAATGTATCAGACCATACTTTCAAGGAACAGGACCTTGAGAGAAGCTTGACATATTTTAGTAATAGGTTTTCAGTTCGACAACAGTAAACTGTTGACAAAACATGATAAATAACATTTACTCAGTTCCTGAAAGATTAAATGGTGTCAAATAGCATTTGTAACATTTACTGTGTCAAATAAAATGCATGTACACCTTTTAATTTTTACGTCAAAGCCTGATATACTGTGTAACACCTCTCGAAATGTCTTACGAAATTTATGATTTTTTCGGTCGTCAGTTTTCGAGCTCTACTGATCGAATCACTCTGTATAAGCTGGGCGAGAAGCTTACCACTAGCAGCGGGGAGTGAAGCTCCAAAGTAAACAAACTGGCGATAGGTATACACGTATAATTTTTCACACTCCGTTGTTGACACAATTTGTCGGGAGCGTCCTTGGGCATATTACGTTCGCTCTTACCGAGTAAGGCACTCTTTCCCCTTCCCTCTGGGATGTTGTTCTTGAAAGCGACATTAACGCTATGATCTCATTCGGAAACTACGTGCTTTCAGTCACGAAAATGGCGCAGGGGTAAATTGAAAACACGTCCTATTAACATAGTAACAGAAAGTAATTAATTTTAAAATAAAAGAAGTTTACTACATAATCTTGAACCAGGACTATTTAAATGTAAAAGGGCTCTCTGTTTGTCTGGTTCTGATTCGATTCCAGTGTTCCCAAACACTTTTTAAAATCCATTCTACTAATCAGCATTTCTCTATAGCTCCCTTATACAGTCTCTCAGTATGAATGGTGGTATTATTGTAAAATATACTCTATGTGTAATGAATTTAAAGAGGTTTTTAATTAATTCAGGAGCTCAAAACATATTTTAAATAACATAGAAAGTTTCAACACACATACCATTAATAACACATACATTAAAAATGAAATTCAAATTCAGTCACACTCTGACGTCTGGAGTAATGCTTGCAATATTTATCAGACTTTTTTCAGGTGGTCAGAACTTCTTGCAAGCCAAGGGATAAGTCCATTTTTGCCAATGCACCGGTATGAAAATAGAATCAACTCTTCTCGCACACAATTTGTTAAGTGGCTCGGAGCTTCATCTTGTTGAAAGATGATAAACTCAATGTCGTCTATTTACATTTGTTCGATTTGTGAGAAAAGAAAGTTCTGTAGCATGTCCATGCATGCAATGGAGTTGATGTTGGTTTCAAGTAAAAAGAATACGGGTGGCCGAGATCGTTAATCGTGAGTGGGAGATCTGGGGTTCGGTTTCTGGTTTCCCACCAGAACCGTCCTCCCTTAGGTTTTTTCCACATTTTCCCCAGTTCTCATAAATGGCAAATGCCGGGGAGGTAGCCTGGAACGCCTTCTTCCTTACAAAAAAATCCTTTCCCTATTTATCATTTCATTTCCTGTTCATCAGTGTCCATCGCCTGTGGGACCTCAATAGTAAAAACGGATGTTACAAAAAATAAATAAATAGATTAAGCCGCACTGTACGGTTGACCTTTGGAAAGTCACGAATGTGTTCGGGTTCATAAGTGGATTTTCCGATCCCCCAAATTAAAAAATTGTATGAATGTGGCCTCATCCAAAGAGAAATATTTTCAAGAAATGCTGGTTCTTCAAATCCTTTCTGTAACATGCTAACAGTGAATTCAACCCAATGCGCCTTGTGCTGTGGTTTGATTCCATTCAAGAATTAAATTTTATAGTAATGTAACTTCGAACTGTTCTGCAAGACATCATGCTCGGCTGACTTACGAACTAACTGTAGGCTACGGCGTACAATGAACTTCCTAGGACTCCACACACAGGGTTGTAGAACTCTTTCAACATTTTCTTCCTGCTGTTTTTCTTTTTGTACATTACCGATCTGAAACAATTGCACTATTGCTTACCTAATAATTGTTTTCATGTGGTGGGTCCTTGTTGAATTCTCGTCTAAATCGACGCTGTACATCCTGAAGGAGGCAAATAATAAATAAACACATAAAATAAAATAGACAGACTCTCGAAGCGTTAGTTTGTCTAAGTTCTGCTCGACTCCGCTCTCGATTTACACTGGTATGTCTTTGCGCGCGGATCTTACAGCCCCATGCTGTCATCATCAGTCATACTGAATTCTTCATGGCAGACTTGCGCTGATGTCTGGTAGGAACAACTACTTAAGTTCGAATCCCCGTCATGCATTCATTTTTTTATTTTGTTATTTTTTGCATATAAAAGTTATGTTTAGTATACACATGATAACATAACTTCCAAAGCAAAGGCTTATTTGAACTTTAAGATTTTATTTTCACACACATCTTTTCAAAATAAACAGGAACTTAATAAACATTCTTAAATGAAAAACTAGAATATATAGGATATCAAACACTTAGACAAATTTAGAGGGGAGATTACTTCCACCCAAGCTTCCTTCGTCCTCCGCTGACCTCTACTATTTTTTCACCTCTGTTCACACATTTTCAAACCCGGCGAGCAAGGAGGCCAATCAATTGTTGTGACATCTTGCATCTGTGAGGAACAGTTTGAAACCTGTTGTCGTGTGTGGGCAGGATGAATATCCTGCTGGAATTTAATATTCAATTAATCTCATTGTTATCATGTGTTCGAGGAAGCGTTTATATTGGTCATTGTTTAGCGTGTCGTCAAGCCGCCTCAATACGACACAGATATGCAACCTTGACGATACAACCCTGGGACAGTGGATGATGTTTTCCCCCGTTTATACATGAAAGCGTTACCTCCTCTGTAAAAATAATTCTATTACACTTGCAACTGACACTTTCTTCTACAAAAGCGAGAAGAATCTGCAGTCATCTTTAAGGCACTCCTTATTAGCAGCTGATCGAGCGAAGAGTTTTGCAACATTCAAACGAAAGGCTGTTAGGTTCTTCTTTTTTTTTTTTTTTTTTTTGAGTAGTGTTTAACGCCCGTTTTTACTACTGAGGCACCACAGGCGGTGGACACTGATGATACATGAAATGAAATGATAAATTGGGAAAGGATATTTTTTTTTAAGGAAGGAAGCGTTCCAGGCCTAAGTTTAGGTACCTCCCCGGCATTTGCCGGTTATGAAGACTGAGGAAAACCTGGAAAAAAACCTCAGTCAGGGAGGACGGTCCTGGCGGGATTCGAACCGCAGACCTCCCGCTCACGAGTCCGCGCCTCAGCGACCTCGGCCACCCGTGGCGGTACTGCTGTTAGGTTCGGCCCAGAGAATTGAGAAGAGACATATAGGAAGGGATGGCTTCTCTTCAAGCAGAGTAGCGTCCTGCTCAGGACTGGATGTATGTTTTTGTACTGAATAAGGACGATGATGAACAATTCCTTCTTTTGGTAACCGCACACACCTCGTGGCCCCCTATATATTTGAGTTCAAACGATTTTGTAGCTTGAGACACACAATAGCCTGCTATGATTATTAACGTAAGAAGCGATCAACTTGTGGCTATGTGTGTGCGCTTAGCCATAGAATAACCCAGTATAATTGCTAACAAACAAATCGGAGATCAAGGGTGTAATTATTAAGCCAATTTATATTTTCTTTTTAGTTTTACACTTAATGTTAATTTTTGAAAACGGGGATGATTAATTTACATTTTAGTGTTTCCGCATAAATGCCTTAAAATTCCAAAATATCTTACCTATTAAAACGTATATTTTTGTCATATATTACACAGTAATTTTACTTCCAAAACAAATTAAAAAATGCAAGCATAATCTAGGTAGTTCTAGTAAGACCATTTTTTTTGTCCGTTCAGCCATTTAGAAAACACGGGTCTAACATACGGATTTCCTGTTTATGGCAAAACTTGAAAATGAATGAAGGCACATTTAAACGTGCACTATGAACCAGGCAATAGCGGATGCTTCCGGTATTTTCAGAGTCGATCATGCTTCCAGCAGTTGCTTTTCTTTCTTTTTTTCTTTCTGGTGTACTAAATCTTTGATTTTTGTTCAAAGTTGACTTTTCGCTTGCATCACACATGGTCGCAACTTACAATACAATTTAACGAAATTATTTTAATGGTAGTTATTCTTGATAGAAAACCCGCTAAGGCCGAGGTCGTTAAGGCGCGGACTCGTGAGCGGGAGGTCTGAGGTTCGCATCCCGCCAGGACCGTCCTCCCTGACAGGCTTTTTCCTCAATTTTCATTAATGGCAAATGCCGGGGAGATACCCTAAACTTAGGCCTGGAACGTTTCCCTCCTTAAAAATCCTTTTCCAATGTATCATTTCATCTCATGTATCATCAGTGTTCACCACCTGTGGTGCCTAGTAGTAAAAACGGGCGTTAAACAGCATTTAAAAAAAATTGATAGAAAAACAAAATAATACGACATTTTGTCAGTGATAGCGCAATCAGTCGATATGCTTTTCACTGTTTTCCTGGCGAAGTTAGTTAAGCCTGATTTGCTGATATTTTATATTAAATACGGCATATATACATTTATATTTTGTGTGCTATCAGCTGTAACAAATCTTTTTGGAAATACACAGCATTAGTGTTTCCGGTTTATATCCTTCGATATTGTTGATTTTTACAAATATACAAAAAATGTGTAACAGTAAAACAAGAAAACTAATAGGCTAAAACAAAACGGCCTTTACATAATCATAATGGTATCTCTTAACCCTATTACATACGATTTTTTTTTCAAGTCAATACCAATTTGTAAGATTTTAAGTGTCCCATTTCGTATGGAATGCCCTACATTTTATTGAAGCTTAGGATAAGGTTTTATATTTTCTTATATTTCCCCAAACCGCACTATTTTCACACATGTCCTTTCATTAGCCTAATTGAAAGCTGTTTAAATTGATAAAAATTGTCAATAAAACAATTATTATGACTTTTCAGTTTGGTTTCACATTAAGAAATATATTTATATCAATTATGCTTGAAACGAAACAAAACATTTTGGGCTTAAATGCAAATTTAAACAACAGAGCAATGAAGCACACGATGTGGATAAAACACGTGAGCTCTAGGCAGCTTTTGTATATTAGCTGTATTCAAATCAAATTTTAAGATCGTCTTTTGTTTATTGCTTGTTTCTTTATCTCTATTTAGCGTAATGGTATTTTTTTCAAAAAGACACAACTTAGGTACAGCCGTCATTTTTGAACTTCTTATTGTAAAATATAGATACAGGAGTCATAAAAACTTAGTGCCCGAGGAAAGAAATAGATGATTCGTCAGCTAATTTTCTACATCAGGCTATGTTTATGTTTGGGAAACGCCCAGGATGCATACAAATCTAATAATGCTTAGCTCCAAATGTGGATTGTGGTAGCAATCTTGGTATTCAGCCCGACATGCAATTGCTCTAAAGGGTCATATTACTATTGCTAGTTACTACTTTATACCAAGGTGTTAATCAGAGGGAACGATTGCAGGCAATGAAGGCTGAAGTCGTCAAAAGGGAACATTGAACATCTTTCATTTCGTAAGGTAAATTGCGACTCCAGCTCAGCAAGCAGAATAAACAGTACATTTAAGATACAGCATTTTAACTTTCCGACCATCAACTTATAGAGCCCTCATTTGGCATTTCAACATTTCAGCTCTTGACAATTGAACAGATTTAAACTTACATGCTAAACAAATCTATGCAATTATTTTCTGAAATATCTCCTTAAAATGTTTGTTTTCTCAGTAAAAAAGTCTTGGTTGAAAGACAGGCGTACATACACCTAATGTTGCGTGTTAATATCTCGACGCATGCGCAATGAGCAACAGATGAATTGCGCTTCGCCTTAGTCATAAAAATACCACCGACTTTTTATTGTGGACTCCGCGTGGTCGTCACACTTAACAGATTAAAAAGTCATCAACACACAAGGCTCGACTTGCTCAAGACCTCTGACCCATCTTGTTTACAACTGCAGCTTCCCGTCACTTCCTGATCCAGACATGTTCTTCCTTACATCAAAATATCCGCGGAGGAGTCAGCTTCCTCTTATGACGTTGGAAATAAATAAATAAATAGAAATATTAAAAAAACAAATTGAAAGCAAGTGAACGGGGCTTACACAATACAGACAAGTCCACAACTTCCTGGATTTTTACGAAGACATTATCGAGCATCATACTAAAAAAAAGAAAGAAAAAAAAATTAAAATCAACCGCTCAAAATATACTTTAGTTACCAATAATATATTATTAGTTTATAATGTTGCTTTATTGTATGAGTTAATGTTTGAGAAACGAGCGAAGCAAGTTTGGTTATTTACACGAATTGCTTTAACATTATAAATGAGTCTTATGAGCAATTTTTTGTATAGTTTGAAATGACATTAGAAAAGAAATTTTGAAACGCTGAATTGTCACAAATGCCAATAAAATCTTATCAAACGGAATAGTACAAGCTCATTAATTGAATGAACAGAAAAAACATTGAGAATACTTCAGAAACTTTAATATTTGCGTATATTTCAGAGCGTATTATTTGGTGTCATACCTTATCTGCTAAGTAAATAACTGCAGCTGTAACCTCCGCTCCGCTGTGTGTCAGTTATTTTTAACAGTGTTAACGCCCGTTTTTACTACCGAGGCACCACAGGCGGTGGACATTGATGATACATGAGATGAAATGATATATTAGGAAAGAAGCCTAAGTTTAGGGTAACTCCCCGGCATTTGCCATTTATGAGGACTGAGGAAAATCTAGAAAAACCCTCAGTCAGGGAGGACGGTCCTGGTGGAATTCGAACTCCAGATCTCCCACTCACTAATCCGCGCCTTAACGACCTCGGCCACCCGTGGCGGTATGGCGAGTATCTGACAACAATGTTTAATTTATCGGCATGAACTTAGAGAGGAGGGTAGAAACTGTTTACGTGGCACATCCCTCTCGCTTGCCTTTTTGTGATAGTCAGACTTTATCTGATAACACACACGGTAAAATACATTTATTTTATACCACACATGTTTTTAATTCGTATAATGCATTAGGTAATAGAGATGGAAAAACGCTCAAATAAGTGGGCTCTATTTATGGCGAGATGACTATTACCAATCACAATACTTGTATCATATGCTTCTACTTGTTTTGCTGTTAACTTACGATGAATGGAGAGTAGTTAATCAGTTAGAGAGAGATTACCAAGTAGGTTGGACGTACTAGTGTCACATGTCCTCCCACTTGACGGAACCAGTTGGAGCACATGTAAGACATTTACACAAAGTATATAATAATTGTATTTCTCTATTTGATAACGTGGAGTAATGTAATTTATAATGTGATTTAGCGAATTACAGGTATCTAATTAAACAAAACCCCCTCACAGTCCTAGCAAGGTATGATGATAACTATGTAGATATGTTTCAGGTATTCATGTTCATCCCTGTATGACGCAGGATGTGACAATATCTAGACGTACTCATCAGACTGTCTTATATCAAATGAGTACATATCTTCATCATTGCAGAAGTTAAAAACACTTTTATGTACGAGTACACACTTTCCTTGTGGCGGCATGAGCTCTGAGTGAGTGAACGTGGGAGAGACAAAGTTAGAAGATCTGAGTCAACACATGCCTTGGTCGTCAGTAGTCAGTAGTCAGTACTCCTCGAGCGGCCAAGCTCACGTGTGAAGACTGTGCAACTGCATGGGATTAATAGCTCGACACGTCTTTAGATGTTCATTCCTTCATGTAACAAATCAAAACATTTTTTCACAGCCTTAGTGCTCAAAATAAAAATTAACTTCTAATTATCTTATTTATTATTATTTTCAACACGAATGATAACTTTTAATGCTACAGAAATGTAACAATTCGCTTTAAGAGGCGCTGTTAGGTCATAATTCCGAAAATTGTAAAAGAAAATTTTAGAAAGTGACACACTGCTAAATAAAATTATCTTGCACGCACTAATTTAATATTTCTACCTTTCAACTTTTCTGAGCAAAAAGAATAATTTAGTGTTTTCAATTTTTTACATTCTTTTAGTAATGGTTCAGGAAATGACATTGGGCATTCTTAGGAAGGCGTTGCTACAATTTCCGTTTCATAAGAGTGAATGTCCCATTTAAATTTCATGAATAACGATATTATAGGACTGGTTTACAGTTTAGCATTCTATAAATTTATAATAAGCTGTCACACTGATATATGAATGTAAAATTGGTCAATTTACAGTGAATAACATTAAGTAATACATTACAATGTTATATTAGAATATAACATTATCCTTCCTTTAAAAACACTTCGACAGAATAATATATATATTAGGAATCCAGGAGTCATTAATACTTAAAATCTTGTTATGGTAAGAAAAATATGAAACAATTTAATATAATTTATAATTAGCTCATATTAGATGGCATGCTAAAATTGTTTAAATATTGTTTTTAATTCTTCTATATCTTTACTGTGTTTGAATTCTTAATATAATTTAAGAAGTTAAACATTTATGTTGGATACTTACATGCTTTTTTCTGCAAATATTTGGATAGACAATTCATTATATTTATATGCAACATTATGGTACATGGTCATGTTTGAGGTTATATGTTATATTTAAAATATTTTTTGATTCTTTGCAGGAGCTGCTTCTTTAGGAGGTGGCTGGTTCATGGTATCAACAAACATGTCAAGTTTAATTTCCTCTAACTACTGCTTTATACATAAATATACCCTGGAGACTTAAGACATTAGTCTGGTGTTTGTCCTTCATGTGCAGTTGGCCGTAATTGACTGAACTCTGCACTTTTCGTCTCGTTCCCACGTTTGAAAGCCGGCTGGGGAGCGAGAGTGGAGGTCAGTACGAGTTTAACTCTTGGAACTTACGGGTATTCTTAAGTGTTGTGTGACAGTGAATTAAGTATTCATTAGGCGACATACTAAGCATAGTATATTAATATGGCTGTTTGTGAATTCTTACCTCAAAGTCCACAGTTTCTTTAATGGATAGTTGTGCAAGTGCTGTCAGACATTTATTAAACACAAATCTCAATTAAATGTAATAAATTTAAATAAAATATAACAGGGGTTCCATAGCACCCCATGAAAGGAATAATGTGTCATAAATTCATGTATGCATTCTAGGGTTAAAGTGTCTCTGCCTCTTGCTCTGTCTCTGGTGTATGTGTTCACCCACGCACGTGCAAATGTTCCAAGAATTGCGATCTAAATTTAGCACTATAGAAGTAGTGAGGTTATGCTTCCGAGGTTTATGGTGCCGCTGGTTCTTAGAAGTTATTTTGTTGTTTATTAAATGCCAGTAAAAATATCACTTAGAATCAAGTGTTTATGATGTTTCAAACAGCTACTGAGAACATTGCCTTTTTTTTTTTTTTTTTTTTAAATAAGCTTCTGGAAAAAACTTTTTTTTTTTTTTTTTTTTTTCCATTTTCTTGCGAATTGAAAGAAACGAATATTGAGCAGTGATGAATTGTAAAAGAGAGAATAGATGTGGAGATCAAAACTAACACAATACATTTTATGGCGGTTCTGAAGATTCGAAATATAAAATTGAAATGTGTAATGATGAATTTAAACATGGCCGTACAAACATTTTTATGAACAACACAATACATTTAAATAATGTTACAATTCTAGAAATTACAAAAAAGTCATAAAATTTACTTGAATTATACTCGAATGTAAATTCATGAAATAGCAGAGGTAAGCATGTCTACAGTTTCTGGGTTTAAAAATGTATATTAACATCAACAAATAAACAATTAAGTGGAAGACGGGTGCAGCGTGGAATTCAGTAATTAAAAACTTAAACGAAGGAATGTTAAGTGTTGTTTAAAACTGTTTAAACATAATTCATTAATTAATTTCTGTTACTATTGATAGGATGTTTTCTCCCTCTCTCGCTCTCTCTCTCTCTCTCTCTCTCTCTCTCTCCCTCTGTTGCTGAATTACTGCAGCTGAAATATGGACACGTGAAAAATAGCTTAATCAATGCAATAGATTTCTCCTCGTGAAAGTGTTCAAAAGAAGGTTAAAACATTCCATCAGTCGGTAAGGTTATGACCTATTTTCTGTCGTATAATGTTCAATGACTATTTGAACAAAAAGAAGAGAGAGAGGAAAAAAAAAAAACGATTATGGACAGTGTCATTTTTATCAAAGAAAAATACATTTTTTTCACTTTAAAAAAGGTCAGCCCAAACATGTTCAGCTAGAACAAAAATTACAGAACAGCATGCTATGCTCATCAAATTTGACCACGTAAGGTCTTAGTTTATAAAAAAAATGGATGGGTGGAAAGATATTTTTTCAAATTCAATTTTTTTACAATTTTTATTTATTTTAATTTATTTGACATAAATTTGACATTTGACATTTATTTATTTGACATAAGCAATTTTTATGAAGAAATTAAAAAATATTGAAAATCAATGGAATAAACTGTCGGCTAAATTGTACTTATGCAGAAAAATAAAAAGGAATTTCCTTAAAAGTTTGTCCTATTGCCGAGAAGGCACATACATTCATAATAATTATCGTCTCTGTCTCTAAGAGGCGAATTTTAAAAATAAACACCTATAATATAAAATATAATATATAAGAAAAATTAAAAAATACGATTATAAGTACATGTTTTCTTTAGTCATCGTTCGTTTCAAAACACTTTGTGTATGTGTGACAAGTTTTAGGACGCTCTCTGCATAAAAATGCACCACCACCTGGTATTTGAAACGCTTAAGCGCTGTGCATTCCGTTTCTCAAGTCATCGAACTTACATCTTCAGCTAGAAGGCACTAGATGCCTGAAAAGTTTTAGCCAAATTCCTTCATCACTCTGACAGTGTGTTATCATGAAACAAAATGTCTAACGACAGCATTCCATGTTGTTGATTCCGAATGGCACGCCTCAACCCATCCACCCATTTGAAGAAAAAAAAGATATAACTTTGTGCTAGAAATACAGGATTTAATAATCGATGAACATTTTGCATGGGATATATCGATGAGCCCTTGTTTGAACTTCATTTCGGTGTAAATCGGGCATCAATAGCACCTTTCGTTTCAGAAATATTCACGATTGTAGTTGTAGATGATTTACCTCTGTTAACATGACTAAAGTGCGCCATGTAGCGACGGATTTTTGCCTAAAGCATGAAATTAGAGGGAAAAAAGTCTCGCTACGGACATGGTGAAACAGCTTTGAGATCGTAATACATTAAAAAGTGTATAAATTAATCTTTAAAACGGCATACATCATTAAGTCATAAAATACAGGCACACTTCTTAGAAACGTTAATAGCTCTTCTCCAAATCGTCTTATTTGTCCATTTTCAGTCACCTTTCACCAAGAGGTTTTTAAACAAGAAAGTTCCTAGAAATTCTGCATGGCTCATTACCAGAAGCCAACGGTTTTCAGTGTCCTTAAATGATGCGTTAAATTGTGGAAAAGACATTAGCCATGAAGGTGTACGCTATGCAAGTGCATTAAACAGTTAGCGAAACAAATGACATAATGACAAAAGTTCGGGTTTCTAAACTGTGTGAGGTGAAAGTTGCGACTTATAAATGTGTGCAGCAGTAAATTATGCAGCAATGCCTTGACTTCTTAAGCCAGAAAACATTTCGCACTTTTCGAAGAAACTGTATGAAACGATAACGGGTTTAGCTTACTGGTCAAGTTACCTTCAAAAATATCACGAAAATTTGCACTACAAATTATGCTTCCGCTGAAGAACAATACGTTGCTTGTAACTGGACCATCTGAAAATTATACAAGATGGAGATGCTGAGAATAAGATACGATTCCATTGATGAAGTTCTTATGCGGAATAATCACTCAAATGCTGTACTTCATTTTGATAGTATGTTGAATTTTCTGAAGAGATGTCTTAAGCTGCTCCTCTAACTCACTATTTAACTTAGTAACTCTTATTTGGAACAATGGCTCATAAACAAAACAGTATAAAAATATAAATAGCTACATATGTTATAGCTACTCGAGCAGTCACTGCGCTGCCTTCGGATGTATTCTACACATTAGCTAAAGATATGACTTTAATGACTCCGTTTTTGCCACGGCTATCACAATGCATTGCGAATTCGGATTTGTTCGAACCTTTGCCACCAAACTACAATCTCTTTCCACCACGAAAAAATGCATTGGCTTAAGAGCGATCTGGATTATGATTTGTAATTATGACTTCTTTAATACTGTGAGCGAATACTTTGACAACTTTGGGAAAGTTTCTACGAGACCAGGATCAGAGCATTGCAGAAGTGCTGGAAAATGAAGTAAAATCTGTAAGAGGACTAAAATAGGCCAAACTTTTGAAATAATATTAAACTTATTCTATTTGTGCAAAACATAAGAAGTATTTTGTACTTTTTACTTAAATGTTCTATTTTCTTTTTTATTGAGAACTCCCGCGTTTTAGATTATTTTGTTATTTGAGAGCTCTCGGCAAGGAAGATCAATGTGGGCCTTAACCACAGCGATTGTTGCGCCTTCTATCTCCGTCTTACAACATCATTGATTGATAGATTGCAGGGATCATGGGTTCAGCATGCATGTTCGCCTATGAGGTATCCTAGATCAAAGGACGCTACCTCTTTATTAGGCAACTGCCCAATTGTCCTCACGAGGTTGGATGGATCCCGTTGTAGATCTTCCGTCCAGCAGTCAGTAACGCTAACCACTAGACCAAGTAGGCGGACCAGGTCTGGCAATACAAGAAGGTGTTTGGCAGTTTCTGTCAGTACATTTCTAATAATTTGATTTACTTGATGCAATGTACATTTACTTAATGTTTCGCGTATCCGCCGTTTGCTCCTGAATCTTTCAATGACACACTTGCAAGATATTTACAATAAAATCTTGAAGTGTATTACATAATTATAAGCAAGAAGAGTTTTGTGGTGCAAAAATGGGCTTATCAAGAAATTAAAGCAGTTGAAACTTAGCTCATAGTAGCTGTAAAGAATTTGTGTAAAATATTTTATTTGTTTAAGATGATTAATTTATGAATATTTTCTGAGGTTCCTGATCTCCTTAATGTTTTCTCCTCTCTCAGTAGGCTTGATTCAAAGCCTGGAATTCTCGTAGACCATAACCAAACCAATGTTTGTTTTAAATGTACTCCAGAATTTGTCTCAAATGTTTTATGACCAAAATTAATTATTTCACTCAGTGGACTATCAATATTAAAAAATTAGAGCAAGTTTGTGAAATGAAACTAAGAGAGTTCACACTTGCACCGCGTAAGCCTATATGAATGCTTACTGCGATCTTATGTATGAGAATGAATAAGCCCTACGGCGCCACAACCTCCATCTGAAGCCGTTTTCTGAAACACTCCTTGGCATTTCTAGCAAATACACCTCGTTTTGAGAAATGAGCCCCGCAGGGACATTGTCTGTCACCCAGATTTGTCGTCGAGTATTCTAGCTGTCATGGAGAAATTCTGAAGGTCGTAAGGAGAAAGCTACAACTGCAAGCTCAGGATTGCACAAGAAATAGATAAGGGGTAATCATTAGGCCTAGAATGACCAGAACCTATAGATTCTTTGCCAGAATGAAATAAACATGAAGAAGAGAAGTGAAAAGTATTGATGGAATGAGAACCCAGAGAAAATCGCACTTTTTATCCAAGAGAAATTCCACTCCAAAGCTCCGAGATAGGAACTCGCGTCTGTAGCTGCAGCAATTCCAGCTAACAGAACGATCATGAATCAAATGAAAAGAACACCGAGCTGTTTCTATCCAGAACTACTTCTTTCTTCCCCGCACCTCTCTAGTTAACTTGTAAAGAATGTAGCTGATGGAATGATGCCTGTTTATAAGAACAGGTGGTTACTTGCTTGTCACAATACAGAAAGCGGCTTGTATCAAGGTTGCCAACTTTTGTGCCTTGCCTTTCAATTTATTAGACAATTTGTTATACATTTCCATACAGAAACAGGGTTCTACTCTTAATATCTTTCGTGAGTTGATATATGAAGCAATACCTAAAGGACTTCTTTTTCGATTTATCCAAATGTTCTGGTAAGAATTATTTTGTTTTAGAATTGCATTTTCAATTCTTTTGATATAACGTAAATTGTGTATTAGAATAACTAGAGCCCTTAAAGTTTTATACTGAATATAGGTTTCGCAGAAATCTGTGTTGGACCCATTTATTTTTCCACTGAATATTGATGAGCTATATAGTTATATAACTGAAGATGTTTTATTTTTCCTTCTCAATTTGAAGTTCGTTTAGCTTGTGGATAATGAGCTAATAGACACATTGAAAATGCCAAAAGGCACTCCTTTATTGTATTTACATTTTTTCTGTTCAATTTAAAAGCAGCAAAATTGCAGAAGAATTTCAGGTTTCAAAATCATCAATTTTCCGCCAAAGTATGGGAAGTTATATCGAAGCAAGCATTTTTCTTGCAGAGGTAGCCAACTTATTCCTTCTGCAAGAAAAATGCAAAAGAAATTGCTCAACAGTTACATTTCAGTTAGCAATGGTTGGTAAGATTGCTTCCGAAAGAGGTCGTTTCCATCTTAAACACCTCATTAGGTTAGGAAAAAATTTAATGAACATGTATTCTGGTTAGATAGGTTTATATGTATTGTCCTTTTTGGTCTTAGAACAAAAATTAGTTTGGTGGAAAAAGAAAAAAAGGATGAAACACCCGCAGTCACCCAATAGTATGAAAAAGGAACGGAAGGTTGCAAAACTTACTTAAAAGGGTAGCATAAGTTATCGGGTGAAGATATGATTTCATCGGAAGCTGTTAATCTAACCACCACAAAACGGAAGGATATTTAAATTAAAAAAATAATAAATAAAAAAACCAGTATACTTAATTTGTAGCAGATTTCGGCAGTAGGAAGAAAAATGGCGAGGGAGTGCTAAGGATGATGGGGACGTCACTGCTGTATCAGATGCCTCTCAAGTATATATTTAAGGTGGTTTCTTACAGCAAACTTAGCGACACACCTAACCTCACATAATTTTTTTAATAGTGTTTAAAACCCGTCTTTACTACCGAGGCATCACAGGCGGTGCACTAATGATACACGAGATAAAATTATATATTGGGGAGGATTCTTTTTAAAGAAAGGAAACGTTCCAGGCATAAGTTTAGGGTACTTACCTGGCATTTGCCATTTATGAGGACTGAGGAAAATCTGGAAAAAAACCTCAGTCAGAGAGGACGGTCCTGGCGGGATTAGAGCCCCAGCCCTCCCGCTTACGAGTCCGCGCCTTAACGACCTCGGCCACCCGTGGTGGTCTAACCTAACCGAAGTAGATACTCACTATTAGAGGGATTCTCATAAAACTTAAACCTAACCTAGCGGTTAACTTTTAAGACCCAATTACATATAAGTTGCTAACTGGAGATTACTTTTAACCGTAATTTAAAAATAATTAAGAGGTTGGTCATCATTTCTGTTGTATAAAAATAACTTCAGACTACTTAACCTCCAGTTTGCGATAACCGTCAAATCTATGGCAACATCGCGAATAATATGGAAATTCGTGTTTAGAGCGAACTGATGTTCAACGTGAGCAAATCTATAATTATTTAGTTTTCCCGCCTCCTAGATATGTTTTTTTTAATTAATGTGTCTTCAAACATGGATAAGAAAAAATCAAAGCCAATGCGAGTGACACATTTTACCAAATATGAGGATATTATTATTGATGGTGCTAAAATATAAAAGAATAATTGAAGAGTTGAAAGAAAAAAAAAAAAAAAAAAAACAGATCCGATCTCAAATAAGGAGAAAAAAAAAAAAAAGTAAATGAAGGGAAATTGCCAAAGAACTTAATTCTATTCTGAAGACTTTTGCATTATAACCCCCAAGCGAATTGAAGCCTACCGTCACTTTCCTTACATCACCCTCTTCAGTTGGTATTTTAATGAAGTGAGGTCTCAGAACTGCAATTGCTCTAGTAACTTTATGGATATTTCTACTGGCCGTTCCATTCTCCACTTTGGCTATACCTCCAACAACTATTTGGAAGCTCTCTGTCCAATAGAACCTGAAAGTTAATTGTATCATAAACATCGAATTCAAAGCATGATTTCGCTTAGTTTGTGATTATAATCGCGGCGTAGCGTCTGTTTCAATTCTTCGACATCTTTTGCTAAGCAAAATAGTTTTTTAAAATTTTTTGTCACTCGTTTCTAAGAACGGATTATTTTTCTCATGAAATGCACGAGGAACAGGAGTGAAACGCATAATCGGAAGAGATGTCGGAATAATCACAAAGCTGTAAGAAATATGTACAATATACCACTTGTAAGGTTAGCCTAACACGCCTAACATAACCTACAATTGAATGCAAATCTGCTGTTAACACGCGGAAATGAAAAGTGAAACATTGAAGACACTTTGTCTACATGAATTTAAAATTAATGTGATTCAGCATTTTATTTCTAAATGAAGTTGTTATGCTTCTGCACTGTGGGAAATGTTTATTTAACAACCACTAAACTCTAGTTAGAGCTTTAACTTCGCGAGTTAAATTTAATTTGAAATTAAGCTACATCAATCTTAAATTAAAGCTTATACAACCAAAATTTCCAAGTTATGTATAACTGATGGTTAATTTTATCCCTAAACTCAAATTAATTCTTATACAACTGTTCACAAGAGTGTTTCATTCTGCAAATTTTATTCGTAGGCCTTGCTTGAATGATTTTGAATGTAGGAATGTTCTTGTTCCTTCTTATTGGTAAAAATATGTAACATTTGACGACTTCGAAAAATACTGGATAAACGTAAGAAAGTAATGCACAGAGCCGCCCTGGTGGGAAATAATGGAATATGTTGACGCAATGGTGCATTTTGCAGAAAATGAAGAAATGACTATTAGAAAAGAATTAACCTTGCCTTAAAGAGAAACAAACTATTTTCAGAAAAATAATTAATGTAAACGTTAAATCCTGAATATATATGTACATCGATTAAAAAGTGCTTGAAGTATAAACGTTTGAGACATAAAATCATTTGAAGCAAACCTGACCTACATCTTAACAACGTAGCACCTGCGATGATAAATCGCGTATCACTGGAACATATATGGGGTGTAAAGCTACAAATGCTTATCTTTGCAGACTTTACCAATCAGAACGTGCTCACATCTCACCTCCGAACTTGCCACCTGGTCGAGTTTCTGGGTAGGACGTACAACCAGGTCACACTTCCTGTTCACGAGTTATCTAAGGCATGCAACAGCGATAACAATAGACGGTCACACGTCGTTAGTTCTATTTATGTGCACATGACAAAATGTTATGGCATTTTTGCTCATTCGCTTACATTGTGGGGCACGAAGTACTTTAGTTTAATAGTAGGTAATATTAGATTAATCTATACAAGTATCAGTCACTAGCGCGGCATTTGTTCCCACGCCCGACACTATTCAACACGCAAGATCAAATAAATTACGAGCCAGCTAGATTGTAGTAAGGGAAGGTTCGGTAACTGAGAAGTGCGTGATTGCTTGCATTATGGCTATGTATGTTTTCCATGATTCACACGTACTGACAAAGTCCAGAACGATTCCCCTATCAAATTGTTCATAGGGAGGCCGCACACCGGAAGGCATCAAGTCAGCGTCAAGTTAGATAAATTTGATCACAACAGTCTTGTATACTACATTAACTTTTGTTTGCGGGCGAGGGGGGGGGGGTCATATTGATAAATCATTTCACGGCAACGAAGAACGAAATCTCCATAATCGTTCCTGCCGATCGAAGACCTGGAGTCTCATTTCCAGAATGCGCTCGCATGAACGGGAAGGTGCAGCCAAGCCCCATCGCCTATGATGGAATTCAGGTGTGCCTCGCCATGCTCCGCTAACGACACTGAAGCACCCGACACACATCCAACCACACCATCTTCTGTTCAGGCGTCAGTCATCTCAGCATCTCCTTCCAAGAAGAGTCTCGTGTATAAGCGATCTTGCAGAATGGTAAACACCACACTACCATGGGAAATCCGTAACATGTTTGCCAGTCTATCCACCGTTATTCTTCGATCTTCCCAAACAATGACGGCAACTGTGTTAACCAGGTCTCATTCCCTGCAATGGTTAGAGCGCCTGGATACAGCCCTTCTTTGGTGTTGAAATACGGCTGTACTTCAACTCTTTGAACCAGCGAAGTGCTCTTGATTGTGACAACACACCATCGTTGCTGTTACCATCGCATACGCTTCCATACCGGATTTCTGTAGAGGGAAGCAAATTTGAGAGTAATTCGTTATGAAGAGAGCACATTTTATGCAAACGGCTGGCAAATTTTGCTAGCGTTTTTTTAACAGTATTTAACGTTAGTTTTTACTACTGAGGCACCACAAGCGGTAAACACTGGTGATCATGAAATGGTGTGATATATTGGGAAAGGATTTTTAGGAAGGAAACGTTCCAGCCTAAGTTTAGGTACCTCCCCGGCATTTACCATTTATGAGGACTGAGGAAAACCTGGAAAAAACCTCAGTCAGAGGACGGTCCTGGTGGGATTCGAACACCACACCTCCCGCTCACAAGTCCGTGCCTTAACAACCTCGACCAACCGTAGCGGTTCTGATGGCGTCCCGTACGCGTACACTCTTCAAATATTTTCCCACCAATCACGTGATATGTTTTCATGCAAAAAAAAAAAAAATCACACCGTATCTCCACTGTGTGATTATCGGTCTTTATTGACTAGTCCTTGTGTATTCTATGTTGAATTCATGGTGGCACTAATAATATGGATCCCTAGCGCCAAGAGTCAGAACTATTTACCAACACAGACTTATCAATCACTACACTATTATCAAATTATAATCATAAGTAAAGATTCTGAAAACGTTGATTGAATCTTTACTAGCAAGCGACACCCGACACCTAACAACACAGGAAATAATTTACAGATTAGATCATGTACACAATAATTCCTAGCCTCCCTTACCATACACTTTTTAATCACCCTGTATAGTTTTAATTGCTATTTTTTTTAACCTTAAACCTAAATGATTTCTTTTTTCCCCATTTACTGTTTATTTCCCATTTGTGTGTTTTTTGGATTGTTGTAGAAATTATTTTAAAGGCGTTAAGCTTTACTATCAAAATTAATCATAAACTTTCTAAGTTTATATTTTCAGGAGTCATATAAACCACGATTCTGCAGCAGCTATCATTATTTTCTTGTCATAAAACAGTAAAACATTTAAAGCAACATTTACGATCAAGAGCGTTGTCTTTGTTATTTTATCATTTTTATAACCTGGCCAATATAAATATTAATGCAGGTAAAAGTTTGCTATAAGTACAAAAAAAATACTTTCGTGGTTGGTAACCTTAAGCACAATTTTAGTTATTTAACGTCTGGAAAACACAAACTTCATTAACATAATATAATTTTGGGATAATTTCTGTAAATTTTAATTTAAAAAATGAACAGTACAACGTCGACAATGCTGTTCACATTATAATAATAGACCATTCTCGATATTCCCGACTGTGAATATGGTAAAGATGTTGATACAGCATTCCAGTGTTTATTTAATACCGGATCGATAATCCTTTTCCACAGTAAATAAGCATAGCTACAAAAAAATGTTAACATCTTTCTATAATATTTCACTACAGGATACAAACTTTTCAAACTCTTGATTTTTTTTCTCTATTATAAAATCAAACATTTATCTATCAACAGTGTGGTTTTCACTGACGAGTGTGGGAATGGTGATGAAGCCAATACAGAGACTATTTTGGGAAGGACCGGTTGAAGCAGGCGGGTTTTATGAATGGCGCACAAGCCAAATGTCAGTTCTCGTCGAGCGGCCCTGTCGCCCACAGTTCATTGTGCTACCTTGGCCTTTCCTTCCCGGGAAACGGGCCGCCTAGGGGCCCCTAGATGAGATTTCCTCACAGTCTAACTTTCCTCTGATCGATACCGGACCTTTTCCCTTCTAATTTGGTAGCTGGAGCAATCAGATACAATTACGTGTACTCACTTCAACCCTGCTGGGCCAAATTACCAGTCTCTGCTGCAAATGGTGCACATCATATTAATGATTAAGCTATGAACAAACTGAACTATTTAAAACCTGCCAGAAAGTTAAACATTAAATTGAAAATTAAAATAACACGTTTTTAAATATATATTCAAATATTTCCTGGTACATGAGATGGTATAAATGCAAAATTGCTAATGTAACATTTTCGATAAATTTAAGTAATTGCGCTAAGTGCAGTAAAAGTATTCAAAGAATTGTTTTAATTCATTAAATGCTTCAATCTAGTTACTATCATTTTATACTGTAAATAAAAGAAACAGAGGAACATCTTATAAATATTTTCATTGTGTTTTATTCATTGTCGCTTTACTGAATTGGCCTTTTCGCAACATCTGTAGATTGTGGACTGAATACTATAGGTGTAAGTCTGTAGGAATGAATGAAATGAATTAATGATAGCACAAATGAGCTTGGAGTAGTTGGCGCCTAGTAAAACATTTTATCTAAAATAAAAAAAATATTTAGGCCAAATTAGCTTCTTATTTATGCATTTTGTGTAAGAATTATATATAAGAAAACTTAGTTTTAAACTTAGTTCATAAGTTTAGTAATAATTTTACCTGCTCCAAGGCGATGAAAAAACTAATTTACGAAATTATTTAGGACAGGGCACCTATATTGAAACATTATTGTATGTGGAAACTCAGTTATTACAATAAGAATTGAGGACAAACTGCAAAAAGGTATTTATAAATTGAACCAATTCTGTAAAATATCTCATTTTCAAATGTCAGGCGAAAAAAAAAAAATGTGATGCCTTTCCCGGAGAGAGAGAGAGAAAAAAGAAGAAATAAGATCTAAAATATTTATAAATAACAGGAATGAACTGATTTAGGAGAAAATATTTATAATTAGAAAAAGAATGGATTGCACAGTTTTAGGAATAATTCGCAAATAAAGCTATTGGGGAAGTTTTTATATATGGTAAAGAGGAAATATATTTGGACCATAAAGAAGAAGAGAATTTAAAATTAAATTTGCTTCGTGTCCGTCCCAGGGCAAAATGTAAATGCACAAAAACATCTGAAATAGCATAAACATTAAATCAATGATATGTTTGTTATCAAGCAATCCAGCATAAGGAAATACAATGTATATATTTAAGCTGGCATTTAAAAAAATGTTATTATAACATTAGAGAGTAGAGAATGTAAAATGTTCCCTAAGAAACATTAAGAATGAACTAGCACTTTGTTTTCCCTGACTCCCCTGATAAGTTGATGAGGCGTTTTCATAAGTGGAATGGTAGGTATGTGAGAATTCCCCTCCTCATAGCCGTCCTTCACAGAAGCCCATTAAGCAATGTTGCCAGAAGCACAAAACACACTTGAAAAATTGTTCTCATGCACGTCCTCGAAAGCTGATCAAGATACTCTCTTCAGCAGTTATAGTCAGTAACATGAGCAACGGTTTCATCCTTGATAATTTAACAAACAAGAAAGTGAAGAAATGTTTCCAGATTGACTTGAAGAAACCGTGTCTTTGATTTGTTGATGATATACGGTTTTAATGTGTTCAAATGCTTTTCCAGATGCAGTGTAAGGAGTGATGTAATGAAATGGGGTTTATTCTGACAAGCAGTTGTGAGCTGGTCCGGCTTATTCTCGAATATCATTTTTACCTTTGCACAGTATGGGAGTGGAGGAAACATAAGGGTGGTTTGGTTTTAAAGAGAACAGTTCAGTATTGCGATGCTATTTATTTTTCGACAGAGTCCCCTCGAATTTCAAGCATTGATCCGACATTGCACAAGTTTTGTGATTCACTTGACTTAAATCTGTCTGTGTCCAGCCTGTAAAATTTTGAGTTTCGAGAACTAATGGTGATCCGAGGGAGCGAGATCAAGTGAATACGTGGATGCAGAAGCATTGCAAATCGTAATTCCGTCAATTTGTCCTGAACGACATGGTTTGAATGCACCGGGGTATTGTCACAGTGAAACATCTTTTTGGTCATTCCGGAACCTTTTTTCCGCGATCATTGTCTTCATTCTGTACAAAAGTGGTGGGTAGTGTTCTCCCCTTCAAGTAATCAATCAAGAGCTGCTCAATAAAGAACGATCATAATACTTTCGACCACCTACCTTTACTTATCCTCATAAGTTTATCTTTCTCAAAGGAGTTTCCCATTCAATGCCAATGCACCTGTCCCAGTCTTCAAAGATATGCTGGAAAGCATTTCTTGACAGATCCTTCAGATTTGTGTCCTCAGCCTTTACCACTACTTCTGATGATGGACAATGCCTTCCAAGATGATGTTAAATCTGAACTACGAGTACAAGGCCTTGCTTCACATTGAATTTTGTGAGGTATTCGTAACAACTTGTACAATGTGCGGCCGTTAATAGCGGCTCGTGGTCTAAACCACAGGTGAAGTACTTTTTACACCCAATATATCATGCAATCTATTTCAATGATATTCTGATTCTTTTCGAGCTGTTTTAATTGTAGCTCGCACTTGAGATGTTCAGCAGAATCTTAACATTCACTATGTCACAAAAGTTATCAGAATTCATTTTTGTTCCAAGTAACAGACAAAACAAACAAAACAGTTTCAACCGCTCAGTCGCTCGTATTCACTTTTTAAATATCTGTTGTAACATTTCACATCTTTCCTTTTCACTTTTTGCGCTGACACATTAAGAATTGGCTTTGGTCTCTCTGTTAGAACACCCCCTTTTTATACCCTTCAATTCGCCGTGAAAATTGTGTTTGTAGCACACTGTCGTTTTGCGAATTCGTTGCAAATCACGAATACGTTTTTAAAAAGTATGTTATTGAGATGCTTTAATTCCACACAATTCCTCTCCCCCCCCTAAAAAAATCACCGTAACCTTGAAGAAGGTAGTGTAACCACACACATACATCATGGCAACTAGTCAAAAACGTGCAGCTGAACATCAGAGAGCAGTAAAGAGCTGTTTTGGCCTGCACTTGGATAGAAAAGAAATATTTAGCTCCCTAATCACCTCTTTCCCTTGTTAGAGGAATGCTTCATCTATCTCTGTTTCTATTCCGATAACTTTTTCAGGAATAACGACTTTCGCTCTCCACATAGTGTTCCAAAAAAACACGTTCTTGTATGAGTACTAGAATATCTGAAAATAAAATAAACACCAAAATTATGTTTGAATGTACGTCAGAAAACAGATGCAGCAGTGGCGCTTCGGCAACTTCAGCTGAAGAACAGTCGCTGGCGGCCGGGGATTATTGTGATGCAGCTTTTAGCTTATTGCAGGGAAATTTGGCCTTTTGTGTGTGACGGGACCTTGCAGAATTTTCGGGAAATCTTTTGTAGTATTGCCCAAATACTGTTATATATGCAGATATGGCATGCTGGTAAACCATTACTCGTAGGTCCTGGTAGTGTAGTGGTAACCATACTTGCCTCCTAAACCCAAGATCGCGAGTTCAATGCCGGTCACCGATGGGTTTTTTCGGGCGTAAAAATCTTAAGTATGGCTTCCTTTGGAAGGGAAGTAAAGCCGTGGGTCCCGTGTCGTACATTTACGGCACTTAAGAGAACCTCAACCCTAAAAGAAGATGCCACTAAGCAAAATTTGTCGGCCGTTTCACGCCCTGGTTTCAATGGGACGCCGGTGACCTGAGAGGTTAAAGAGCATGAATATTTGTTGAGAAGAGAGCGGAATTTCAGAGGGCATGTTTATCCATCGGTAATCACCATTTTGCTGTAGGCGGAACTGAACATGTTTTACTTGCACATCTCTCATATTACCATATTACCACGTACAGATTACGCATTAAACATAACAAAACATTGTAAATTTAAAGTTAAGCGCGAGAAAGTATGTCTGTAAAACAGTATGATCATCATTTATTGAATAGCCGTTCTCTTTGAAACGAACGCTTTTGGATACAACAAATAAATACATCAATTTATCCTTCCTTCTGGAGCATTTTGCTTATTCTCTTATTTAAGGAAGACGCTCATGAACTTTACATTTGATACTACTGACACAAATAATCCCAACTCCATCCACATAAAAGTTGCTCCGGGAAACATATGAAAACAAGCCTTGGAATGTTTAAGTTTTGTTAGCGATGTGGTTATGTTCCCAACAGCTCCCTTAGTACCTGCAGTACAGATATTGCACCATCCTAATTTGGTGTAGATGTTCATTCATGTGATCATTACAATATATACTATTATCTTCCTAGTTTGTCTTGCCGTTATTGTTAGAATAGTTCTGACTTACAAAGATGTATTTAGAACGCTCTGTACTGTATTACAGCCTCCCATTCCGAACTATACTTCTGACTTACAAAGATGTATTCTGTAATGTACCACAGCCTCCCATTCCGAACTATAGTTCTGACGTGCAAAGATGTATTTAGAACGCTCTGCACTGTATAACAGCCTCCCATAGTTCTGACTTGCAAAGATGTATTTAGAACACTCTGCACTGTATCACAGTCTTCCATTCCGAACTATAGTTCTGACTTACAAAGATGTATTCTGTAATGTACCACACCTTCCATTCCGAACTAACGTCTATGTATAACTTCCGTTTCTTGAGTTAGACCAGCATTTGCCAGAAAACGTCTTGCATGAATACAATATATTGAGAATGCTGGGAGTTCCAGGGTATTAAGGAATTCCGGGTAATGAACTTGCCTGGAATGGCTTTCTTTACACCTGAACCCTTCAGGACCCGTTTGGCGGGCTATCAAAGAATGGACCAATGTAAACAATGCAAAGCTCTCATAGCTGGAACAAATATCAGAATGGGTAAACTGCTCAAAGAGGACAGAAGTAACTAAGTGGTCTTTTGTGCTTTAAGTAACGTGCACTAGATGAGCAAAGTTGATAGTTTTACTAGCAGTAGGTATCAATTACCAAAAGAAATTGTCTTGAATTTACTTAGTTCTCCTTCAAAAGAGCCCATCTTACACAGAATTAAAAGTAACGGTGTTTCACTAGCCCTAATAAGTGATGACCTATGCCTTGTTTCACGAAGCGCGTGCTCTAGTAGAACTAGTATTACTTGTTCATTTCACAAGTTTATGTTTCTAGAACTTATGAATGTAAAATACTAGTGTGGCAGACTGATATTATCAGTGTGAGATTTTGTTTTATCAGTGTTTTGTTTCACGAAACATTTGGCCTTGTAATATTGCGTGTTGTTAACTAGTAGATTTCCTCCCGTGAATCTCTAATGTTGAATTTACATACCAGTGTACATATTATAGGTAGGTATTGATTCTATCAATTAAGTTCGACGCATTATAATTATAAAGTTGATTAAGAGTTATTATGCAATATGTTGTCTCAAATCCAAGACCCATTGCCGTATTTATTCAATTATCAATTTTCATCTGAAAATTACCGTAGAAAGTGAGCTGCTTATAACGTTATTTGTAGATTTGTAGATATGAATGTAAAATGAAAACACTTACCATTGTAGCTTTCTTGATGTTTGGGCGTAATGTGTACTTCACGTATGTGTAATCTTTCTCCAATGTAATTATCCCCAACGCTTTCACAGTTTTATTATTATTTTCAACATTTCGACTATCTCTTTCTGAAATATTGTTGGAGAATTTCCCAAAAAGCATTTCTTTATGCCCATTAATTAAATGCAGCACTGTTACTATATTTTGAATATAGAGATTCTTTCAACGTGGTAAACATAATCATATTTCTTAGTTTGAATACACGTTATAAAATAAAATACATGCCGCGTAAACAAAATCACATCAACAAACAGTAATAAATATCCCCGAAACAATCTTCTCGACGCTCGGATACAGTCGCCACACTAGTAATTTTAACAAGTGACCATTGACAAAAGCTTACGATTGTAGTATTGTGGAATAAATGTTTTTTGTTGTTGTTGTTGTTTTTTAGTAGTGTTTAACGCTCGTTTTTACTACAGGGGCACCACAGGTGGCGAACATTGATGATACATGAGATGAAATGATATATTGGGAAGGGATTTTTTTAAAGGGAGGAAGCGTTCTAGGCCAAAGTTTAGGGTACCTCCTCGACATTTGCCATTTATGAAGACTGAGGAAAACCTGGAAAAAACCTCAGTCAGAGAGGACAGTCCCGGTGGGATTTGAACTCCAGACCTCCCGCTCACGAGTCCGCGCCTTAACGACCTCGGCCACCCGTGGCGGTATAAATGTTCGTGAAACAGTGGAATTACGGCTAGTAACTAGTAAGTTGGTAGACTAGTTATTTCGTGAAAAAGGGTCCTGGTGTTTCTCAGATTTCAAAGTTGGGAAGCACAACACGTTCTGGAAAGTGGGAACTTCAATGCGTGATCTTTAAACAACCCCATTTCAATCCAAAACTAACATAATGCATACATATCATCACAGTATTCCTTAATAAAAGTTCAAAATGTTAATATTCCATTAGATATGAAGCAAAATATATCTGTATTTGTCTCTTAAGAGATAAATTCACTTCGATTTGCAGATCAGCAACGAAAGTAATTAATTCGCCATGCAAGTGGAGTAAGGGGCATAAAATAAGAGTAGAAAGAAAGAAGAAAAATATGGAAATAAAATACTCACGTCTTATTACAGAATACATCTACTGCTGGAGAGTTACAGTTGCGTATATGAGGCTTTTCTGAAGTCCTTGGGGGCAAATTCCAGCTTCTACATCATTTAGAGTCCTTAGCCAAGTATACTCATTATCCTTAACGCTGGTTCCTTTTAGGGCCCAGAGGACAAACCTGCTCCAGTAACTAACAAGTGGCTTAACAATAAATGCATACTCTGTGATGCCAGTATTAACAGGGGTGTACAAGCTCACATGTTAGCGTTTCAGAGAGTACTTTCAAACTCTTGAACTGGAAACTGTACATGCAGCTGCAATTTACAAAATGAGCTTGTTAACACTTCTAGCAATGTCACATTTGTCTGGACTTGCTCCAGGTGGCACCACGTAGCCAGTGTTGCCAACACATGTTTCGATTTAATTTCTAATATTTACGATGATATATAACATTAGGTTGAAGTATACGTGTATTGTATTAGAACAGTAAATCATGACAAGGGGATGGAATACATTCCCTCAATACATCCACCTCTGCGTAATGCTTGGTACTCGCCCCGGGATCAAATCCCTTAAAGCGCGCGGCAATTATTATTCACTCATTTGCGTCACCTTTGCAGAGTTAAATTTCACTGGCATGCCCCTGTTTTTCTTGTGGCGGGGAGCGCACCGCAAGTGGATTTTTTTAATAGTTTTTACTGCTGAGGTATCACCAGCAGATGCGTGAGATGAAATGATAAATTGGGAAAGTTTATATATATAGGAAGGAAACGTTCCATGCATAGGTACTTCCCCAGCATTTGTTGTTTATGAGGACTGAGAGAAATCTGGAAAAACCCTCATTCAGAGAGGACAGTCAACGTGGGAATCGAACCCCAGACCTCCCGCTCACGAGTCCGCGCCTTAACGACCTAGGAGGTCCGCAAGTAGAATAAAGTAATGCCTTCAATTTTATAATTTCTAGGCATTTTAATGTATTAAACCTTAAAATAATGCTTCTTAATTCTTTACATTATCTACCCATTTTTGTACCTTCAGTGTTTTGCATGAGATGAGAAGTTATATATTTAATAGGCAAAAAGATAATAAAATGAAACTTTTTTAATTCACCAACCAGCTGATATTTTGCTATCTCGGTTTTATGAGTTTGTTTTCTTTTACCAGACCTCCAGAAATGTCCTCACTGCTCGTTCAGGGTTTTGCGTCTCGGCCAAGGCCGGCTCTTCTGCCGGCTCACGACCGCCTGCATGTTCTTGAAGTTCCGAGCTGTTGCCAGTCTACATTTGCTTGCGAAGATGACAAAATAGCTGACTTTAGAGCAAGAAATTTAGTGTGTAAATGTTATGATAAATAAGAATCAGCTCGTTCGCGTTCGTGAGGAGTTTATTCGGACGTTCCCTGGGCAATTGCCCCCTTCTAGGACTGTAATGCCCAATATTGTAAATAAATTTGATCCTACTGGTTTAAAGCAAAACAAGAAACACGTGTAAAGACGTACAGTTTTAACAAAAGAAAAAGTTGGCGAAATTGGTTCAAATGCTGAACGTTCGCCGAGAAAATCACTACCGAAATTGGCATAACAAGTTGAGGTTTCAATAAACATTTTACAACTCAAACCTTACAAGTGTACACATGTGAATTCTCTACGACATGGTGATCCCGTAGCAAGTGTGCGTTATTGTGACCGGTTTCTTTCGATCCCGTAGCAAGTGTGCGTTATTGTGAGCGGTTTCTTTCATCAGTGACTGAAGGGTTTATCAGCCCACAACTGCTCTGAAAATCCAAACTATATACAAGAAACCCCTCGTTATGATAGGAAAATTGTAGTTTGGTCAATTAGCTCAAGGCATATAATGCGCGGCATGTCCAGCTGCATGTCGCAAATCCCCGTGCGAGGGCTAAGAATATATTCTGGACACTTCAACACAGAATAGTAATTCTGTGTTGTCATATAATATTACTTGTTCATACTTTTGTTGAGATGTTTGTTGTCCAAAAGTATCTTAAAAGGTATTGCTTGGGTTTCTATAAACTATATAATAAGTAAGCAAACATAAATTTAATAAAAAAACTTATAATTTGTTTATTCAAGTAGATCGATGGAATTAACAAAATCCTACGAATGTGCTTCTCCCCACAATGCTATGAGATACAGTAAATATAAACATTCTAACCATAATTGTGTGTAATTTTAATATTAATGATGCAAATATTCACACTTCTCAAGAATACTAAACTTTATAATTGTATATATAAAAATGGAACAAATTATGGGTAAAGGTTGAAAATGTGAATGTTACTGCAAATAGAGCATTTAAAGCTTTTAACTTGTGGTCTTAAGATTCTGTGGTTTGACGGCTTAATTTTCAAACCTAAAACAAAACTTTAACAATTAGGCATTTATAAATAAATTATATACATATTATATAGAGCAACTTTGTCTCTTTCAAATTGCTCTCAAAAATAGCTTCTTAAGAGGCTCAATTATAGTAAAATGGGAGAGAGATTAGTTAAAAGTTACATGCACAAGAAGATATACTGAACTCGTTGAAAGTTAATAATCCACAAACTAAATATTATAATGCCTTCGAATTATACACACCCCACGAACTTCAAAAAGTCATATCTTATTTTCTCAACCACGAAAAAATTTAAGACATACATAATTGGCACTTAGGTTCTAAATCCTTAAAATAGGTCGCAATGGGCGTAATAGGAATTTTAAACTTAATAAATGCTTACCAAACGTTAAAACGTGAAGATATAAACTATTGGGTTTATGTGGAAGTTCGGTGAGTATTTTAGATGTGAACGTTTTTATTTGAGACGAATAGCATACAGAAATGAATAAGCTATAGATATATTCTCCATTATTTATTACTCTCTCCCAACGATGAGATAGTTTCTTGATTTCACTTCTGAATAAATCTGCTGATTTGGAGCTGAAGAAGTTTTCAAGGTAAAATTGTGAATCATCTTCATTATCGAAAGAGTTCCCTCGGAGAATGTTGCATGGAGAACAGAAATAGTGAAATCTGAGGGCGCAAGAACGAAAGAATATGGGGGAGGTGGAATCACCTTTCAGTCAAGCCCCTGGATAGGTACTTTCGTCATGTTAGCGGAGTGTGGGCGTGCATTGTCATGCTGCGGCTGCACTTCTCGGTGATTTGAATTCCGAATGGTTGTACTAATGAAAATATTTTTGAAAAGTTTCTTCAAATCTCCATCGATCCTACTTTCTGTGCATAAAAAATGACGATGAAAACAAGCTATGTATACAATAATAAACACTTGTTTGTTCACGCTCTAGCGGTCGCCGAAACTAATCAATTAACAAACGACGAGTCCACTAACCAGCAAAATTGCACATTGGGGATGAGGATTAACCTGAAGCGAAAATTTCAAAATCGCTCTAGCGGCTGCAATTTATATGAAACTCGGTATATGCAACTGAAATAAAATAAGAAAAATAGCTTCTGAAAATTAGCAAAATTAGACCATTATGACTGGGGGTTTAGCTGGAGCCCAAAATTTAATATATATATTGAAAGTAATCTCCGTATATATCATTTAAATAAAATAAAAAAAAGTTTCTGAACTTTTAGTAGTGGGAGGTTTACCTGAAACCCGAATTTTTGTAATCGCGGAGGACGTCGATTAAGGTGCCTAGAGGGAGATGTGGCATTCGGGGGACTGTTATTGTTAGCATTTACATTAATGGGATATTCCCACCAAGCGATAAACTCAATGCCATGTGAAAGAGTACGGGGGAATAGTTTGCGCGTAAACGAATTATCGGACTTAGCCTTACAGACAGAAACGTCCTGCGGCTACCAAACGGCAGCAGAAAAAGCCAAATTCCTGGTAATACTGGAGCGACACAAATCTTAAGCGGTAGTGTATTCTGACAACCCTGGTAGTGTAAAGTGTACAATGTACGTGTAAAGAACACAGGAAAACAAGCAATTGTATGCCAACTATGTATCTTAAATTACAGTTAATTGCAATCGGAAACTAGTAATACAAGACGTAAATAAAATAATGATAAAAAAGCACACACTTTTAAGCCCTAAAGTTATGTTTTTTATTAAATACATACACACATATCTTCAGTTAGCGTTACTTGTTTTTACATTCTCAGCTCTTGCGCTTTGTAATAGCTTCACAAATTTAACTTATTGAGGAATTCGCTTAGTTTATGCAGATCTTGCGTGACGAACTTTTTTCTTTAATTGCAGCCGCAAGGCGTTTCTAAGTTGTTGACATTTTTTGTTAGGACTCAGCCATTTTTTTTTTTTTTATTTTTTTATTTTGATGTTCACTTAAGAGGTACCAGTTTTGGAATGGCCGATATACACGAGTTAACCGATGACGAACAAGCAAAGATGGCTAACCGCTGATTTTTGTTTAAGGCGTGCGGTACACGGGATTTTTAGCCTTGTAATGCACGATGGTTCCCTAGGCACAATTCATCACATTTGCCAATTTTCGGATTGACTGATGAGGATTATCATGCATTGATGAGTTTAGAAGCTATTCGTAAAAGAGTTTCTCAACGTGGCGAATCATTCCCGTTAAAGTGCCTCTCTTTGAAACAACAGAATTATTTTCTTGCTGTGATTTCTCCCGTACACGGCATAAATGTTTAAGAGCAGCCTCCGATGCCTTTGCTCTTCTATTAAACTCAAAATAAGATGTCGGAAGTATTGTTTTTCTTTATTATTATTATTATTATTATTATTATTATTATTATTATTATTATTATTATTATTATTATTATTATTATTTTTATCTTTCTATTTTCTTTAGCTTACAAATACCGCAAACAATCTTTACATCTGCAAATTCAAAGTTATTTACAACCAAAACGCTCCAAATAATGACAAAGTGCAAACAATAACTCAGTGTTGTAATGTGTATCAATTATTAACAATAAATCCCCACATTAGCATGACAGTATTTAAATGTGGGATAATTTTTTAAGAATCAAAAATTTTGCAAGACGTAATGAAAAACAATAAAAAACAGATTTTGTCCATCAAAAGCTGAAAGGGTAACTTTAGTTTATCCCCAACGGTAAAAACGGCATTTACCCTAAAATCCGAGATCTATTAATAAACCGGGGCAAGGCGGGTAATCTAACTTGTTTCCAATAATTCGCATCTTTGCTTTGCTGGTATTCAAATCATACGGGTTAACTACTAACACAGTTAAGTTGGTAAGTACCGAATTTTCTGCAGCTTCAGTAGTTTTTGTCTGTGATGGACATCCCTTACACATGGCAGTATCTTAATATGTTCAGTACTGGATCTGATTCATGCGGGACTGCAGATTATATGGAGCCTTGCTACCGCTTTGTTAAGAGGTACAACATACTCGAATATTATATTCCTCTCTGCCCGAGGGCATCTGGTTACCCTCCACATGCTCATGTAACCCGATATTTACTTCACCAGCAGGAGATGAACCATTCTCCATGGTTAGCACCGGTATTATTTATATCTCGTTTTGAATAAATAACGCATTACGTTTACATTTCGTAAGCGCTGGGAGAAATACTCGGGATTAAGGAAATGCTGAGCTGCCCGCTATCATCCCCATACATAACAAGTTACACCTAATTTTACTATTACACCTCGGGACTTAAGATTCGCGGGTTAGATTTCAGTTGAGGCTTTTGGATTTTTCAGGACATAAAAATTCAGAGCGCAAGAGCTCCGGAAAGGACTTTTGAGCAATGGAAATCATTTAGGATATCGTGCCAGAAGAAAAAGAAATAAAAAAGAGGCCCCTGGTCAAAATTATCAGCCGTTTCACGCCAAAGCAATATTTTACTTTTCCTAGGATATGACGATGGAGGAAAATAAGCGTAAATTAATTCTCCTTGGCATAGTAACAGATCTCTTCGAGAGAAGGTTTGAAATTTGCTGTGGTGCCACAGTATAAGCAGGAAAGTATTTTGTTGTTGCTATTATTATTATTATTATTATTATTATTTAGATTATTGTAGGGATATTTTGCCTTGATCATTGGTTTTAATTTAAAAAACCAAAGCGTTAGCTGGCTACTGAGGCTACTACCGCCAGCGGACTGAGTGAAAGTGCCTGGAGAGACAGACAGGGGATGAACAGTGTGAAATGGAAGGGAGTGGGAGAGGCGGGAGAATTGTGGTGCTGTTGTTTGTTGACAATTATTATTTGTCCCCCCCCCCCCAGGGATGATCTGTCAATAAGGGTCAGATGCGCCCGACCCCCCTACAAAGAAAATGCCTTAAACATTTATCTTTTTTTTTTCTCCTGGTTACTTTTAAAACAAAAAATGCATGAAAATAGCATGTATAGCCAATTAATTCTTAGTTGTATCTTACACAATAAGCTCATGTCCTCTCAACACTGTAGTAGCGGTAGCATGCGGGTCCTCCGTTAGCGAGGGAAGTTCATGGACCAGCCCAGAAAATGTTACGTTCATGGGACAGCAAAGTTTTTATATTTGCTTTCCTCCAAAATAGGTTAGCCTTTCTCCTGCTTATTTCTGCGTTCTCTTGAGCCAGCAGGAAGAATGCTCAAGACCAGCGCTAGGAATTCTTTTTTCTTGGAACCAGATGTTGAGGGGTTATGGTATTTATTTAGTGGCAATGAATAATGTGAACGTTTTATGTTGAAGACTCCATTTTTGCGTTTAAGTTTAACTGTTCATTTGGAAGTGAAAGGATTTGGACAAGGCGGCATGAAATTATTATTATTATTATTATTATTATTATTGTTGTTGTTGTTGTTGTTATTATTAATGGTTTTAAAAACATCTTTGCTCACATGTGAGGTGAGAAACGTGTTTTGTCTATAGGGATGAGATTAGAAAAGATGTTGTGATATTAATACATCAGTGGGAGTAATCCGGTTGAAAAATTCATAAAATTCATTGCTTTTCGAATTGATTGCAGAAGACTAAGGCGTACTTTAACAGCCGAGTGAAGAGTTGCATATAAACTAGAAATTTATAGCAGAAATGTGCGATGTTATGAGAGAATGTCGGAGAGGAGTATGAGTATTGATAAGAGAGACCTGCCACCACGCTATTTGTGTGTCACCCTGGCCCACCCTTCTACTGGACCATGAGCTGTTGCTGGTGACTCCATTATGTACTGCAGCTCGATAACCGGCCCGGTCTTCGTTGTAGACTCTAGTGGCCCTTTCGGTCACCGGGCCTATCACCTGCAGATTGGGGGCATTCTACAGATGAAAAGCAAGGGATATCCACCAAAATGCAAACTATTTCTGACAGGTGCCGCAAGATAAGTACAAGCATGCATCGTCCGCAATGGCTCCCAATTTGAATATTCCCTGCCAAGGAGATTGTGGTTTTCGAAACAAGTTGTCCTTCAAAACTACTGCACCTTTGGTTGAAATAAAAATAAATAAATAGCACTTCTGGCATTCAAATCGGATGCAGCTTTCGACATATCTATATTTTAATTGTTCTGTAAAAATGCCCTCCAATCGCTGTAGTTTTCGTCTAGAAATGACGAATATTAAGTTTGTTTTGAGCAAGACTTGTTTCAGAACGTTGCAAAAATTTTATAAGAGCATATTATCCTGAAGATAATATAAATTACATAAACGTTTCTTTTTTACAACGATATATATTTTTTTTAATTACATGCGCTAAGGAACCTCCATTCGAGAAACTTTTCACACAGCCCACATTGCATTAGGACACTCGAGAGGATTATGTGGAACAGAGTAAACATCAAGTGTTCTTTGAGTTTTTTTATTTATTTATTTACGGATGCTCTTTAACATCTCAGGTCATCAGCGTCCCATTCAAATCAGGGCGTGAAACGGCCAATAAATTTTGCTCAGAGGCCTCCTCTTTCAGGCTTGAGGTTCTTTTTCGTGCCGTAAATGTATGGCACGGGACCCACGGTTCTTTGAGAGTGTTCCTATGGTACCTCACACCTTTGAATGATTTGCTGGAAAATTATAAAAATATTGGCTAGCGATTATTAGATCACAATGAGGCGGCCTAAGTCAATCACTTTATAGATCAAGAGAATTTCAGATAAGAACACATCTCCACAAACTGTAATGACAGGAATTTTGAATATAAACATGTCCTCATAACTGCAGCAAATGAACACCACCTTGTTTATTTCATTCTATTTTTTTATTCTGCTGTGATAACAGTTTTTAAATATTAGGGCTGGGAGAAACAACCTTGCATTTGTGCTTTGAAAAATCACCTTTCACCCTTCTACTGCGGAGTTTATAGACTATTGCGGATTAAATTATCAAGTGATTGTACTTTTATATTATATTTTTTAAAATAATCACACTCTACAGAATATATAATATTTTATCTAACATTGTTCCATATTCTCCTGTTCTCTCTCTGAGAAGAAATATCACCACGTCCTGGAGCAATGAACTCCATGGAAGGTTTAAATGCCTGACAGCAGTGGTAATTTATTATAATGAAGCAACGTTTATGGAAGTTTGATGTACTTTATTGCCTCACCTGCACTAAGTAATAACATGCTCAACGTAAAAAATGTTTCCATTTGTAAATAGGCAATTCCTAATAATTTTGATGTAACACAAAGGGACTTTGCATTCATAACATTTACTTAGTTCTCTTTTCATAATAGAAATGATTCCAAGAGCATCTGAGTCCTTAGGTTGAGAACACTGAACCTGAACATATGGATCGGAAACAAGAGTTGTTCCAGTGCCTGACGAGAACATTCTTGCAACTGAATAATGAAGGAAGGTATGTTTTTCGTAGTACGTGAACTACGCAATGACGAAATCTCGATGGAATGACAGAGAAGCTTGGGAAGCCTTCAACCTGCTGTTTACAACTTCCTGGACAATCGAAGAGTATGTTGAAAACTGTTACGGGTATTAATCAACTTCTACAATTAGGTTACAGCATGTCGCTCAAGATCCACTTTCTTCATCCTCGTCTTCGCTGCTTCCTTCTAAATTGTGGAACAAGAATGGCGAACATGGGGAGTGCTTCCGCCGAAGCATTTCAATGATGGAAAAAGGCAACAGAAACAGTGAAATACATCTAGTAAGGCTATTTATGAAAATTCACACACTTTTCTGAAACGGGATGGAAAATGCAAGCTAAAATGGGTTGGTGCGGTGTGACGATTGCTTGCGCTTTGGAAAGGTTTTTGCCCTGATAATTAGGTTTGGAAGTGACCCCTTCTGAGGGGCTCGAAACCTTGTGGGGTGTGTGCTGTATCTGGAAATTGGTGCGGACACCGACTCTGGCTACCCGGTGTCTCGTTTTATTCCCTCCTCCCGGAGGTGCCTCTGTGGATAAAAGGCCAGTCCGTGAGCACGGCTCAAGTACCGAAAATTTCTCTTTTGTCCCTGCCAATACAATCCAATTATTGCTGAAATATGGTAAATCCCAACAGTGTGACACAAATGAAAAACAAAAAGAATAGAAACATTGAATTGAACATAGTAGCGTAAATGGACAAAAGCTTCGGTAGCAATTGTTATTGGAGAATCGTTCGCTAATTCCCCTTATCACTAAGTATTCCAACATTTCCAAATTGAGAACCACAAAATGAACTGAGACGTAGAAGAATGGCCTACGAAAGGTTTAGCATCAAGTGAGAAGAACTTGCGAGAGAAGATGAGAAAAATAAAAAGGAAATTAAAAAAAAAAAGTCAATAATTTATTTTTTCACTTAGAACGAAATTAAATTTAATTTTATTTTAATTTCAATTAAATATTATGTATACTATCAGACCAACTTGTCGATGGAAATAATATTGTTTGTTCAGGATATACAGAATAAATAACTTGAAATATTCTGGAGTTCTTTGTAAATGTATAAGCCCAATGAATGAAAATGTTCAAAGAAAATGGTATATTTATACCGAGAGATATTTTAAGTGATGCTAAAGATGCTGTGACTTCACTAGTTTCGAAGAAGCCTGCTTCGTTATATAACAACAATAACAATAACAACAATAATAATAATAATAATAATAATAATAATAATAATAATAATAATAATAATAATAATAATAATAATAATTTGTTCCGCGAAAAGTAAATTAAAATATAGTTATACCAAATGTTAGTATAAAACTTAATTTTAAAGCTGTGTTAAGTAATTATTATTTATTTAATTTAGTTTTAGCTCTTAATAAGTACATATTGCTCTAAAAGTTAATCTATTCTCCTTCATACTCTTTAATTCTAAGTATTTCAAAACTGTTCAGGTGCCAAGGACGACCAGTTTAGAGACCACTTTAGATGCTAGTAGAGGAAAAACACTTACATATATACACATAATAATTATCGAAATTTTGACTTTTAGAAAAAAATCATTGCAATGAGACCAAATACATGCATACTCATAGGGAGGTAAAATATTTAAATTAAGCATAGATACACAATTAATAAATTGATTAACAAGTCAATATCTGAAACAAATCTGGCTAGCGATTATTAGATCACAAATCTGAATTAAATCACATTAAGTCACATCATTTACTCAAGCCAAATTTAACTCAAGCTTACACAAATATATTCTTTTTCATTGGCGCTACAGTCCGGGTGACATGGGCAAGCGACCGCTGCGTCCTCTATTTCCATCTTACCACTTCAATAGATGGCAATATTACAGGGGGACATGTGACTTGTGTGCAGGCACCCGCGGGTTGCCTATCACACGAATCTCGAGATCGAAGGACGCCACCTCTCCATCAGGTAGCTCTATAATTATCCTCACGAGGCTAGGTGGATCTCGTTCCAGACCTCTCTTACTTACAAAAAATTCCTAAGCAGTTACCGGGAATCGAACCCGGGGCTGCAAGCTAGCGACGTTAACCACGACGCTAACCACTACACTAAGGAAGTGGTTACATTAATAATTATACATAACTGATAAATAAATAAGCCAATATCTAGAATAAACGTATGACTCACTCCGATCATCGACCTAAAACATATGCTCATTATATTTATATTCTTCTTCTTCTTGTAATTGTTCTTGTTCTTCTTGTTCTTGTTCTTTTTCTTCTTCTTGTTCTTCTTCTTCTTCTTCTTCTTCTTCTTCTTATTATTATTATTATTATTATTATTATTATTATTATTATTATTATTATTATTATTATTATTATTATTATTATTATACCATTTAACTTGCACTGCAACACCTCGTTTTGCCCTTGCGGTAAAAGTATAAACTATATGTGTATATGCAGCATACACAAATAACAGCTTGGGTCTCAAACAACTCAGTAATATATATTAAATTAAGTCGAAATTAATAAAATTAAAAGAAAAAACAATTACCAATCATGCCAAAATAACAAAGTAAAAAAATAGCCCCGTTGACGCCACGCCCGAAATAATTACGGAGAAGTTCCCCAGTACCGCAGTCACTACGATATACGAAAACAATCGATGAGCCCAAAAGAAAATAAATGTCGGAGTCTGTCTATGTGCAGTGTGTTGAATAAGTAGGCAGGAAAGATAAAAGAATTGGATTGGATTGTTTAGAACGGAGGAGAATAATTTGGTACTTGGAACATTGCTCACTGCTGGCCCCTTGTGCCCCTTGTGCCTACGTCCCCAGTGGGGGGCACCTCTGGAAGGAGGTTTGGGATAAAGATGGGTCAAGATCCATGGGCGGTGACTGCGCGGAAGCAGACAAGGACCCTAAATTCCTTCCATATAGAACACCACAACGTAGGTAGAGCCGCCCCCACCCCCGCTTCCAATGAATTCAAGCCCCTCAGAAGTCGCTTCCATACCAGACATCGAGGCAGAAACCATTATAAAGCGCAAGTCACCGTCACGCCGCTCCAGCCCACCTTGACCCATTTTTGACCCTGTAACAGAACCAACAGAATGAAATGAAAGGAAATGGGAGAGTGGAAAATTTGTGGGATATAAATATTCATATCAGCATCGCCTAAGTGACCAGCGAAAAACACAAAAAATTAACTCCTGACGATGGCCAGCCCAACGGTAATTGAACGCCAGGCCTCCCGAATTCGAATACCAAGTGTTACCGTCTAAGTCACGCCGCTCGGTAATATGAAAGGTAGATGTCATTCTATCGTTGAAATTTAACTTAAGGCATGTTGTAGAAAATTTATCGATCAGTGTGGGGTTTACAAGTAAAATATGTATGTCATTCTGGCTAACAAGAAACTAAACGGAACATTGTATTGTCGCAATTGCATGTTCTACCTTTTAAAACAATTTTATATATTAACAATAGAACATGATTTTACTAAGGATATTAATTTAATATTAAGTAAAAAAAAGTGAAAAATAAACTTTGAAATGTAAACTTAATAAAACTCTTTTTCAGTCTCTATTTATTGACAGTTTGTAAGTTTTTCGCCTTCGGCAATACAAGCAGAATGAACGTTGAACGTTTCCCAAAGCGAATTCAATAAACTCCGGTTTGGTAAACAATCGGCCTTAACACCCACCACGAAGTCCTGTTTATGTTACAACTATCTTAAATAAAATAAAAAAAAAACGCAATAAGAGGGCTTTATTAGTTTTATCACGTGCAGTCGGTTTGATGTTCCTTTCATTGTTGGGGAATATAATATCCCCTATACAATACCACAAAGTATATTCACGGATGGGTGGGCGTGTATGGAATGAGGTTACTACCAGATGGAATTTGGACAAGACTTTTTTTTAATTTATAATTAATTCCTGATGCACGCGATGGCATCAAAAGAAAATAAAATGTTTTTAATAAGCCAGAAAGTATATCACCCATTTGTCCCTACCCACGATTTTTTTTTTGGGGGGGGGTTACAAGCGTGTTCTTTAAAACACTAAAAGAAACGTTTTCCATAAGTAAATCAAGGATAACCACATGTCTAGCTTTACATATGGCCCTTTCAGGTCAAGATACCATAAGCGGATGATATAAGCGTAAACATATACAAGAAGATGTTTTCAGAGAAGGAATGTGCTTTAATTGTGCATATTAGTTTTTGGCATTGTTTGAGATAGCAACACTAAGCAAACCATGGGTTTTTACAGTATTAGTGTCGGAAGAAATCGAGCGGTGATGATGCACTGCCAAAATGCATGCGTTATGTGGGGTACCGGAGTTCGTAAAAGTTGCATAAGCCACCATTTTAGAATATGTTCAAAATACTGCTCTCATTCCGCTACGCAATCTGACTTTCTGTACACGAGTGGAAATCGATAGACCTTCACGCGCAATTCTGTTAAGACTGGAGTTACAGTTACGCTGATGCAGGAAAATGAACTTGCTCAGTCGTGTTTAGCACGCCAACTGTTTCAGTTGCATTCTGTAGGAAGTGTGTGTGTGTCTAGAACCTTTTCAAAAGGATTCAGCCATATCTCACAGCGGAGGAATTGCTGTTTGGTAAATAACGAAAGAACCAAAATGTGCGAGCTATGAGTTTCGCCAGCGCGACATTTTCCTTGGCAGGTGGCGTGGCCATTGCGCAGTAACTTCCAGTTGGCAAAAGTACATTCGTAGCCACGGGCATAGAGATGCCTTACAAAATAAATAATGCAATACTTTATTAAAGAGTCTACTCACGTAAAAGTTAAAAACATTAGCCTGTTTATGTGCAAGAAATTTGACACGAGTGTTTCATACGAATTTTCATTAGCTCATGCTATTTTGCTGTTGTTTTATTTTATATAAAGTGACTTAATTTTTCTTTCAGTATGGCTTTATCTCCAGATTTGTATTTGCGGCAATATATTCTTGATATACAGCACAGAATAGTAGAGCAAATGTTGAAACAATGCTGATAACACCCGAACACAGTCGGTAATATAGCAAATACATTGAGACACATTTAAAACCTTCCAATCATAAGTCGGACATCTGGTACAGGAATGCACCTAATAAACGGTAGTTTCTTAAGAAAATACACAATGTGTGCCGTTCACAATGAGCAACCCTTGCAGTATCTTATGTAAGAAAGAAGAGTATCGGTTTATATGCAGTATTCACGTTTTATAAAGGTTAACAGTGTTTTGGTGTCATCAGTTCGCTACCCGTTGATGGCGGGGTGGTCGTCCGGGTAAGCGGCTAAACAGCGGATGGACGGTATTGTAGATGGATTCATTCCTTTGGGTGGTCAATCGGACCTTAAGCGGATAAATTATTAATAATCGTTTTAAAATTATTTATTTAAGTCGGTCCTGATGGTCTGTGGTAACCATACTTGCCTCGTAAACCCAAGATCGCGGGTTCAATTCCTGTCAAGGGTCGATAGATTTTTTTCAGGCTCCCCCCCCCCCCGAAGGGAAGTAAAGCCGTGGGTTCCGTGTCTAGGTTTACGGCATTTAAAAGAACCTCAAGCGTGGAAGAAGAGATCACTGAGCAAAATTTATCGGCCGTTTCACGCTCTGAATTGAATGGGACGTTGATGACCTGAGATGTTAAAGAGCGTATGTAAATAAAAAAAATCAACAACTTCTCTTTGTTATTTTATTTTCAAAGGTCAAATGAAAGATTTTCTAGTGTTTTTCTGTAAAACATAAAAATAGATGATTCGATCATTTTAGTAACAGTGAATATAAAATATTTCAGAATACTTTCTGAAATTAAATAGCTTGAAATGAAAGTTGTATTCATTGTTGATTTATAAAAACAATTTAACACAAAACAGGTACAGAACTGTTAAATTTATACCTTAAATTGATAAAATGAATGAATATTTTAATAAACATTTGTTTTATTATTGCCACCTGATTTAATTGTCATTTTAAAACATATTATTACTTACGTCTCTTTATGCTTTTTGTGATGTAAATTAATAAAATGAACTTTCAGTGTTGAAATATTATAACTTAATATATCAATGTGTCTCAAAACATTTTTCTATTGACTAGATATATGGAAAACACAATAAGTTATATTGTATAAACAATTAACACTGTGATTTATTACTTATTAGCGAAGGTCAGGTTATTTAACGAATAAATTAAAAACAAAGCTGCAATCTTTGTATACGGAAAGATGCAACAAGGAAAGGGGGACAAAAGGACAAAAATGGAGTTACTGCGTTTTTTAAATTCCCGATTCAAATACAAAAATGTAAACAAAATAATGAATGGATAATATTAGCCAAGAAGAGTAAATTGAACTTGGATAGAATGAGAAAGAAAAAGACATAACAATAAGGTCATGGAAGGCAAACAAGAACAAACTGCTCAACGAACTCTTTGACCTTTATCGAATTTCCCAGCCTTATGTTTATGACTGACGCTGCACATTAACACCGTGCTAAATTGAGATAACATTCTCCTAAATTTCTGAATTTACAGAGTGCCTGGAATGCGCTGTGAGGTATGGACTGCCGGTAATGATGTGCTATATTAGGAAAGTGAAAGTAAATGTTCCGACTGCGACGAGCATTACTTGAATAACTTACCTCTCTGAACTGCAACTCAAACTCCTATGTTTTAACTCCATTAATTTTACACAGTATACATTAACTTCGATTAAGTGATTCTTTTATCTTACTCTCGTCTAAAGACAGTGATCTTTTAGGCATTTAAATTAATTTATTTTTGACACATAACATTAGCTCTAAAAGTCAGAAATGTGAATTGAAAATAGGCATTACAAAGGCTTTTACAACCGTTTAATTATGGACTTAAGTCATTATAGTTCACATATTTAACCCTTATTTTATTAACATGGCATTTTCAAGACGTAAAAAAAGTTTGTGTAAACTAAGCGAAATCCTCAGAAAGTTGTTACGGAGCGCTAGAGCAGAGAATGTAGTAAAAAACAAGTAACACTAACTGAAGATATGCATATGTATTTTATAAAAAACGTAACTTTCAGGCTTAAAATTATATGTTTTTCCCGTATCATTATCATTTTATTTCAGTGTTATATTATTAGCTTAACATTTCCAATTGCACCTTGCAGTATAACTGAAATGGATTATGATTTAACATTAAACGGCATAGTTAGTTTTAGGCGTACGATTGTTTGTTTTTCTGTGATCCGAAACCGCAGAGAACGTTGCTTGTGTTCTCCCCGCCGCATTTACTGTACACTTTACACTATCAATGCTGATAGAGTTACATAAACTATCGCTTAAGCTTTGTGCATCGCTACAGCATTCCCTGCAATTGGGTTTGTTCGCTGCCTCCGGTATTGAAGCCGCAGGACGGCCGCTGTCTGTAAGGTAAAGTTCCATTATTCCTCCCTGAGCATGCGCAGATTATTTCCCTCACTTTTTTCACATGACACCAACGAATTTATCGCTTGGCAAGAATACCCAATTGTTAATGCTAACAATAACAATCCCCATTCCTAAGTCAGATTTACCTGATTTTCAGACACTATTTTTCTTAACTTAATAATTTACTTAAAGTTACTACGGAGTTTCTTGACAAAACATGTTTATTATTATTATTATTATTATTATTATTATTATTATTATTATTATTATTAGCGTTTCATGTAAATCCCTCAGGTTAACTCCAACCTCCAATGGTGCAATTTTGCTGGTTAACGAACTCGATTAATCTTTTGTTAATTGATCCTTATATGCAGAGTTTCGCTGGGAAAAAACAAAAATTATGGCGGCTAGAGCGATGACACATACATATTATTTTTGTTTTTTCATCGTCACTTTTGGTGCCTATAAAATAGGATCGAGGGAGATTTGAAGAAACAACCGCAATAACTGTAGTTATTAAAATTAATACAACTAATATAAATCTAAAAATTACTTGAGCATCGCATCTGAAAAAGGTAATTAGAAAATATTCATTTGAAAATATTTTTATCATACAAAAAAACCATATCACTATGTAACTAACACAGCTTATGGTTGTTTCATTTTTTCAAGTGAATTGCAAAATTAACTTTTCTAAATAAGTTTTAAACTAGGATCATCATCTGATTTAGATAACTAAGAAAAAATAATATTCACCCTGTTTAACATTAATAACTTATTTGCCATAGTTTGCCCCATAATAAACTCCAAATTTTCCGCAAAAGGCATAAGTTAGAAGGTAGAAAATGGACTCCCACATTTTTATGTCACTACAGCATATTTCATCTTGGTCACAACCGCCATGGATGGCCGAGGTCGTTAAGGATGGATTCGTGAGCGGGAGTCCGAGGTTCGATTCACACCAGGACGGACCTACCTGACTGAGGTTTCTTTTATCAGATTTCTCTCAGTCCTCATAAATGGCAAAATGCCGGGAAGATGCCCTAACTTTGGCCTAGAACGCTTCCTTTCTTACACAAAAAAATCCTTTTTATCATTTCATGTATCATCAGTGTCACCGCCAGTGATGTCTCAATAGTAAAAAAGGGCGTTAAACACTTTGAATAAAACACTTTTTTGAATAAAAAAATATTTGCCACTTCTACTACAATGTGTGATGGATTGGCTTTAAGCCATCACAAATAATAAATCTGCAATAACCAGTGGGTAGCAACACACAAGTTTCTTCTCATACTTCTCCCCATGTTTCAGAAGAAAGGGAACAAGAACTGCATGCATTGTAGCTTACGGGTAAATAGGTGTACCGTAGACCTGACAACTTCGCCTAGTCAATTTACAAATATTTAATTAGATCTATTGCTCACCTAAACGAACCAAATGCAATGGGGAATATTTGCAGTGGGATGACACATTTATTGCCGTGTCTCATCTTTCAACCGGTCAAATTCAGTCACCTAACATAACATTTATGGAAAAAATAAATAAAAATAGGCGTTTAAAAGGCCTCAAATGTCAATAAAATTTTACTTCGGCCTTTAGCAAATAGCACTGGAACATTAACAGCTCTTAGTAACGCTGATGGAATTTTGTGCTTGTTCGTTCATTAGAAATTACTCACATAGAGAGATCTGTACATTCCTCGGGAGACCGAACTCCTGTTAACTTGCACACCAGGTTTTCACGAGCTCAGTGAAAAGGGGTACCTACCGACGTTCCCGCTGTGGTTTTGTTTGTCTCCCTGAGGCGTCTTTGCGGTAACTACAATATACGGGAGGAATGCGTGATGTTCTTGTCTTTCAGCAACAACAATGAGCTTAGGAATTTCAGGCAAAGAGAGAAAGGAATCTGACGTTGCTTCCGAGCGATTGTACTAAAAGTTATGTGAAGCCACTGTGCATGCTAGGTGTAAGGCTTTCAAATGCTGTTGAACCGTATGCTTAAGATTAAGAGCGTAAAAATATGAAATTTCATATTCTAGACCATTAATCGCAGAGTACTGTTTATATATTTTGGCATTCATATAATCAAAAAAAAACGCAATTTTATTTTTTGTATTTCATAATAAAAAAATGTTTCATATTTTGAAAAATTTTAGTATTTGATCATGTTCCATTTTTTTAAAAATTACTTTAAGTAATCTTTTATGACCTAATTTCTTTTATTTTATTTTCTTTAACAAATTCACGAACTTTCGTGAAAACTCAAAAGGTCTAAGTTGTTTCACTTCCGGCTCATGTTTTGTATGCTTGCTATTCACTTGCTGCATGGTTAGCACTCAGCTGCAAGGAGTAACTAAGTAACTGATTCTTCCTTCTTATATTTTGATCCGTTCTGCTGATGAATTTCCAAGATAGCAGCTCTAAGCTTCAATGTTTCTAAATGTCACGTACAGCACAAAAACATTTATGTAATTTGATTTCGATTTTCTAAAACGTACTTCATCATGATTTCTTTTTTAAAAAAGCATCAGAAACAAAATCTGAACTTTCTTAAAAGTTGTGAGCAGAATTTAATTCCGTCTAGGAAGACATTTTAATAAATAAAATCTTATAACTAAACATGCCCCAATCAATAGTAATGATACAATAATGCTGTAGTAAAATTTGATAATTGGTAAATCAGTAATACAAAGGGGCGCTCTGAAAGTACTCGGCCTGACCAAGAAAACACGAGATTTAAGAGATAAAAAAATCTTTTTCAATTTTCAACAAGGTAATCAACTTAGCTAAACGACTTTCCAACTTTTTAATGCCCTCAGTAAAATAAGATTTGTCCAGCTGTGAAAAATAAGCGTCTGTCTCAGTTTCAACTTCATTTGATGCGAATCTTCGCCCATCCAGTCATTTCTTCAGGTTTGCGAACAAAAAGTAATCGCTGGCAGCCAAATCCGGCGAATGTGGTGGATTTGGAAGCGAAGGTCATGCTGTTTTGCAATAACAATACGTGTATGAAGCGCATTATCGTGATGAAAGAGAACATTATTTATCGCAAGGGTGGACGTTTAGCCTGAATAGCATCCTTCAGTTGGTCCAGTAGTGAAGCGTAATACTCCTGGGTGATGGTTCTGCCCTTCTGGAAGAGCTAGTCCACGAGCACCAAACCTGCAGATGGAACCGTTTTTGCTTCTTTGGTGCATTTTCACCCGTTGCCAGTCACTCACTGTTTGAATTGCTCCGTCGTCTTTGGCTTATAGTGATGAAGTCGTGTTTCATCTATTGTTATGAAACAACGGAGAAACTCACTGATTTTGCGTTTAAACAAGTCTAAACACTTGTGAAATGTTCATTCGAATGCGTTTTTAGTTCATTGTTAACAAGCGTGGCACCCATTGAGCGGAAAGCTTTCTCATGCCCAAAACTTCCTGTAAAATGCAGTGCACACGCCTATCGAGGCTTTGCAATGTCATCCAACTCGCGAACCTGCATTCGGCAATGTGCATTTTTATCAGTCTCGTCGGTTTTTTGCAGGTTTGCGACGCCCTGAGCACTCATCATCTTGAATGGATCACGCTTAAATTCAGCATCCTACTTTATAATCGTCGAAAACGAAGTTGACAAATATTAATGTTGAATATAACTCCTTTTGTATTCCCGTTGCGATCAACGTTCAAAACGAATTGCTTTATCACAGCTCGTATTTCAGTTTTGTCCATTTTGTAGAAAACGTAAACACCAGTTTGTTTACACGATTGCTAAAAACAAGTGACTATACTTATGCTTCTGAAACTTAACAGCGCGCCATCTAAAGGAAGATACTTTAACAACTATCATAGTAATTTGGTCATCTTCATGACATCTCTGAGTCAGACCGAGAACTTTAACAATACCCCTTTAGTACTGACGTTCATTTTTCATCTTGTTACCTGCGTTTTTTGTTTAACACGGTTGGTCCTTATTAAGATGAAAAGAGATGGATGCTCAAGTTTCAAGTGCTATACAACCAATGGAAAAATCGTGATAAGCAAACACTCTATTAATGTGAGTAAATTTTTGGTTATTTATTATGTGTACATCAATGAAAGTCAATCCAATGGAAATATATATATGCATATTATTAATATGCACATGTTTCTCTGTGATACAGAATTACACAATTTTTTAAATTAAAAAAGTTGGAAGGATAATGCTTAAATAATAAAAACGACTTCATTGGCAGAATTTATGTTCTTGTTTAAAAGCCATACGCCTCTCAAATCATGTGAGGTAAGAGTGATGTTCATAGCTCGTTACTTGGGAAATAAATGAAAGTAGGAAAAAACTATTCCAGGGAATATAATGCTGAGAAACAAGTAGGTAAGTTGTTTGTCACATTATGTAATGCAGATCTCAGCTTTGAATTGTATAAAAACATTCTGACACACGATACAATCTCTTGACAGAAAACAGAAATACTTGAAATTTACTGTCTAAATAGTGCTCTGTCTGATTCTAATTAATGCATTATAGCGTTTTAATGTATAAAATGAAACAATATTAAATATAAATATTATTTTTGCAATTTGGGTAGGATTTTTAATTTTATTGCTTTTTGTGAAGAGTTCAATCTGCTGATTTTAATTCTACGATCAAAAATATATAATGCAGTTACGTTCATTTAAAATATTCTATTACGTAGAGTTATTTTTAACCTGCAACCCATCCTCATGCCAGTCGCCGTTCCGTCCATAGCACTCCTATTCACACAACTTTATCAATAATATTTTTATTTCATAATGAAAGTTAGGCATTCGTCTGTAGTCAGCAATTTTTGACATTTATAAATAAAATTTGCATTAACTCCTTACAGTTTTGCTTACGTGTTTCTTCCAGTTTCAGTCTTGATAATTTGCCTTTAAATTCCTCGATAGTATGGAGGTTATTTGTAGGCAGGGCCGGTTAGAGGTTGTTCAGACGCCTGCATTCTAGATATAATTGGCCACCCTAAACAATCCACATCACGAGACTTCACAGCTTAACCTATTACATGGATTTATATTAGTATTTATTTCAAGTTTATATATAAAAAATGTATCAAACCTAAGCATTGCGTTATGTTGTTGCTCTCTTATTTGCAAGACATCTCATAAGTCTACTTTTCCTAAAACTAATTTTCTATAGCTAACAATTCTAAATCATTAAACATTTTATTGATTCATTGTTGATCTTAAATACGTTTTTATAAGGATGAGTTTTGAAAAATTAACTGGCTGGTATTGTGGAAAAAAAATTTAAAAGCTATAAACACATTAGAAAATGACGATGTCAAATTATTTTGTGCAATGTAGGTAAAGTTTTTTAATGGAATCAGTTTCTGAAATACTATTGCCATTGCTCAAAGTTCAAAATGTTATCAGCTCATTGAAGAACTCAGAACCACCAATATCTTTAAGATTTCTGCTTCTTTAATTAAATTGAAGACCAACATCTAAATCAGAACAAGAAGTTTTATTTTCATTTTCTGTCATTTCTCTGAATATACATCGTTTCTTAATAGAATTTAATGAGATATCAAAATTATTTAATTTTCTATTCTAAACAATTTTGTATTCTAAACTATTTTAAAATCTTTTATTTCTTCGTCGGGACTTAATTTAGTTCTGCTCCTTACAACTGAAAACATCCAGCTTCGCTTAGAAATCTAACAAACTCACTGAAAACTTTTAAGAGATTAATTTGGCCACTGCAACATTTCGCTTACGATATCAATTTTGACAGAATATCGTTCCATACTGAGAAATGAACTTGATAGATGCAATCTGAAATAACAAACAGGGAGCTGTAAGCGTCGTTTTCATGGAATCATCAACTATTATGTCTTATAAACCTTTCAAGACTTCGCTTAGTTGCATTCTGCGAGGTCGCACTGCTTTTATTTTAGTCTCCCATCTTGCATCACTCAAAGAGTTTAAAGTTAACCTAGTTCACATTGCTTTTCAGTATATCCCATCTATAAGGTGACACAGAAAAAAAAAAAAAAGGTATACAATTTTGGATAATGTTTAAAAAAAACCCAACTGTTTCTAATGTTAATTTGGCAGTATTGCTTACAACTAGATTCAAAGTATGAGGTGCACAGGGCAACAAAAAATTTTCTAGGATTGATATTCTTAATTTTGTTCTGCACACCACCACACGTATTCATTTTAAAATTATATTTTAAATGTATTCCATCGGCCGCTCTAGGAAATTGGCCGCCTGCAAGCACGCACGCACCGCACACCAACTAAAACCGTCCCTGTTTGTAGACTTCATGTTTTCTCTGTTGTAGTGCTAGCATTGCAAATCAGTACACTGACGCACCACTAGCCAACAAAAACCGAAATAATGCTTGCTTGCTACCTGCAACTAGCTATTCTTCAGCATGGGGACTGTCTATTGTACCATAGCCGATTGACGTGACCTTGACTCAGCTTGTGCTGCGCTCTGCTGCGGAAGCAGGTTAAAAATAACTCTCGAAAATTATTTGACCAAATAACAGAGATTTGTATATACTGATAATGCTGAAAGTCGATATGAACTTAATTTCAGAACAATATGGGTTGTGCATTTTTTTTTGTTAAAATATTTTATTCTAGTTCCAATGAGTGGCATATCCTAGAAAATAAAATTGATTTTTATATGTGTATTTGGCGTTCCGAATAGCTCCATTTTTTCACAAACAATTAAAGGATTGGCTCAATGTTATGCAATGTTGGATTAGAAAAATTGGTCTAATGTTGTAGCTATTTAGACTGAGTTGGAACTAGATTTAAGTGTAAGATAGTTCCATCAAAATCTTGTAGATTAAATGTATACACGCTGGCCTAGCCGATGGTTTAAGCTGTTGGATAAGCTTAATGGTGTACTAGCGGCATCCATTTGAACTATTTCCCAAATAAATTGGTGCTGTTTAAGAAAAGATTTCGTCAAGATATAAAAGACATGTTTGGTAGGTGTTCTTTTTTTAAACATTTTATGTAATATAAAAACCAGTGAGGAACAAAGAACTGGCAGATCATGTATGGATAATGTTTTTATAATAAAATAAATTATACAAAAAAGAAAAGAATATAACCTGGAAACACATATGACATGTGTTGATCTATAAAAGCCTTAGATAGAGGAGACCGCTTCTTATTATTATGGAAAATATATCAACAAGAATACTCCATACATCTAATAAAGGTCATAACAAGCTTATATGAAAACAAAATGATAACAGATGTAAATGAGAAGTCAACAGAAGAAATAAAACAAATTGTGATCTAAAACAAGGATGTACTATCCAATATCATTTAACATATAGACGACATTCTTAAAGAATGGGAAAAGATTGTAGATAAAGGAATAGAGTTAGGACACAATAGATGAGCAAATGTCCTCCTATTTGCAGATGATAATAGTATTATTTTTGATAAGGAAGACGGACTACAACAAGCGATACACCAAATAATTAAATAAACAAAGAATAAAATATGATAAGATCAAAGAAAAAAAGTGACTGAAGAAAAAATAATAGAATGAGTATCATACTTTCAATATTTCGGCTGTGATGTCAGATATGAAGGTCCAGGTGTTAATATAAAAATACAAAAGTTTCAAGCTGTGTGTGGAACAATTAGAAATACTTTGAAAAACAAAGTGAGAAAAGACACACACAATTAAGATTCTACACAGCCATGGCCTTACCATTTATTTTTTATGGAAGTGAGGCTTGGGCTTAAACAACAACAACAACAACAACAACAATAATAATAATAATAATAATAATAATAATAATAATAATAATAATTCAAACAGCAGAAATGAGCTTTTCACGAAGGTTGCACACAAAAGAAGACCACATAAGAAATGAGGATATAAGAAAAGAACTAGAAGTGCAACCAATATTACAGCAATTAGGGAATTATAGACAAGAATGGGGAAAAACACTTAAAAAGAATGGCAGAAAATAGAATATCAAAGAGTATGTTGACATAACTCAAAAAGAACAAGATCAATTGGAGGAGAAAGAAGAACAAGAAGAAATGGTGGATAGAATAAGATCAAAACAGGTACAACCTAATCCGCAATGGAAGAAGAAGAATGAAAGACATGGAAAGCAACTATCAGAGTAGATAAAGGTTGTGCATCTACATACTGCAGTAGTAAAAAGGAGTATCAAAGGAGCTTTGAGTTTCAACATTTACTTGAATACAATTATGAATAATGCATGCTTGCACATCACGAAACTGTAAATGAAAACGAAGAAATAGAATAAGAAAACAAATGAAATCACAAACGAAACGCTGCAGAAAACAGTGACATCATTAAATCAGCAGTACAACCAAACTAGGTTTCGACTGGTTAACATTATGTTGGTCTAACCAAGGAATGTAAGTATCGAACTGATCGTCGCTGCTATTGGTTAAATGTGATTGGCTGGTCTAACCGATCGTGTTTACTGCATTGTAAACCCACCTCGGGTATTTTTGTTTATCAAAAGTTGACATAAAAGTAAGGACAGTTCTGAAAAAGTTGGAGTCTTTCTATTTTTAACAAAAATATTCCTTATCCCTTTAACAAATTTCACAGATCGACAGTTCCATATTTTGAAATTATAAACCTACTGCAAATACGCTGACAGATTTGTATTGTGTGTTTTAACACCTGTCTAGCACATTCGAACATATCTATATTTGATATTAAGAAATTTAATTTTAGCATTGAGACTTGGATATCATACTAGAGACACTGAGCCAGACACGGGTCAGATATTAATGATAATTTGAGACCACTGCATATTTTCAAAGTATTCCCCTTAAGCCTCATCATCATTCAGAACAAGAGTGGAAGGACTGGCAACACCCGTCCTCAATGACGCGACAGTGTCTTCTGCTTTTGAAAATCGCTTCCCTCGTAGTCGGCTCTTCACCAAAGGGAACAGGAAGTAGTCGCAGGGTGCAAGATCAGCACTTAGAGGAAGATGGATGGCACGTTGCACAGGAGTAGCCTCTAAGTCCCTTCTCGGTCGTTTTTCAAACATATTTTGCAAAAGTTTCGGGAGACAAACTGTTGTGTACCACTCTACGGTTGCTATCCTTAGATCTTCAAGGGATACGTTGACACATGACATTCAGAAGAATGTCATCATTTTATTCCCCACACTTCTTGTTCTCTCGACTTTCGCTGGCAATGTGTCGTCTTGAAAGATTCACGCTAATGACTAATTCTTTGTTTATTGATTTCAGAAACAATTATCTTTGGAGCATTTCATGGCACCATTTTATTCCAGTAAACTCTGCCCTTCACTGAAGCTGTAGGGCACCTAGGGAGAAGACATTTTCCTAACCCTCAAATAATCATGCAAATCCAATAACACCGGGCGCATCTAAATTCTTATATCGCCCGAGAGAAGAAGTCTTCTTGCAACATTTTCCCCATAGCAGTGTTTGTTCCTTGCAGTTACTGCCCCTGAAGATCTTCCGCTTCTTTTAAATTTCGCGATTGTTGTACGCGAGTGTGCATGATCTCCTAAAGCCTGTGTCCTCGTTAAAGCGGCTTTTAAAATTGTAGTAAATCATTGCATGGCAATGCTCTCATTCCATTTCCATTGAGCGATACCACACATCATTACATATACGTTTAAGGTGAAGGAGTAAAACCTAAAATGTATTCAACATTGGTTTTTAACTCCGCCCACCCCCAATATTAAATTTACGTATTTTGTTTAAATCACACTATAAAGCTTTCATAATGAAAACTTGATTTGATACTATGACAATGGTATTATTTGCGAACCATATAAACTTTTTCCACAAAGATTATGCATTCCATCTTAAAACTTTTCAAATGCATTCCCACTATAAACGATTATTTATTTTCCATAATTAATGCACTCTTAACCTAAGTACATAAAAGTTCTGCTTTTCGGTAACAATGTGATTTTTGGCATACTCTCGAAATATGCTCTCTCTTTATGGTGTTTTTTTTTATTTATTTATTTATTTTTTTTTATTTAAAGGAAGGAAACGTTCCAGGCCTAAGTTTAGGGTACCTGGCATTTGCCATTTATGACTGAGGAAAACCTGCAAAAAAAAAAAAAAAAAAAAAAAAACCTCAGTCAGAGAAGACGGTTCCTGGCGGGATTCCGAGCCCCAGATCTCCCTCACTGAGTCCGCGCCTAAATGACCTCGGCCACCCGTGGCGATCTTGGAATCTCCACTGCATATTTACAAGACACAACAGATTTGATTTGATCACAACGTGCACTCATCATGGAGTCACCTGTGCAGTTTCATGCTTAAAAACTGACACAAAATTGGTGATTGGCCACTTACTTGCTGATAACTAGGAAGCGCATTCTTAGGTAAATAAATTTATTTATAAATGAAGAAAAATGCCCGTAACTTCACCAGTGTGAATACAAAATCTTATTTCACATAAAAACAAATATTTCCGATGTATGTAAATGCATATTTTCTGAAAATTCTTAATATGCACATAAATCAGAGTTTAACTTTAAATTTTTACTCTCATTTACTCTCACTTAGGGGTTTTTAGAATGAACTACCCTGTCAATATATATTTTGTAAATGCACACACATACGTGAATAGGTTGACATCAAATGGGGGTAAAAAGGGTAAAAACAAATATTTCCGATGTATGTAAATGCATATTTTCTGAAAATTCTTAATATGCACATAAATCTGAGTTTAACTTTAAATTTTTACTCTCATTTACTCTCACTTAGGGGTTTTTAGAATGAACTACCCTGTCAATATATATTTTGTAAATGCACACACATACGTGAATAGGTTGACATCAAATGGGGGTAAAAAAGGCCTTAAATCATTGTGCCGTTCTGTACTATGAGAACAATTTTAAAAGTTTTGTGTCCGTTACATTAGAGTTGGCAAAAAACAATGTATTATCTATCGAATAACTTCAGAATTTATCAAAGGATGATTATATAACTATTTTTCTTTCATATCCGCAAGTCTAAACAAACTGGAACCATCTAGGAATCTATTGTTTGAAACAGTTAAGGAGGTAAAACCAAACTAAAGTTGTTACCCGAATCATGTGTTCTAAGACATTTTTGACAATTGTTTACGAAAAAAGATGGCTTTAAAAATGTGTAATATTGCTTAAGTTCTGGAAGGTATACAACAGGTGTGTTAGTGTCGGTGACGGTCCCACTCTTTCAATATGAGAAACTGACATCTGCGATGTTGACAGATGGTTTTCGCAATATTAGGCGTTGTTCTAAGGTAATCTGCAGGCATTACTGATGCCTCATTTGCCAATGACATTTTCACTGCTAATCTGCAAAATATTCACCCGTAATTGCGGAATATAAATTTACTCTTTTTATAAAATTGTAACTAGGGAGCGGATGCTTACTGAAATAAATATTTTTCTTCAAAAAGATCAAAAAGTTACAATGCAAGAGTCTGTTAACGGTGAATATAACGAAACATTTCCAAAAATTCTACAAATATTTACTGTTTTAGTACATATATCATATTTGAGGTTTTCATAAACTGCACATTACCAACATTTTTGTAAACATGTTCACGTTTTATATAAAAAGTAGTAAAATGCAGATCTTTTAAATAATTTACCACAAAAATACACGCCCTGCTTATAATATGTAAAATATATACATTATCGATATGACAGATAGTTTTTTTGAAATATTATTGCTACCTCCTTGTATTTAGATATAATGAAATTTAAACATTGTCGACGTGACTAAACGGCATTGTTGAAATGTTATTGCTAATCCCCTGCATTTAGATGTAAAGGAATTTAAAATGGGACAGATAGTGGATACCCGTAAGAATTCCTTTTAAATTCACAATTTTTTTCTTCCTTCCATTATCTAAACCAATTACGTACGGCTCCTACAAATATTTACCTTTCTGGATGTTATACATACAAACGAGCACCTCCAATACAAATTAAACTGGAAGTATGTATTAAGAATACTCACCGCGCCGGCTCTTCCAGTAAACGCGCCAAATGACGTATCCGATTGCTGCTAAGCCTAGGGTAACCAGGAGGGTGCCCACAATAGCACCTGCCAAGCTTCCAGCACTGTAACAAGCGGCCTGTTCCTGCGCCGTCACGGCACCACAACACAACACAAACACTACAATGACCTTGACTTCTACCATGGCGATGAGAAATATGTAGCACCTGGTCTTGCAATCACTCTCCCATGTCCCCACATACACCGACCATCACCTGTCGCACAAAAAAACGCTACACTTCTCAGACCGGGCACTGTAACTTACACAGTCACTTGTTCTGATATCTTAACCTCAGTTGATTTGACAATCAGCTGGTATACAGATGAAGCACAGTCAAGTGGGCGATGTCCATGTTGATGTATGGACAAACCCAATGACGTATTTGCCAGCGAGACTGTCAGCTGTTTGCCGCTGCGATACCTATACTCCACTACTGGCAGACCAGCACCGTAGCTTTCTGCTCGCTGCACTATGAAACGAAACTCCACGAACCGACCGGCAAGGCTTGGCGCTCGACTCAAGGTCGCACATTCGAGAGGACTCCTCCCCACACGTCTCCGTGCTTTTGCTGTTCACTCTCTCACTCGCTTGGTAAGGCGGGAAACATTTTTCTTACCTAGTGGCCCCCGGATTTACAATACATGTATATTCCGTGTGAGGTTAATGTAACAGCTAGCCCACCTGTTGCTCCAATGGACTTGGGGTCTGTTTGTCTAAAAAAATAGCCCCCGCCGAGGAGCCGCACGGTTATATTTGGCTGAAAATATACTGCATCTACTTCAAAATATACGCTGCTTGGTTTCAGGGCAATGTGAGGTCAATTTCCAGTTAGTATTTTCTTATTCTTATTATCCCCCTTTTTAACTCTTATTTGCTTTGTCATCTCTTTTTCAATACTTGCAAGTAATTCATGATTTTTATCCCTCGCTATGCTCTATAGCTTGTTCCTCATATTCAATTTTAAGGAGGTATATCCTTTTTTTTTTTTTTCCTCTGATGTTCTTGTTGTTTCTAACCTTTTGTTCATTTCTTTTTCTTCTCCTTCAGTCTTCTTTTTGTTCTCTTTCTTCTTATTTTCCACCCTTTCCCTCGTTCTTTTTCTTATTATTTCCGTTTTATTTCATTACAATTGAAAAACGTGCTTTTATTCAGAACGAGCCATACAAGTATTGGCCATTCACACGGTCTTTGCTCTCACCCAAATTTGGAAAGCGATGGGAAAATTATACACAATCGCTGTCCATACATTTTGGGGGCCTCTGTAAAAGTAACTAATTCATCCAAGAGATAAATGTTCATGTTAAATCCTGTCGAACTTAACAAGTCGACTCTGTCAAGAAAAGTTGATGGACGTTAAAAAATTAAAGACTAGTTAATCTTCATAAAATATCTTGTAACCATATATCTGGATTCTAGAGTTTGGAATTATTATCACATTATCAACATTTAGTAGCGCAGGAAGTATTTATGCGCTAATTACAAAAATAATTAAATGATGCAAAACTAAATTTTGAAGCTCCCCTTTTTTTCAAACCCGAGAGAAAAATGACTAAACCTAGCCCTCTAGCTCTAGTGAACAGTTCCGGACTTTTACAGGAAAATGATTATCACCATTGAATTAAAAAATTGGTAAATTGCATATAACTGAATTTTGGTGCGATTTTCTTTGCTCGAACCCGAAGATTTTTAATTCAAAATATATTATTTTTTGTGTTATTTATATTTATTATAAATATTGATTTTTTTAATGAACTCATATTAGATATATATTTGGATATGATTATTTATCTTATGACTTGGTTTTATTAAGATTTTGAAGGCTTGCTGTGGAAGAAGATTTGCTCACTGCCGGAATGTGAATAAAGCTTTAGTTTAATGAAGAACCTCAATGATTAGAGAGCATTACTGCTTATACTCATTTCTCTGCCCTTGTGTTGATAAATTTAATTAGATCAGCTTAAGCCTCAGAAATATGTGAAGATGTGGCTACAAAACCAACGAGTTGCAAATTACACAAATTCAAGAGTTCTTGCAAAACGATTCAATTACAAGTTGGTATGACTTATCAAAAGAAGTACTCTGTGGACAGGTGGAAACAGCTCCAGAAGAGGGCATAGGTAAGTTTCAATATAAGTAATACAACCTTAAACCAGTCCTCAAGTATTTTTTTTTTTTCCTTTCTCTTTTGAACGTTTTTAATTTTTAGGGTTATTTGCAATATTATTAAGGTTATAAATACACAAAATGGAAATTCGCTCAAGCAAAATCAACAAGAAAATAAAATGCAGAGTGTTTTATATAGAACTAATGCATTTCTTGCTTTATTTATTCATCTGGCAATTCACCCAATGTCCCGAGTTTAACGCCAAATTAAGTGAGATATTTAGGAATCTTGATTCCCTGTCACGAGATATGCAGATGTTTATTTTTTATTCCTTATTATTGACTTTTATGTTTGGCATTTGTTTTCGATATTTTGTTCTAGTCGCTGTGAAAATGCTGTCAGTACACATTAAATCAACAACTCTTCCTTGACTGGATTATAAATCCAATTACAGCTACTGGAAGAGCATACCGAGGAGAATTTGGTGTTCACAATCCCCTCGAAAGAAACACTTGCAAACAGATTAGACACAACTGGATTTTTGGTGAGTGAAAAAGGCAATCATCGTTCATCTTGACCTCCCGTGATTGTTGTCGATGTCCGGACTGGAGCGATCAACCGGAAGCCATTAAGACGTTTGTCCAGGAGACTATGTACCCCCACTCAATATGTCAGAGAGCTGCGAAAAGTGCTCACCTAAAACCACATAGGGTTACAGTTGTCCATCAGTTGCAGATAAGGTTGAGAGTGAAGTCTCAGGCGTTCATTGTGCAAAATCCATCACATGGTTCACAGATGAAGCATCGTTCCATTTATGCGGCCATGCATCTCACAGAACTCACGCTATTGGGCAGTTCAAAATCCACGTGTTATTCATGAAGCACGCATGCACCCAGTTAAAGTCGCGGATTTGGTGCGCAATATCTGCACAGAGAATAGCCAGACTATGGACACTGCAGAGTACCGCCGGATATTCATGGACTTTGTTGAGCAACTGGGCGATATAGAGCTGGATCATGGATATTTTCAACAAGATGGTGCTACACGCCATTCATCAAACCAATCATTGCGCTGATTGAAAGTTTCTGACGGCCGGATAATCTCCGAGAACCTGTGGCCATTCGAGATCTCTTAATTTGATTACACCGAACTTCTTCCTATGGGGTTACTTAAAATACAGAGTTTAACGCCACGTGCCCCCAGACACTGGACGATCTGAAGCACAACATTATACAGGAGATTTATGGTATTATCAACACAGTACTCCAGGAGTGGTCAGTAACATGGAACTACGCGTTGAGTTACGTCTTGTGCAGGAGGGAGAACATTTTCTATACAGGTTAATACTCTTCTAAAGATACTTTACATTTGACGTATAAGTTGTGGTTACCACCATTCGTTTTTAAATAAATAAAGAAAAAAGAAAGAAAGATATTAGTTCTATATAAATCACTCTGTACTATGGATTTGTTGATTTGGTTTATTTACGGACGCTCTTTAACATCTCAGGTCATCAGCGTCCCATTCAATTCAGGGCGTGAAATAGCGACAAGTTTTGCTCAGAGGTCTCTTCTTTCAGGCTTGTGGTTCTTTTACATGCCGTAAATCCACGAAATGGAGCCTATAGCTTTACTTCCCTTCCAAAGAAAGTCATACTTAGGATTTTACGCGCGAAAAAATCCATCGATCTAGCCGAAGTTGAACCCGCGATCTTGGTCTGTACTATAGAGTATTGTGCTGTAGTAACATAATGCAGAGAGACCAAATGAACGAGGAAATAACTTATAGTAACTTGCCTTTAGGCGAGAATGGCTTGATATAACCACACAAGTTTCCCTAACAATTTAAAACGTTTTTACTTATCAATTTTTGAAAGGATGTGTTGAAACTGGTCACCATGTTGTCCATATATTCTTGGTATCTTTGAACACTATCCATCATTCGCTGTAATTTCATACTAATTAAGGATTTGTGGGCCCCCTCTTTTACCGACCTAATCGCTTGCGAGTTTTATCTTTGAAGTAAATTAAAAAATAGCGTATACAACACTAACCCACATATACCTGTAGAAATGAAAGAAAAGATCCCCCAACAATCAGCATCACTCAATGTGAACTATGTGAAATTCGATGGATAGTTCAGAAGATTTCCCTCAGTCCACTAACGATGCTGGTCTCAGTAGCTAACGAAAGTCTTGGTTTTAAATTTCACTTAAACCAGCAACCACGGCAAAATAGCCTGGTAATGATCAATTTCAATCAGGCGCGAAAGTCTAAAGACTTTCCTGGTAATGATCAATTTCAAGTTAGGCGCTAAGTCTAAAGAATATCATAAACTTATTTTAAATTTTCAATAAATCAAGTGCATAACAATTTGTGATGGGTTATTAAAAAAACAATATTTACACTAGTGATGCGTTAAATATGTCTACCACTGTAAAGTTTCCTGCTAGAGGATTCAACGATAAAGAAGATTTTGGAAAATGATTCATCCAAAAGCAAAACTATTCTTTTTATCATTTTATTGATAGTTCCCTGTAGTTATCGATTCAAGTTTAGGACGTTCCCGAGGTATGTCAAGTGGAATGGAATGTTGGACAATAAAGGGGAATAAGAAAACAGTGAAAACACGTTTAGTGTAAAGTTTATTTACTCTAACTTTTGTAAAACTTTTTGTAACAAGACCAGATTAAATAAATATTTGAAGGGCACTGGGAAACGGAATCGCTGTCATTACGGTGCTACAGAACGAGTGAAATAAAAACTTTAGGAGTACACGGCATTCACATAAAAACTATTCTGCTCACGCGGTGTTTTGATTCTCGGCGGCTGGACGTGTCGCGGCCGCCCGAGAACGTACCTTCGCTTCTAAAGCATGTATAAAATTGAACCTCACAGAAGATGCTGGAATTATCGTCTCCCTTCTGCTAAACAGGCAATATATTGGGAAAACCATTCTCATTGACACGTTTAAGTTCTGTGATGTTTCTCATTTCATTTGTGATATTTTGCTTTAGCTCCTCGAATGTGTGAGCGTTTGTTTTATAAGCTCTGTACTTCAGGCAATCCCACGGTAAAAAGCACATGCTGTTAAATCTGACGAACGAGAAAGCCATACACCAGCACTAATCATTCTATCTTCAACTTCCTTAATTTTATTCATGGACTCGGCTCTGTATGAGCAGTTGCAGAATCCTGTTGAAGCCACCCAAATGATTTCTCTTCTTCTGTAAGCTGCTGAAAAAATGGGGTCAAAATGTCCCTTCTGCATCTTTCTGCATCTATTGTTGTCTCGTAAAAAATCATGTTAACATGGTCGTTCAGGTGAAACCAAGCCTCGTCTAAAATAGAATGAATAGAAGCGTTGGTCCATTAAACCTTCACAGATGGAGCATATATGAGACGCATTCAAGTTATAACACCTCCAATTTTTTTTTCTCGCTAACTAATCACACGAAAATGATGAAACATGTCATCTCTCGATATAATCTCCCTGCAGCAGTACACATTTTTCGCAAAGTCGACGCCATGATTCCATGGCCGCTGCGAACGCTTCTGCAGGAGTCTGTTTTCACCACTGGAAAATCTGAGCGAATCTGAGTGCTTCCATTGAGCAGACTGGCACTCCGTTTCAGGATTGAAAAGCGGTATCAATTGTCACAATCGATGAAAAGAATGTCCCATTCATGCCGTCAGCACGCGTCAACAATGCCTGACAACATGCCACGCGCGCAACCTTGTGGTTGTTCGTTAGCATTCGTGGCACCCACCTGGAGGACAATTTTCGTATTTTCAGGTCTTCATGCAGGATTGTGTGCACAGATCACACGGAAATGCCAACTTTGGAGGCGACCCTCCAAAACAACTTTCTCCACTCGCTCGATCATATCGTCAGACCGGGTTGTGCGAGGCCGAGATTGCCTCGACGATCTGCCTTCCCCTAACTGTCGCACCCATGAGCGCACATTAGACACATCCATGACACTATCACCACATGTTTCACTCAACTGACGATAAATTTCAATCGGTATCAAGCCACGCAAATGGAGAATACGTATGATTGATTACACGCTGTTTCTTGTAATGAAAACGTCCCATTTTGAAGTATCAAAAACAGTCCTCACTCTCACTACTGCCCCTAAGAGTTCTGTGTGCCATACAGTGCTGCCATCTCTGTCACGCATTGGCAACGAGTGCATGCATATTGAAAACAAACACCATGTTTCTGTCTATTTCCAGTCCTGATAAAAAAAAATCGGAGGTGTTGTAACTTGAACGCACCTAGTAAAAAAAAAAAAACACTCTTTCTGCTGGGTCGCCTTGTTTTAAACAATGGATACGTGCGCACATTAGTACGGTTTGAGGTTTATTAATTTTGTTGCTTTATGTGCAGAACACAATGAAAACCCTACTTGGTATGCTAATTTCGGGAGTGATTTAGTTGGTGAACGTTCAAGGTTTGCACCAATTTCGTCTGGTTTATCCTCAGTTAAAACTGCACGCTCACGCCTGTGCTTTTTGTTGCGCACTGATCTAGTAGAATCAAATTTATTCGCAATATCGTGAAAGCTTTTATGGAAGGAGATAATTGACCAGGGAACTGCAAGCTAAATTCTGCAAGATCACCAAGAGCAACCTGATATTAGTGGTAACTTTCACACACGAAAAAGCTCTGCCCTAGAGTGAAATGTCTCATCTTGGCGAAGCTCAACGACTGCACTGCTTCGAAGCGACGTTTAAGAATAGGGGGAAAATTTGTGGAAAGAGTTAGGAGCGCCGTTCGCTTATGGCGAGATTCAAAACATCTCGCATGTGATAGTTTTTACGTGAAGAACAGCGTTCTATCATTCGTGTGAAATCGATTGAATTAATTGATGAAATTCAGTAAATGAAAGTTCAGTATAGTAAGGCATGCTCATCACAACAGCAAGTTTACGAGGGGAGTAGAAAATTTGAAAATGGTATGACTTCCGTCACAGCTGTTCATCGTCCGGATCAAGCACACCAAGTTGTGGCGCCCGTCAGTTAGTGCTGGAAAATCGCCGTGTGACGGTGGATGAAATAGCCGCAATTCTATACAATTAGTCATGGCTCAGTTCACCGCATTAATCATGATGGGCTACATTTGTGGGAAGCTTCTGCCACGGCAGTTCACTCCAGAATTGAAAGAGCGAATTGTTGACACTTGTAAAGAACTACTGCGGCGTTTTGAGGATAAATAGCTATTTGTATTACACTATCACCAACCGAAATAAGGAATGGAGCCTTTTCTCATCAGCCATCACTAGGGTTGGATGTCGAGCACCGAACACATGAAATTAACATTTCGTGTGTCATACACATCGGGTTGTTTACATCAAGTCAAAGCTCCCTTCATGTGACAACTTATATTCTATACAAAACTGCAGGTACTCCAGTACAACAAACAACTGACGGCATTCTACAGCCACGTTCCTTAGAGCTATAGCAGTATCTAGGCAATAGTTTCGTGTCTAGTCTTCGTTCTCTAGTCATTACCAAAACCCAAGAATTTACAACCTCTCTTTTGGGACGAACGAGGCGTAATCTACGCGCCTAGGGATAATGTCATTAGTGCTTCGTATTCAGATAAAATCATCTTCGACCTGTAATCAAGTTAAAAGTTTGATCTGCAATTTGAGCGTTTTAAATACTCACCAGACTTTGTCCAAAATGATTGCCACATGTTTGGGCCACTTAAATAGAAACTGTAGAAGGAAAGAAATTTAGTTCTGATGAAGTACACCACCTTCTGATGAAGGTGGTGCACTTTGTAAGTCATAGTTAAGAGACAATGTAGATAAATGGTATAGTTGTGTATTACTTTAGTTCAATAAATTATTTCACAAATATTTAAGGTTTTGTTTGACTCGTCCCTTTACATAAGTCGTTGCCTATTCAGGACGCAATGCCAGTTATAAAACTCATCACCAGCATGTTGAACAAGGATGTCAGCAGAAACAGTATACATTTGCAATGTGTGGCGGAGTAAACTGTTGGACGACTGTATAGAGGCTATTTGCGGAGTAGAACGTATGTTCATATAGTACATTTTTGCTCGTTTCTAAATACCATATTCGTTTACAAAGGTTTCTCGGCGATCTGTTATCACATTTCTGTATACAAGAAGATACAGAACGAAAAGTTTAGCATGAAAGAGAAAAAGTCTTAGACACATAACTAGCAATTACTGAGAACAGTCAGAAAGTTCTGCATCGGAACAGCATTCTACATAAAACTGCAGCACAATTCCTCCATACTGTACATTAATCAAACAAGGCTTTTTGCTTGAACAATAAAATGATAAATGCCATACAAAAGTTTTTGGATTACAAAGTATTTGCCGATTATTATCAAGAAAGGGTGGCTAAATGCAACATATTCATAATCTCAACTCTCTATTCTTCTGCTTCTTTGTAATTAAAAGTTTTATGTTATTTTAACATTAAAATACGGGGGTAAGTCATTAAGTAAACTACAAATTTTGGGGTATGTTTGAATGAGGCACCTGAGGCTATTGCCACTAGATGGCAGCATTAGTACGGTGGGAATTGATTGACAATTCGACACCAGACAATCGATGTCTGCAATAGCGAAACAGAAGTTTTAAGATGGCAACGTCTCTGAGTGACTGTGTACAACCGTCAAGCAGCACTTTTTGTGGACAAAGATGTGGTATGAATTAATATTCAGAAAGAAATGCTTCCCATATGTGTTAAGAAGTGCCTATCACTTTAAGCTGTTTACAGTTGAGTGCAGAAGTTCCTTGAAGAACTAACACGTATCGAAGGTCAACACCGGAGATTACCACAAAGACGAATTTTGCAAATAGTTGAAGACTTCATCCGAAAAGACAGAAGATAACGATGGACACTATAGCAACTGCTGTTGGTTGTTCACAAGGCATGGCCCACCTCATCTGTGCTCGATGGATGCTGCGCATGTTGATCCCATAACACAAAATGGAAATATGGGTCTGGCATTTCAGCATCTCAATCGATATACTACCCTAATCATCACAGGAGATGAGTCTTCGGTGCACCATTACCAGCCCAAGACAAAGCGTGCGTCAACAGTAGAAATACCCTGCGTCGCCCATGGGGGGGGGGGGGGGAGTTTAAAGTGAGACCATACGCCGTTAAAATGAAATTCACAGTTGTCTGGGTTCACGAAGACATATTGCTCACCACATGCCAGCCTCAAGGACAAATGCCGACTCCTACTGTAACATCCTCAAGAAAGTTCGGAAGGCTATTCCCCACACTGCCAAGAAGACAAATTAGACGCTGCAAATTTCAATAGGGAAGTCCTCGATCATCTTCCATAGAGCCCTATCCCTGTTCCAAGTTATTTCAATTCACTTGACTTTCTTTAACATCATCTTTCCTGTGAACAATTTCCCGACTACAAAGCTGTAGAAAGAGATGCCACCCTGTTTCTGATAGCTTCCCAAAGAATTTTATGCTGCTGAATACCAGGGGTTTTTGAAAAGATGGCACAGGAGCCTCAATGTACAGGAAGGTATGTTGACAAATAAACGTTTTTTTTTTCTTCAAAGCAATACTCTTATTTATTTGTATCCATTTGTAATTTACTTAATGATTTACCCTGGTATCTTCGTAACACAACAACTATTGATTATGCTGGTAAATGTATATATGGCCTTGTTGCCTTACACTTCTGCATACAGAAAAATATATTCTCTTTCAAATAGTTAAAAGCGTCTAAAATATTGTTTTTGACAAACAAAACAGCAATTTTGCAGGCTTTCCGATATAAAATCTAGTATACATTCACTTTTAGAAACACACTCCCAACAGGACTAGAAGTCTTTCCACTTTAATGAGTGAATAAAAATAACACTTTATTGTTTTCATTATAATGGTTTAGTTTTTAACAAATTACGGCCGTAGCTAAAGAAAAAAGAAAGAAAAGTGTATACTAAGGCGTTCATTAATTCATAAATAGGCATAGAGTATGTTCCGCTCATTGTCAGTGATTTAATTACCGCTCTTCTAACCTACACACCCGGGCGTTTAGCTCTCCACTCGAAAGCTTACATACACTTTCCCACTGTATAGTCTACAGAGACAAAACTTTAAGCCACCAACTGAAACAGCAGAGGGCGCAGGTTCGAATTCTACTTGTGTCATATGGTCTGAATGAGGCTTAGAAGCCAAAGGAATATGGGGTCATTTACACACTGATAACTCATTGATTATTCATTCTGTAAAACCTTGAGATTTGCTACGTTGTGTTAAATAAGCATGAATAAAAGACCATATTACTGGGAGAAAGGACACAAATGCAAGTTTTTTTTTTTTTTTTTTTTTTTCCAAATCAAATGATATACGTTTTTGTTTCTGAGCTATTCATCCTTCTAATGCTGCGAGGCAAGAATATCTAGTTAACAAAATATAGTTTGTAAGAACGGTTTTAACTTTAATAAGAAAAAATTTAAAAAATTTCAAATATCCAATTATTATTTCTTTTGAGAACTGCAAACACACACAAAAAATGATTTATCTATGCTTTCCAGTTGATTATTGATTTGTTTTGTTTACGGACGCTCTTTAACATCTCAGATCATCAGCGTCCCATTCAATTCAGGGCATGAAATGACAGGTAAATTTGCTCAGAGACCTCTTCGTTCAGGCTTGAAGTTATTTTTCGTGCCGTAAATCTACAACACGGGACCCACAGTTTTACTTCTCTTCCGAAGGAAGTCATACTTAGGACTTTTACACCCGAAAAAGACCCTGGCCGGTATTGAATCAACGGTCTCTCATCGAAGAAAATGCTGATTAACAGAAATATGGAGAGTCTGTAATTATATATAGATCCAAGGGAAACAATTAAAAATTTGCAACCTTGCACGTACAAATATGTCGTTCCTTGTGCGAGTACGAAGTAAGTAAAAAAGTTACATTTCTTATGTTATAAGAACAATCTTCTTCAGAAAGTATAATTTCTAAGCTATTTTTAAAGTAATTGACATCCAAATAGTCCACTAGAATGCAATATGCAGTTTAGTTTACATGATGTTCCAGGGAGGCCAATGTCATCATAGCAGGTAAAAGAGAAGCTTGACGTAGGCTGAGTGCAAAGACATCGTGCATAGTAATAGTCCACCAACATCAACGCGAAATTAATAGGAAGCACACTTTAATCTTGAATTTATTTGAGAAAAGGAAGAACATCTATGGAACAGGCAATTTTATTGAAATTAAAGACGAGGTGGTGAAATGGGTCAGCAACTAGGGGGTCAATTTCTAGTCAAAGATTTTTAATAGTGTTTAAAATTCATTTTTACTGCTGAGGCATGAACACTCATGATAAATGACATGAAACTGGGATTTTTTTTAAAGTATAGGAAGCGATTCAAGTATAATTTTAAGATGTTTTCTAGTCAATTACCTTACGAGGACTGAGGAAAACCAGGGATAGCGATCCTGGAGAAAATCGAACCCTAGACTTTCCACGCAGGAGTCCGCGCTATAAGGACCTCAGCTATCACATTAATCTCGTTAGGAAATGAAAAAATCGTTTTACGCTCTGTTAAATTCTTGAAAATTTTTATGAAATATGTAGGAAAACAGCAGTAGTGCCAAAATAAAATTCTTTGAATTGATTTATATATATTCGTTCTCTTATAAAAAATTAGGGAAACGTACTTTTTGACTTACCTTCGTGTGTGTATGCTGGATGCGGAAAAGCAATGTACAGAAAATTGTAGAATAGAAAGGCAGTACCAAACAATGCATTTTGAGGATAGGAACAAGGTCGCAGAAGCTTTTTTACTGCGCTACATGCGTCAACATTAAATCTGCCATGTTAGAGTCTCAGATTGTGAAAGTTGTTTGTGGCGTGCCAAATGTAAACAAAACGCACTCTTGTACAGGATTAGTTATTGTCGCTAGGTGTTTCTTGATGTTCAATTCAGCATTTGTGCTTTGGTACGGTAATACTGAACGTTCGCCTTGAATTAGGCAAAACGTATGGTTCCAACATGACAGCGCCCCTGCACCTTTTCACTTGCAGCTCGAAATCACCGAAATAAAACATTGGGTGACAGATGGATCGGGCGCGGTGGACCAACGCGATGGACTCCACGGTACATCAATAAAGTACACAGAAGTAATATTTAGTTTTCTTTTGTGTACCAGTACTCATAGTTGAGACTGTAATCACAGTGAGTTACATTTCATTTTGACTGGAAAAAGAAGATGTTTCATAACTTCAGATTTCAATTATGATCATGCAGCACTCCTGTTATTATGCTACATCTGCGACCCCATGTTCCTAACCTCAAAATGCTTAGTTTTTACTCTGCAATTTTCTGCATGCTTTTCCCGCATCTATATATACACGGTTTCCGTTTCTTTTACCTGTGGCGAGCTCTATTACTAAATACCATCAGATACCTCATACTCTGTGCAGTCAATGTGGAAAGATACTTTCATTGAAGCAAGCACTTGATTGCACTTGTCTCGATTTGCGCCTTAAACAACCAACAAAAAGGTTTTGTACAATTTCTAAGACATTTTATAGTGTACTGGTCGGTGCTAATGACTCGGGTACGTACACTTTATTTCCTAACCAGACTACCATTTGTGACATGCATTACTATGTATAATGCTTTCGAATCTGCCTTTTGGATAAGATTGGATTGTTAGGGACGGGGAGGATATCTTGGTACTGCAGATTTGCTCAAGAGCTGGCTATATACGATCCCAGTTGGAGCACCTCCGGGAGGAAGGAATGAAGCGAGGGAGATACCGGGCTGCCAGGATCAACAGGCAGTGAAACTCAGAGGTAGAGGTGTCCCTACATGTTTCCAGATAGAGGCCCCCCCTCCAAGAGTTCGAGCTCTTTAGAAACCGGGACAGAAACCTTTCCAAAGCACAAGCCATCACATCGCATCAGTCCGCTTCACCTGCACTGGAGTTGTAGTTACTCGAATCATGTCCACGAGTGGGAGTGACTTAGATGAATGAGATTTTCTGTAAGAAGCTGCAAATCATGGAGTTAGGCGTTTTGAAGAATTTGTGATGTAGATGGTGTTGCTGTATGTATTCCAGAAAAGTTTGATGTACAGCAGGTAAGAGAATTGCGATATCATTCCATCCACCCGTCAGAAATGTTAACACCCTTGATTACGTTTTAACGTGTTACTGCAAAGGGATTTACAAAAACTACGAATACAGCTCGCCATGAAATTATCACATATTAACTGTTCAAAAAATATTCTAACTTTAATGTTTTTTACCACAACTTATTGACCTTTCTCCCCATCGAAGTAACATTTCTTCTGCCAGTTGGGTTTCCCCTTCTGAAAGTTATTCTGAAACGCGTTTTTCGCGATTGTACACGATTTTTGTTTTATTTTTTCATTTGTTTCATTTGAATCGAATCTTTGTCCCATCATCGTGAATTTCAGCTTTGGAAATAAGAAAGTCCGCAAGTGCTAATTCAGGAGAGTACTAAGGAGGAAGGGATAGAACAGTTATTTTATTTTTTATATAAAAGAGCAAACAAGCGTTGATGCACTCTTCTTTCACACGGTGTTTGGGGACGTATGAGAACTTCTTGGTAATAAACACGCTCTGAAAGTCAAAAGAGATCCCTCAACAGCTTGGCATTTGGCTTTTTTGATGATCTATTTTGGTTCTTGATGTAGATTTCCCACCCTCTGTGACGGTTGAAACTTTGTCTCAATGTGGTAATCATAGGTCATCAGTGATTCTACTCAAAAACGTTTCCCCCTAATTTGCGCGATCCAAGAGTTACTAACAGATAGCGGCGTGTTTGATCTTTCTTCTTGAGTCAATGGCCGAGGAACGAATTTTACTCCATCACAATCCACGTTAACCTTTTCTGTCAGGATTTCAAGACACGATTCCACAGAAATGTTAGTTTGGCAGTTTCTCAGTAACACGAATGATTGCACTGATTCTGGCTACAAGAGCGTTGTCAATTGACTTCGATGGTCGATCATGACACGAATCAACAATACTTGCCCTCGACCACTTTTAAACGTTTATACCAGTCACAGTGCGACTTAGCTTTCTTTCATCATCTGACTAGGGAAACGATTTACCAAGTTTTACGCAAAAGTTGATGTAAATGCTCTTGAATGACAAGAATTACAATATGCTCTATTATTGTGCAATATTATTCTAAATATATAAAATATGTACATAAATATGTATGTAACATATGTAGCAAAATATGTATGTAACAAAAATCTTAATATATACTAAATATGTAATATCAAAACTGCACACGGACTTAAAATGTGTTGCAAAAATGGTTTTATTTAAAGTAAAGACAACAAAAGATTGATTTGATGCAAATTACACGCTTAAACCTGTCACATGGTTTCGGTGTAGTGCTAAAGTGAATGAAAATATGAAACACAATATGTCACAAGATATTTTTCCGTATTTTCAGAACTTCGGTTCCATAGCTGATCGAATATGTTCTTACGTAGTGAAAACGATCTCTCGTCTTTTAATGTCGTCATTGGTGATATTTGGCACCTGCATTATGTTTGCTGCAATCATTGCTTCATTCTGGTCTTTATGAAAAGACGCGCTTAATATGTAACGAGATTTGTCAATTATATAGGTTTTCTTTTCAGGGTTAAGAAGTGCGAGATGACACATTAAGTAGAGTGGTTGATCTACCCTGAAAGCTGGAATGTGTTTCCCATTATGTAGCGACAACATGTGCTATAACATCGTATATGTTCAAATAATACTTTAAAAGTTCGTATAATTCACACGGCATTTGGATTTAATGTTTGTTTTATGCAAAAAAAAAAAAAAAAAAAAAAAAGTAATTATCCTAAAAATATAGAAATATGTTAAAATGTTAAGGGTTAAAATAAAAGGAGCGTAATTCGTCAACATTTCAAGTTTTCAGAAGGATGCATACCAAGAAAAAATACGTCATTACCAGATCCCGGAAGGTCAGAAATTCATTTTAGTTGAAATAGGCAGTAACATAATTAAAATAGATTCATTAATTTGTTTAAAGATATTAACTGTCATAACCACTTTTCAGAGAATACATTTTTCATCACTTCCACTGAAGTGATTGGGGCATATTTAAAACAAGCTATTTCGGAAGGACTTAGTCACAACAGGTCTTTTAGGACATCATGAAAATGTTGATGAAGACAAAGTAAAGTAGTTCTGAATATTCCTGGCGAATGCGCAAAAGATGCGCAGTGGTTTCACTCCTGCTCATTTTATGTTTATGCATTTATAGGTGGATTAGTTAATTGCTCTTACTTCCGAACTGAACACATTACAGGGACGGTTTATTGTACAGTTGTACCTCTATCATCTTTCTCGCTCTCAATTATTTGTTTCATTTATGTAGCTGAGAAGTTCCCCACCACACATTTTCTAGAATCGTGCAGCTCGATACAAGGGCATTCGCCAGGAGTATTCAAAACTACAGTATTTCCCTCATCATCTCTATTTCCTCCATGTTCGTTTGTCTGAGATAACCATTTGTTTTTTTCGCTGATGAAGGTTCTGCTATTTAAAGAGTTTAAGTGAATGGGGTTGAAGAGAAAGTTTTAGACTGCTTGAAAAGAAATAAATGTAAAACAATATTCTCAATATATATTTGTATGTGATGAACATGATATTTAATTGTTATAAGTTTTGCACTTCGATATAATGAAATGCTTTATGTACATTTTAAAATGCATAAATAGTCGCAGAAAAAATCCATAAGGATCCAAACAAAGAGAAAAAAAAAAAAAGTTTTAAATCTTAAATAACAGAAGCCAAAATAGGCAAAAAGGCAAAGTAAAAACTGGCCCTACCGACACTAAATGCATGGGAACATATTCATTTCTACCTTAGTCTTAAATATATCCACCCAGATAGAAAAGGAATTTTGTCTAACTAATCTATCATAACACTATTATATAGGATATAGCATGGAACTGTACTGAAATAAGGTAGGTGTATGGATAATCAGAGCTACCAGTCGCATTTCGCTACTGCACTTATGAAAGTTCACGCATTTTTTGAATAGATCTCGTACAGTACTATAGTACATGTAATAAGTAATGTATACAGCCGTGTGAAACAGTTACTCTATTGTTGTCAGAAGTAGGTAGAAATGTTCGGTTTTCAGCAGAATTCAACAAACAGCAAAGTTTAAAAATACTCGCCTTATGAGTCATGTAAATAGTTATGGAAGTCTGCACCTATAGCAGCCTCAGATTGGTGACGAAGATGGCGGTGTAACTGGCTGTCAAGTTGAGTGTGCCAAGACTTCAGCCGGCCTAGCCTCATTGAGATGCTGCTGACCGAACGACCGACCGCGCCGCATTCCTCTCCAGCACCCAAGAAGAGCCCCACTGTAGCCTATAGTAGTCTCTAACCTTGGCTGCCAGGTGACACTGTCACATCTACCCATTGATTTCTCTTCCAATGGTAAACAAGGAAATATTCCAAGTGCACACAAGTCTTTAAATGCAAAAGCATTTGTATATTTACATGTTATCAACAGTCACAATATTGTGGTACGCAACACAGCAAAGAGGCAGGTATGGATTATTTAACCTGAAGCGAAGTAGAGGGACAATGGGGCTCCGAAGTAGTCCACATAGCATTTTTGGGGGGGGGGGAATATAGACTTTATTACAGTTTCGTTTTGCAAAATTGTTAACAAAATTAGCAATATTTTGTTTTGAATTTTTAAACTTAGATTTCTTTATTGAGTAATTTTAAAAAACATTTCATTTTTTCATTAATTTATGGTCATTCAGGGGCGGCCCGTCAATAAGAGCTAGATGGACCCCCCCCTCCTTTATAGAAAATGCTGCAATTATTTCTAATTTTTTCATCTCCTAGTCCACTTTTAAAACAAAAATGTATGAAAACAGCGATGTATAACCGATTATTTCTTATTTTATGTATCTTACGCAGTAAGCGCATTTCCTCTCTAATGTAGTAGCGGTAGCATGGTGGTCCTCCGTTAGCGAGGGAAGCTCCATCGACCCTGCCCGGATTTTAACCCACAACCTTGAGTCTACGAGAATTTGAGTCCGATGTGTAAACGTAGTAAATGTGTAAAGATGGGTAAATTCTGCAGGTGACAACTTCGATAAGCAAAGAATGTTTTACCACTGGACCTTCCTGGCATCAGTTGACTTGGATATGCATATATAAACATATAAAAGCGTTTCGAGTTTTAATATCTTAAAATACAATGGTTCTTTAATGCAATGCTGGGTAAGATAGATCGCAACCTTTTAATTTCTTTGCTCATTTAAACTCATGTTGGAGTGAAATTAATAGAAAGAAAACATGCCTAAGACGTCAGAACCTGATGCCTTTAAACTTCATTTATACCTGCTGCAGTTGCTATGTACAGGTGTGCTGTGAACTTTATACAAATGTTTCAGGCAATATACCGTGAAATACAAATCAGGCGGGCCAAACGTTTGTTCGTGTTTTAGATGCTAGGGTAATACACACATTATATGAGAATTCGTTTAGCCAGTGCGTCAAAGTGTCAATCAATATTCCCAATGCGCTGAAAAGGCGCGGAACTCAGTAATGAGGGACAGCGGCAATCTGGTACATTTCAAAAAAACTTCATACAAAAAAGTTGATAACATTTAAACCTATTGATAATGTGCTGAAAACGAAAGAGGAAATATAATATATCGATGATGTGATGATGTCCACGTGTTTCTTTTGGTCGCATGAAAACCGCAATGAAATGCGAATTGTGCAGGAAGAACTAGCAGTAAAAAACTAATAGGAGTTGTAAATAATTTTAAAACTACTTATGACAGTAATATCACTAAAAATGCCTTTGATATGCCAAAGAGACAATAGAGCAATAAATGTTTACCTTTGAAATTTTTTCTGAATTTCTGTATTCCATTTGCGCAGACCTATCTGTCCCGTCTAACTTTGAGTGATATGGGATAGTTGGTTCATCATACTATTTTGTTGTTAATAAATAACAAAATTGTTTATGTATCATACTGTCATGTGTTAGTCCATATCGATATCATGCAATGGCACCATTTTATCTATCGCGGGTTCAAACCGGGCCAGGATCGATGGATTTTTTCGGGCGTAAAAATCCTAAGTATCGCTTACTTCGGAAGGGAAATAAAGCCGCGGGTCCCGTGTTGTATATTTAAGGCACGAAAAAAATAACCTCAAGCCTGAAAGAACAGGCCTCTGAGCAAAATTTATACGCTGTTTCACGCCCTAAATTGAATGGGACGCTGATGACTTGAAATGTTAAAGAGCATCCGTAAATAAAACAAATCAACAACTGCTTGTTCTGTTTCTCTAATGGCTGCTTATGTCTGATGAAGCCACTGCCAAAACGAAATACCTTTCCCCGAGATTCCAGAGTTACTAGTGGCGCCAGTGTCTCCTTGAAATAACGGCTCAAATGATGGTATGTCTTATTACTACTACTGAATAAGCTATATTCTATTAGTATCAGTTAAATTTAAAACATTATTATTTATTTGTTTATTTATTTATTTTGTTATTCTGTTTTAGCATTTGAAAGCTTCATTTTATGTTTTTACTCAAATAATAATTATATTTGTTGGTTCCAGAAAGACTAAAGAGAGAACTTAAAACTTAAACCTAAAGAGCTCATTGGTTCAAAGGAGCAAGGTTAATAGCAATTTTAACGCCTTGAGCACTGTAACCGTAACGACGAAATGCCGAAATGCAAAAGAGGAGATAGATAATATGTACGATGAATATCTAGTAGGAAAGGTTTTTGTTACCGCTGCATGAAATTAGCAGGCATAACTTTGATGTTTAGCCGTACACCTGTTAGATATATTGATGAAAGAATTGTTTCCAGCTTTCCACCGAAATGACTCTGAGCCATAAACTTGTATTGCCTGGAAGTCTACATATATTAAACAGTCGGATCGATTCTTATAGATCCACAATATTACCGCAGTATTAAACACAAATATTTTTGCTATCCTTTAGGCGCGAAGTCTCGACTTGCTTTGTATTTCTTTCTGTCTTTGCCATTTTATTAAACTTTATTCTGTAATTATTTTCTTCAATTCTCTTCCTTTTGTTATCTCTTTTGTTATTTAGTGATGGTCCTTTTACTGTAATTCTTTTTTTATTGTCCTTTGCAGCTCTTTAGCATGTGTTTTTTTTTACTTGTTTCTTTCTTTTTCATTAATTATCACTTGTTGCATTGCTTCTTATTTTTAATTTGCTGCATACTCTCTTAAATTACGTGTTTTACATGAGGGCTGTTCAATGATCATACATATATAATTTTGAAGTTCTTTCTCAAAGTAGCCCCCCACCGCCACGGGTGGCCGAGGTCGTTAAGGCACGGACTCGTGAGCGGGTGGTCAGCGGTTCGAATCCCGCCAGGACCGTCCTCCCTGACTGGGGTTTTTTCCAGGTTTTCCTCAGTCTTCATAACTGGCAAATGCCGGGGAGATACCTAAACTTAGGCCTAGAACGCTTCCTTCCTTAAAAAAAAAATATCCTTTCCCAAATTATCATTTCATCTCATGTATCATCAGTGTCCACCGCCTGTGGTGCCTCAGTAGTAAAAACGGGCGTTAAACACTACTCAAAAAAAAAAAAAAAAAGTAGCCCCCGTTGGATGTAATGCACCTGTCCCAGCGTTTCTGCCAGTCTTCAAAGACATGCTGGAAACAAACGATTCTGACACGTTCTTCAGAATCGCTTCCGTTGCATCTTATGGTGGAAAATGCCTCTTCGAAGGTGCTTCTTCAATTTAGGGGAAAGAAAAAGTCACACAAAGCTAAATCTGTACTATAAGGGGATTAAGGGTCATACTTCACAGAGATACTCAATAACAACATTTGCGGTATGCCGCCGTGCATTATCGTGACGCAGCATCCAGTTTATGCTCGGAAATGTGGCCTTATACGTGTGACGTGTGGTTGTAGAGTTTTCAGGACATCTCTTTAGTATTACCCAGTTACAGTTGTGTATGCAGATATGACATGCTGATTAGCAATTTCTTGAATATGGAAAAAAGAAATGACCATAATTTTCCCAACAGAAGCAGCCACTTTTGCTATTTTTGGCGTTGGTGATGACGGAGATTTCCACACACAGCTTTGCTGTTTGCTCTCAGAATCGAAATGATGTAACCAAGTTTCATTAGAAGTTCGTTGAAAGAAACTCCGCATTTTTATGTAACACAATTTTTAACTGCATGCAAACTTGCACGTATAAGAACTTTCGTTCAGGATTCAGCAGTCTTGAAATCCACCGTTCACAAACACATCTCATATGCATCTTTTCGGATACCAACATGTGGGTGGCACCCAGTGAATTTTTCAGAATTTCTGGAAGTGTTCTTAATATTATTGGACGATCCTCTCTCACAATGACAGTAACGGTGTTAATGTTTTCTTCCGTTAGAGCACAAACTGGTATGCCGGGTCCAACTTTCTTTGAAATTGATTGTCTCCCCTATTTAAATTTTAAATTATCTTAGAGCTATATTATAGGAAAGGGCAAACGCTCCTGTAACATTGAGTAAGCCTTAATGACGAAAACAGAATTTCAGAGCAGCACATTGTTCGCGACGTGTAGGCGAAACTGAATATGTGTCAACTTGCACATCTCGTATAGGCGGGAACCGGAAGTGACAACAATGACACTTACCACTTGTACATTACGTCATTAATCTAACAAAGCTGAAGTTTAATTTTAGGGCGAGACATTATGTTTGTAAAAAATTATGATTATTCTTTATTGAACAGTCCCTTCCTTTTTGTTTTTGCTTTTAGTTTTCATTTTGTTTCATGGTAGTATTTTTTGGTAAGCTGCCAAAAGAAACAAAGAAAATAAAAACGGGTTATAAAAGTATAAATAAAGTATGTGATGGCAGGTGAGTCATTTTTAAATGTAATCGACCTCGGAGGAGAATTCCTGTTAAATTTTAAGTAAAAGGTTAAAAAAATGAACCAGATTTTTCAATAACAACTATAAACGACATTATAATTTTGCCACGTAGGTACGAAAAAACGTAAGAAAAACTGTTTTCGCTTCTTCAACAATCACGCAACGCTTTTTCCAGATCTAGCGTGCAGAAGCAACAGAAACCTCTTAGTTTGTTTCGTGGATGCCCAAAGGCCGTTCTCGTGCGCTGGGAATTTTGCCAGCAGAAATACGACGTTATTTTTTTTTCTTTCCATCCCACGACAGTCGCTTGTTTTCTGTCTGATATTCCCCTCTCCTAAAATATTTTTGGAAATAAAAAGTATCAAAGGACTTTAGATATGTTCTCTATATTTAACTTAGATAAATAAAATCTTTTTAGAGAGTGACATTTTATTAATTTGTTTCATCAGCGTGCTTTAGCCAAGAATTTAAAGAGAGTTGAAGTATGCCAACAATGAAACATTTCTGGAAATTAGTAAATTATTAAAAAATAAAATTAATATTAATAGTATGACATTTATATATTAGAAAATCCAATCTAAATTGCCTTTAAACGACCAATTTGTATTATAGCATTTAAAACCTAAATTCATACATTTTAAAAGTTTCTTACCAAATAAAATATATCACTTCTATATCTCACTTACAAAAATAAAGAGAAGAAATATTTTCCCCACTTTTTTTCAGAAACTCAGCTTATAACGCCGGGATTCCGCTACTAGGTCTCCTCCCATTCATTAATAAAATGAGCAAGAAATTGAAATATAAGGCTTAAAATCTTTGTCGTCTCTTTAGGAGTAGCTATGGAAAAGTTATCAGGCTATTGCTCTGTATTGAGCCTCCTATGTTTCGAAAAAAAAAAAAAATATTTCACTGGCAGGGCTGTATGAGCGTGTTCTGTCCGTCTTCGTACCTTACACTGATGAATATATATATATATATATATATATATATATATATATATATACTCTAATTTGATCTTATCTGGGTTCGGAACAATGTCCCATGTTATTCTGCATGAAAGAGGGAAAAAATATTTGCCAGATTGGAACTTGGCCGTGAAAAGAGCGGTTAATTGCCCTGAACTCGCCAAGTAGGAATATGGAACCTGGAATAGAGTGCTGCCAACTGAAAAAAAATATTCTCGATAAAAAAAAAAAAATACAAGTTTGTATCTTACACAAAATATTTAAGTATGAAGGGCGGTAAAATGAAAACGGGTCAGATGTCAAAAAATGTCATTGCACATTTATTATCTCAGAAGTAATCTCCATAACTTAATACAGTTATCCCACTAAGAGTCAAAAGGGCAAACCCCATTTTTTTTTTTTTTTTTTTTTTTTTTTTTGAGTTTTTGGCTGTTAGTAGATTCATAGCCTCACTCATCAGTTTCAAACTGATGTCCACGAATGTCTCTTCAGGTCGCTAAACACGGGGAAAGATCCTGGGCTGTAGGGAGGATGTTGAAGCGTTTTGCATCCAAGTTCCTGAAGCGTGTTCCTCACTAGTTAGGAAGTGTGGGGCGGGCTTTGCAATAGAGAAGAACAACACCTCTTGATGCCATCCGGGGCGTTTCGTCTTTTGCAAAGAGTTTTCATAGCGTTTCACATTGGTTGCGGTACCATTTTTTTTTAGAAAATCGACAAGCTGCTGATTCTCTCAGTCGAAGAACATCATCATAACTTTTCCTAACTTGTGAGTACAATTTTGGACTTTGTTGGAGGGGATGTGCTCACCGGTTTCCACTGTTAATTTTTTTGTCTTTTGTTCTTCGACTCAAAATGTTCCACCATGTTTCGTCCCTGATGACGATGTGAGACCGAAACCACATTCTTTCTCACGGTACTGCTGTAGGTGACCCAGAGATACTATCTGCCATTCTGCGAGTCTTTTGTTCCTCCGTCAATTGTGAAACCACAGCGCGCAAAATGTTCGGTACTGCAGGTGTTCTTTTGATAATGACTTATACCAACAAACACGAATTTCTTGTACAATGATCTGCGATTTTCCCGGTTAAGAGTATCCACTCGCGCGGTGACACCAGGAGGTGTGCTGGCAATGATAGGCGTCTCATATGCCACTCCAATACATGTGAATGCGACCTGAAGTGTTCGATGTACACAATATATGCAATGACAAAACGAACCACAACCTCTATGCTCTTCACTCGCTTCAGTTTTGGACGAATGTATTTACTTCCAGAGCACCAAACAAACAACGAGTATGCAACGAGTGCGACTATTTTTCTTTGACTTTCCTCATACATTCGTTAATGCATTCCCTCTGGCTTATTCTATTCCATGACCGTTCTAAATCAATAAATTTATTTGCCCATTTTAAGGCCCAAGTTTTCAATGTCCGATTGATAATTCTTCTGAAAAAAATACCAAATAATATTTCTTTTGGCAAAAACAAAAATGCGTGTCTCAACTTAATCTCGTTTGAGTTCAATAAATTTATTTGGTCCAGCGATATTCCAAGTAATACTCATTTAACCTCTAACGAAATGTTAGCCTCCTCAATAATTCTGCAATACATTGTCTGGAAACAGAGGACGTAATTGATGCTTGTAAAGTGGTAACATTTAAGATACTCGTAGTCCTTCAACACAGTGCCAAGTTATCAATCCCAGTGCCGGTAAGTAAGCGTTGCGCATTCGAACTCAAATCGCTTAGGACCTTCAACCAGATCTTGATATTTTTCGTGGTTAACCCTGGTCGCTTAGAGAATGTTGGGATGAATCTTTCCTTTCCACGAATTTTCCGCTCTTCTTTTCATATTTTTTCATTATTTTACTCTGTTGCAGGGTCAAAAGTGCGAGTTGGGCTGATGTTGTGTGTGGTATGGCGTAGTTTGTGCTTTAGAAAGATTTCTACCTCAGAATCTGATCTAGAAGAAATTGTTAGGACACCATCTACGTTCGTGCCTCATCGCCCCTTCATCTTATCCCATGCCTCCAATGGCGTAGGCACTGCTGAAGTACCGGAAAATTCCTCCTCTGTCCTTACCAAGCCAATTCAAATAACCAGCAAATATAACATGAAAAATATACCAAAGATTATAAGGCTTGACAAATTAACACACTAAAACTGCTAATAATTTGCATATTCCTGTATTATTTCCGAAGTTTTACCTGAGTGTCCATACAGCTATGAAGGATGTTCGGCAGGGAACTCTTGTTTTATTAGCATTTAATTTGAAAAGCTATCTCGGAACCACTTAGAAGCCTTACACTATGAATGAATTATATCAAGTAGTGAATTTTTGTGTTCTTTATAGATATAACACAATAAGAAACCAAAGACTTTAAAAGTAAAGACATTAAATATGTATATAGATTAGCGGCAAAGCATACTTCTTAATTTTATTTAAACAAAAGCATGAATCTTTATTAATAAATGTTTTAACATTTATTAAAATTGAAACATGAATGACAAAAAAATTATGTGCAGTAATTGAACGTTCCTGCAGAATCTTTAGAATTATCATCATTATCGTCGAATAACGCTTAGGCATATGGCCTGTATCAGAACCTCTATAGATATATATCTATAAGGATGAATGAAATGAACTAAAGATGGCGTAAATGAGCTTTCAGTACTTGGCACCTTGAACCCATCTTGCATTTGCCTTCTAATGGTAAGGGAAAACAAACACCTTACTGGACCCTTTACCTGGATTCGAACCCGAAACTAAGCCTCTGGATTAGTAGTCGTAAACGTTACCATTAGACAAAGGAAGCGGTCGTTTAAGGCCCTGAGGGATCATATAAACGATTTGAAATTATCTACTCTTAGCGTCTATAGAGATAAGAAGGAGACGTGATAAGCCCACCCCTTCAAGTGGCATCTAATATGATGCTAAAGTATTACTTGGATATGAAATGACCGGTAATTTTGTCCAGTGATCTATTTTTTCTATTATGGAGCTCTTTAACGAGCCGTAAATCTACGACGTGGGGCCCAAGGTATCAAGTTCCTCATAGGTCTAGCGTTCAGGGTTTTTATATCCCGAAAAACCTGTTGACTTAGGTCGGTTTTGAACCCGCGAATCTTGGGTTCATAGAAGAGCACGTTACTTTTAGACAACGACATCGAAAATCGATAGAAGGGTGATAGAAATACTTCATAACGCCACTTCTTCTCCCCAAGCAGGAGGCCCGAGTAGCTTGGGCTAACAGAGGGCGGGAAATGTGAGTTCTCTGAGCCAATTCAGCAGTGGTTTGGCCACTGTCAACTAATGCTCTGTTATTATTTGTTGAAGTTATTAGAACACACTAAAGAAATGTTTCCACTGTTGACTACTTCTGCAGCTTGTACCCCGAGGAGGGTTTCCATGACTATTCCAATCGCGTGTCTTCTCAGTTTTTAATATCTTAATGGGCAAGTGTTGTTTCTTCAGAGCTGTGTTTCTTAGAATAACCAAATCTCATGTGAGAATCTTACACCTTGAACTGCTTGCAATGCTTTTAAAAGGGATTTCTGCAAGGCCCTATTTCACAAAATATGGTGTAATGTGTTAACTTGTAGTTATTAGTGAATTTCTGCTTCACTTGAACTTCGCAACTGCATACTTACAAGTGTACAAGTGCTTTTCCCTGGTTTTGTTCTATAGAAGTATTAGTCTCTACAAGTGTAGTGATAGCGCCACGGGTGGCCGAGGTCATTAAGGCGTGGACTCGTGAGCGAGAGGTATCCCGCCAGTATCGTCCTCCCTGATTGAGGTTTTTTCCAGGTTTTCCTCAGTCCTCATAAATGGCAAATGCCGGGGAGGTACCCTAAACATGCCTGGAACGTTTCCTTCCTTAAAAATCCTTTTCAAATCTCATGTATCATCAGTGTATCAGTAGTAAAAACGGGCGTTAAACACCATTAAAAAAAGTATAGGTATATTGCTAACTTCAAACACTAATGCAATTTCAAATATATTTTAATATTTCTTTCCTGTTTCAAAAAACATATTTCAGCTAAGCATCTTATTTTAAATTGTTCTCTCTAAATGCCATTAAATAATTTATTTCTTCCCTCATTCTCTTTTAAAACAAATTATTTAGTCTCTTTTGATGAGATTTTTACAATTTTTGTTTATAATGAAAATGTGATTGCCAAACAATACAAACAAAGGCGTATAGATTTAAATGATCAAATACACTACAAATAAATAATCGATCGCAATCGGAATTGTGCCATCTCTGGTCCAAAATTGATGTTGCGGGATAGGCGTACACATGAAAATTGACATCTGTCATTTCAAAATATCAGCAGTGCCCAATATAGTATTTAAACTGTTTCTGAGAAAAAATATCAGACCGATAGAGTGGAAATAATAATAATAATAATAATAATAATAATAATAATAATAATAATAATAATAATAACAGCAATAATACGCTCTGTAAATAAATAAACAAGTAAATGGGAAATTATTACTAAGGAGTGACATAACCTAATTCAAGGCTATGTGTGACAAGTTCGTTAATCTTGCTCTTTTATATGACACTTGTAATTCTTTAATAATTCTTTATGAAGTTTGTGCATTATTTGTGAAACAGAAAGTTACAATGACATGCTTTACAAGTCCTTGTAAAGCATGAAAGAAAACGGGAAAAAGCAAAGAAAAGCACAGAATGGATGTTGAAACGAATGAAGTGTAGTTTAAAGCCATTGGTTATGAACATTTTTATTTTATATTGTATATATTTCCCGCTGTTTAAATGAACCACAGAGAAGCAGATGTCTGTTCTCAGATGTAAACAACGCTTTCTGGTACACAAATAACACTTTAACTGAAAGAACCTTAAGTGCCGTCGACAAACACGATATCTCGGCGATAAAACATTGCATGTTCAATACTCACAGAACGTGTCATGGTAAGAGTGTGTTTATGTGAGTGCGTCATCCGCCAGTCTTATGATGCTCACCACGAAGTCACGCGTTGCATCACTTTTAATAATTAATGACATGCTATTGTCATAATTGTCGTGAAGATACAGAAAAGCACGTCAAAAGGCTATACTTGAGACATTTATTCTAATTCAGTGTTGGCCAGGCTTCCAAGGTGGAACTGCAAGAAGCCTTCGTGGAAAGTCCATAACAAATGCCGTTGCTTGGCGAAAGAGATAATAATAAGTAGAAGAGAATTGTGATGCGTTTGACTGTTGAATTTCATCGTGACATGGTGAACACTGCATGTCACGTTCGGGTGGCCGAAACAGACGCAGTTCAAGCCCATTGTTTCATTACTCCTGACATTACTGCGCGAATGGATTCAGCAAAACCGACGGATCATAGAGGAAGAAATCCACATTACACACGCAGAACCGAACAATTTGCTAACAGTGGGTTTCGCATCAACCGAGGAAGGAACAAAACACTCACAGAATGGCTGGGGACAAAACGTCGTAGCACAATTTTGAGTTAGAAAGCAAACACAAATATAACAGTGAGAAATCTCTACCGGCGAAAATGTCCAAAGTCGTAGTCACAAATCTCAAGAAAGTCATTATAACGTTTTTCCATTGCGAGGACCCGTTGCTTGTTGATTTTCTCGAATACTATAAAGACAGAAATTAAGGTTCGCCACAAAGCCCTGTAATTTGGTTGATAAACACTTCAACTTCCTTCCTATCGCCGCAGATCTTTCCCACGCGATTTTCACATTTTTGGCGACCAGAAGAGGGAAATGCATGGACATCGGTTTGAAATAGTCAATGACGTGGTCGACATGGGCAAGGCTGCGGATTACCAGTGGCCTAAAAGCTTCTACAAGAATTGAGACTGACCAGCTTGTCTCCTAGTGGCATAAGTATATTAACAGTTATGGAGATTACTTATTAGGTAACACATTTGCAATACCATTTTTTTTTTTTTTTTTTTTTTTTTGCGTGTGATCCTTTTCGTTTGGCTGCCTCTAATATTCGGCTCAAATGTCTTTGACAAATTGAACCTGCTATACAAACCATCAAAATAAGGGAGGCATTCAAAACATTTGCGACATAACAATTATATATAAGGGCAAATAAATATTCTTTTGCTGTAAAATGAAAGTCGTCTTAGGACGAATTCGTGTGCAAAACAAAAGACACAACAATATTCAGAAGGCACTGTAAACTCGATCAATGTTTTGGATATATATCTTATATGTCTAGGTGACTTGTGGATGCACTGTAGGAAGCTGATAGCAAATGCCTTTCAGTGAGATGTGCTGTAAGTTAAGCCAATTGTTTCCTAAAGTCCTCGGGAAACGATATAATGTTCTCTTGGGAATAGTAATGAACGCCTCGTTATGCTCTCCTTATGTTTTTTTTTTTTTTATTTGGTTTATTTACGGACGCTCTTTAACATTTCAGGTCATCAGCGTTTCACTCAAAGCAGGGCGTGAAACGGCTGACAAATTTTGCTCAGAGGCCTCTTCTTTCAGGCTTGAGGTTCTTTTTCGTGCCGTAAATGTACGAATGGGACCCACGGCTTTACTTCCCTTCCGAAGGAAGCCATTTTTACGCCCGAAAAAATCCATCGATCCTGGCCGGGTTTGAACCCGCGATCTTGGGTTTAGAAGGCAAGTATGGTTGCCACTACACCACCAGGACCGACTATGTTTGAGTTAATAAAATATCCGTTGGAAAACGACGACTGAGGAAATTATTTGTAAAGGGAACGAAATTATTGTGTAGAATTATCACAAGTAATATTAGGAGAGGGTCTGAGATTGCCTATAAATTCACTAACGTAGTGAGTGATGTCTGGAAAGCTCAGACCCTCGAGTGATATTTATTAGGACTATTTCGCGAATAAAATAAAAATTTAAATATAATTCTCCTTAACTTGGATTACAATATTGTAACAACTGTATTTTTGAACTTAACTTTTTCAAGCAATCTTGCGACAGAAGAATATCGATTGTCAGTAATGCCAATAGAGAAGAGCAAAATACGGTTCAGGACTATTTCATGAATAGAATAAGAATAAAAGTAATAAATATTAGAAATTTGCGCACAGAATATTAACACTTGTATAAAATGATATACTTATGAATACCTATTCTATTCAGAAACCGTGAGACTGAAACGGACAAAAATCGACTATTACAATCGCTACCGTACGATTTTCTAATACTAACTGAGAGAGAGAGAGAGAGAGAGAGAGAGAGAGAGAGAGAGAGAGAGAGAGAGAGAGAATGAATGAATAGTGTTTAACGCTCGCTTTCGCTACAGAGGCATCACAGGTGATAGACACTGATGATATATGAGCTGAAATGATATATTGGGAAATGTTTTACTTTTAAGGAAGGAATCATTCCAGGCCTAGTTTAGGGTACCTCCCCGGCATTTGCCATTTATGAGGACTGTGGAAAACCTGGAAAAAAACTCAGTCAGGGAGGACAGTCCTGGCGGGTTCGAACCCCAGACTTCCTGCTCACAAGTCCCCGCCTTAACGACCTCGGCCACCCATGGCGGTGAGAGAGAGGGAGGGAGAGAGGGAGGGAGAGAGAGAGAGAAGGTAACACACAATGTCTCTATTTTTCTTTGATTCTGTGGTTTGGAATTCCTAATGATAAGATCAATTTGCACATTTAAGCACCGCCAAAACACTTTGAAAAATCCTACATTTTGTGTTATGATTACCGATTGTCCATGCTTTTGTTGCTATCAATAGCTCCCCACCGCCTCTAACAAAAGAGGTCATTGATGGTGTTCAGGAATTGTATGGTGGTATAGAGTTCGCTACTGACCACACGACAAATGCACGTAGCGTGATAAAACGGATTTGATAATTTTATTAACGGGCGCTCTTCAACATCTCAGATCATCAGCGTCCAATTCAATTCAGGTCTGAAACGGCTGACACATTTTGCTCAGAGGCCTATTCTTTCACGCTTGAGATACCCAAACTTGGGCCTGGAACGTTTCCTTCCTTAAAAATTCTTTCCCAATATATAATTTCATCTCATGTATCATCAATGTTCACCGCCTGTGGTGCCGCAGTAGTAAAAACGGGCGTTAAACACCATTAAAAAAAAAATCTGTGTAAGGGGCTATTTGGGCAGTTCCTTCTACAAAGTTGTGAAATTGTGAATGGGACTGTTGAACATTTCAATAAGGTACAGGACAAGTGAAAATGTGGTAAAATGAAGGGGGAATCTGTATTGTTCAAGAACCCTGGATATGAAGAACTGTAGAAGTTAGCTCAGTTTTATTTGTGGATTCAAATGTGAATATATACTCCGACTTGACTCCCAAGATATTGCTAATTTTAAATATCCCTTTACTTCATGCGATTTTGAACGCAGTTTCGACGAGTATAAATCCACGTTAAGGGACAAGGGGGAGATTCGCTTTACGGCATTTAAATGTTTATTGTTTTGGTAAAGGAGATTAAAGCACATTGGGTATTTGAATTTTGAATTATAAAACGACTGTAAGCTATAGTGCATTTGATTTAAGTGAGCTGCTTATTATGAAAATCGTCATTTTTCATAATTGTAAGTCCATATTTAATTCCATATTTTCATACATACATACAAATCTAACACATTTTAGTATATGTTTACTACTAATTAATATTAAGTTACTATAGTTTGAAATATTTTTTCACGTACATTTTTATTTTTTAACACTGCTTCACAAACTTCCGTACCTTCTTGTACTTTCTGGGATCAAAGTGATAATGCAAACTTAGCTAATCACAATCACCTCAGAAATGTTGCTCTGCTCTGCGATTCACACTCTATTGCAAAGCAAATACGAAATGTATTTTTAAATGTTGTTTATTTTCTAGTCATATTAATTTACCATTCTTTCTGGCATTGTAGACATACTTATTTGCTATTTTTATGGCCAACATTAAAACCTATTATCATATATTCTTATTTTTCTTTTAATTCCACGACTAGAGGAAAAAAAATGTTGTATGAGACAAGGTCGTAAAATTTTCTTTCACGCTCATGCCGAAAAGTACCACCATACGGCCTTGTATCATAAACAACTATTCCCTTTAGCCTTTGAAAGTCTCAAACAAATAAAAAAACACATATTTTTTCCTTGTGGTGTGTTACTGCAGGAAGTTGAAACATAGGATGGAGATAGAAAACCAGCTAGCAAAATTATTAGCACAAGTGCCACTAAGCTGTACCCCCATTGTTAAATAGAATGCCCTGTTCATTCTTAAAAGCTTTCGCTGCAGACTAGCGGTAAGTGGTGTAACTAATTTACAATGACGTCATCAATCTGTAGAATTGCCGCTAGTCCGAGCCATTCGTTTGTAAATTATTTTAATGATTATCAAAATGCTTACATTACACTTTGCAGTGTAATCACTTCATAGCTAATTCGGTCTTAGTGATCCAATGTTAATTATACTTGCCTCGTAGACCCAAGATCGCGGGTTCGAACCCGGCCAGGATCGAGATTTTTTCGGGGCGTAAAAATCCTAAGTATGGCTTCCTTCGGAAGGGAAGTAAAGCCGTGGGTCCCGTGTCGTACATTTACGACACGAAAAAGAACCTCAAGTCTGAAAGAGAGGCCTCTGAGCAAAATTTATCGGCCGTTTCACGCCCTAAGTTGAATGGGACGAGGCTGATGACCTGAGTTGTTAAAGAGCGTCCATAAATAAATCATTCAAAAAAGAAAAGACCCAAGATCGCGACTTCAAACCGGGCCAGGATCGATGGATTTTTCGGGCGTAAAAATCCTAAGAATGACTTCTTTTGAAAGGGAAGTAAAGTCTTGGATCCCGTGTAGTAGATTTACGGCATGTAAAAGAATCTCAAACCTTGTAGATCACTTTGGGGACTTCCTAAAGCATCTTTTTCACAGTCACTACCACCGAAGGAATTCCACCACTCTTCTGTCTTAAAACAATTTTGACCCCTGTTAAATACCTCAAATCAGTTGAAGATTGCTGTAAAGGAAGAAGCACGATCCCCCAAAGCCTGAGTAAGTCTCCCTTTAAGTCACTTTTAAAATCGTAGAAAATCATTGTATGTAATGTTCTCGCCCTAGCGCGACCCTAAATTACGAAGTAGCAACGGCATTTCTTTCAACGCACATTATAGAGACTGCTGCACGCATATATTTACACATTAAATAACTTACTCAGGTCCGGACATTTTTGAGTGTATCTCGGATAGAGCACAGAAAGATAAACTCGTTCTAATTATTGCCCCTAAGCCTTTTAGTAAATTATACAAAACAAATAAAATAAATCCATTATATATTAGGTTTGATTGATTGATTTTACAAAATTTGTCATTTTTATAATTTTTATATAATTTTTATATAATTATATAATTATTTATATATTATATTTTTATTTTATATAATTTTTATACATACTGGGTAATCAGATTTATTTGAACTTTACCTAGAGTCATTTTGAAAGCCTGCGTAATTGCTAGTCAGTACACCTTGCTTGCAGGGTATCGGCTTCGATAGTACGCTGGTGTAAAACCCAACGCGTGGTTACAGAACTAACAAGACTGCATTTTGTAAACAAACTGACTTATAACTACGACGTGGCAATCGCATTTCTCTTTCTCTCTCTTTGCCTCTACAAGGCGCACCCACCTTGCTCAGCGAATTCTCAAAGATTTACTGATAGAAACTCGCTCCGCAACATTGATGCCATTCATTTCAAATAACTCACGGCAAAGTACACATAAATTTGATAACCCAGTGTGATATAAGACAAAGTCAAATTTGGTACACTTATTCAAGACAGCAATCTTGTCAATTTTCTTAATTTGAAAATACTTTGCAAAAATAAAGTTTTGGGATTATTATCTTAATCATTAAAAATTATACTAGGAAAACACAATGGGGGTCTAACTGGGAAAGTTGAACATTGTAGTATTCAAATGAATGAAAGTATGAAGACGTAAATGGTTTGTAGATGCGAAAATAGATTGATATGGAGAAATCTTATACTTAAAGAAAACATAACCAATTAATCGACACTGAAGTGAAGAAACACCATGATGATGATGATGATGATGATGATGATGAGGAGGAGGAGGAGGAGGAGGAGGAGGAGGAGGAGGAGGAGGATGTAGATCCCTTGTAACCTGTGAGCAGATCTTTTTAAGCACAGTGTATTTTTTGTCTAAACATTGCATCTTTTATTAATCTAACTTTAATACTATTTACGCTTATTAACTTACTACTTTCCTCTAGGCATTAAATCCAGCTACACTGCGCACTTTTCATGAATTTTCTGGCCATAGAGAAAACCACCACGAACCAAGTTACTAATACGTTTTTCTGTAGTAGAGCAATGTACCTTTGTAAGCTTGTATCCACAAGTGCATAAATTATCGATGAGATTCATAACAAGGAAGTTTCCTGGCCAGTCTAATAAACATTTACATTTCCGAATATTTCGTCATGTTGGAAACATGGCAGTTTCTGAAATACAGACCTTAATTTCTGCAATTTTTATTTGTTTATTTTTTTAATGGTGTTTAACGCTTGTTTTTACTACTGAGGTATCAGGCTGTGGACACTGATGATGCATGAAATGACATATTGGGAAGGACTTTTTTAAAGGAAGGAAACGTTCCAGGCCTAAGTTTAGGGTACCTTTATCATTTATGGGGATTGCGAAAAACCTTGAAAAAACCTCAGTCAGGGAGAACGGTTCTGGTGGAATTCGAACCCCAGACCTATCGCTCAGAGTCTGCGCCTTAACGCCCTCGTTTCTGCAGCTTAGGCAACGCTCTGCTTTCGTAATTATCACTGTTCATCATTTCTTCTCAGAGAAGCAAAGAACTGATACCATTAAAAAAAATTCCCCAGAATATTAACCTGTCTGGATGTTGGAATGCTTGACAAATTAATGAGCTTGGGTTTGCCCAAAATCCGCACATTCCTCCAGTCCTTGGCAGTTCATTTGTTTTTATTTTTGGCCAAATTTAATTGTCTGTTTTTCATTTGCGCTATAAGAAATAAATTCTTTGTAAGTTTTCTTGATTGCCCGAAAGCTTACATTACACAATTAAATCGTGTGCCTTAATAATAGTTTTAGTTAGCTCCTTCTGCAAATCAAAACTGTTTTGTTTTACGAGGGATTCATCAGTTTTCCTTACCAAATTGGCAACATCTTTGGTACTTCTTTCCTTGATATCAAGTTCATCCTCAAACAGTATAAAAAGTGCTCTTTATTATTATGACCGCGTAGCTATCGCTGTCAATATTCTCAGCAAAACTCGAGTGTCACTGCAATGAATGCAAAAATAATAACTGTTGAACATATTAGGAGGGAAAATGCTGAAGAATAAACAGAATAGTATACAATAAAAGTGTTTTTTATTGATTACACACACTACTTTGCTCAGTACTTTTGTAACGCCTACCTTTAACAATTCAGGAGAGTTAGATATAGACTTACAGGTAGTTCTTGTGACATCTTTCAAACAGTTGGAGGGTATCTGCAAGGTTACGCAGAAAGCATGTTCATTGAAATGCAGTAACGCCTTCACTTGTTGCAATCTTGCCAATTCGTTCCCTACAATATGTGAGGAATTTATATGGGAATAGTTTCTGAAAGTTGAGCTCACGAACAAGTTTGATTCTATAGGTAGATAACGCTGGAATTACTCCAGTCTTTCTTTTTCTTAATTAGTGGAAAATTTGTTGTACTTTTAAATATATTATTTTAGCTGGCATTTAAATGAAACGTGAAACGAGATGCAATTACGGTTACCTCAAAATTCTACTGATGTTATAATTCTTAAATTAAAGTATAAATTTAGTTGAAGTATTATATGCAAATACGCCAGAATATCTGCTGTAACTAAAAAGAAATCGTGTGGGAGGATCAAGATATCGAGGTGATTTTAAATGTGTTATAGAATCTCAAGGAAACCGTCAATAAGAGAAAAAACACAGTTTTGTTTTCCTGCAAGTTAATGTAATGAGGTGACACGCAACGAACAATATGCTGCTTTGAAATTGTATTTTTGTTTCAACAAATCTCCAACTGAGGTCTACGCAACGTTACAGGAAACCTTGTTTGTTTTTCCCTATAGCACATCTTGAGTGTTGCGATGTTTCGTCGGTGAAATATTCCTTTCATATTTTGTAAAAATCCCTCTATTATTTCAAAATTCTCTACATTCGTCTTCATGGCCTTTTTTATATTATTTATTAATTATACCTCACTCCTCTTTGTCCAGTAAACTGAGAGGGTACCGCCTTGGTGGTGCCTATTCAGGGACAAACCTAACACTGTACATATAGTATATTATTATTGTTGTTTTTGAAATTATTATTACACTATTTATTAGTATTACTACATCCACATCAGTAAAATTTAGTAATTAAACCCCACTTGCTACAGGGAACTGCTATCGCCGTCATCCTCTTCTTTGAAAATTGCTTATTTATTTCTCCTTGTTTCCTTTTCCTTGTACATATTTTCATTAAACAATGACAACATGTCTTCAGACACAGGATAATCACATTTAAGTTTTCTTCATACTACTCATATCTAATTTTATACGTTGGAGAGACGCAACAGTTTCTGCATGCAATCTCTTTCTCTTTTTTGTTTTTATATTGCTGACCAAAGAAAAGAGATGCATTAGAACGCGGCCATTTCGAACAAAGTTGCCATTATTTTTAAAATGGAATTCTGAACTGAAGTTTGTGCAGTCCTCAATTTTTCTGCAAAATTCAATTATACTCAATTTCAGAAGCAACCTGTGAAGTAATTAGATAAACAATTTTAAAAGGATATAAATCAGTTTTATACATTTTCTAAAAATCGTTACATCCCTTCAATTTTAGCAAATACATCCCTGAATCCCTTTTGAACTAAAATATCCCTACGCCGAGAGATTTATCCCTTAACATCGCATTACTGCACATCTCGAAGGTGGTTTAAACTGTTTAAAGAGGGGAGGAAATAAATTTCAAAGGAAGGTCGATAAACTCTTCAGTTTGTGCTCTAAAGGAAGAAAACATTAAGCACCGTTGCTGTCATTGTGAGAGAGGATCGTCGAATAACATTTAGGACACTTTAAGAATTTTGAAAAGTTCAGTGAATGCCTCCCACACGTTGGTAACTGAAAAGTTGCATATGAGACGTGTTTGTGCACGGTGGGTTCCAAGACTGCTCACTCTCGAACAAAAGAACGTTCGTGCAGATTTGCATGCAGTTGAAGTTGATATTACAGGAAGATGCAGAGTTTATTTCAGAGGTAATCACTGCTGATGAAACTTGGCTACATCATTTCGATCCTGATAGCAAACAGCAAATCTCTCTATGGGGAGGAGGAGCAGAAGAAGAAGAAGAAGAAGAAGAGAGGGGGGAAAGAAAAAGAGAATAATGTCTTTTGCTGGGAAAGTTATGCTCATCACATTTTTCGAAATTCAAGAAATGGTTTACTAGCATGTCATACCTGCACACACAACTGTAACTGGGCAATACTTCAGAGATGTCCTGAAAACTCTGCAAGACCACGTCACACGCAAAAGGCTGCATTGCCGTGCAACAAGCTGAATGCTGCACCACGATAATGCACGGCCGCACATCGCAAATGTGACTGCTTAATATCTCACAAAAATGAATCTTCAGTGTGTCTCTCACCCTCCCTAAAGTCCACATTTAGTCCCGTGTGACTGTTTTCTTTCCTCCAAATGGAAGAAACAATTTCGTGGGAGACATTTTCCATCATCAGAAACAGTGGTGAAGGCTACTGAGGCGACTCTAAAGAACCTGCCAAAAATGGTTTCCGGCATGTCTTTGAAGATTGACAAAAACGCTGGGACAGATGGTGCATTGCATAAAGCGGGGACTAGTTTGAGAAATATCATCAAGATTATGAGAATGAGTAAAGATATGTTGTCAAAAAAAAAAGAAGATAATTCTTTATTGAACTACCTCATACTTAAGTTTTTTCATTGCCTTACTTGAAAAGAAAGTATTTTAGATAGCTGAGAAAGATAAAACTCTGAATACACACACACACGTGGGATATATACATTTTTTTTACTCGACTTTTTACTAAAAAGTAGAGCATTTATAAGGAATTAAAAATCTTTCAGCTTTTTCTCAACAGTCATTGGTAGAAACACTAGAATGACAGTCTAAAGCACTTAAAATGCTATGTTTTCACCCATACAAGGTAAGAAGATGCTAGAACTACCTTAATTTTCAACAATTTCTAGCATTTGCATCTGAAATTACTCTTTAATACTCTTAATTCTTTATAAATCTCATTGTGACCTGGAAGTGGATCACCTCGAATTTATTTTTAAATATCTTCTGAGAGCACGGTAGACTCAGTACGAATATATTTAAATAAACATTTCTTGTGGGATAGGATAATTAGACCCAGTATTTGCTATTTAGTATTATTAACAGATTTCATGTTCAAACGACACCGAAGTTTGTAACCTCATCGCCAGTCATACGCTGGAGATTTTTATGTACAGAAAGTGGCCGGGTTTGAGACTGGATCACCGAGCCGGACAACTGAACTGCACATCATAAAATGTAATCAATGAGATTTTTTTTCTAGTCTTATTCTCATTTTATTTATTTAAACATGTATCAGAAAATTAAGGTGCTGTAATGCTGCCTGGCTCCACCCATGATGTTCTTCACCTGCTCATAGCGTCACGTTATGCTGTCTCAATATCTACTCCCACCACGCGAGAAACTAACAACAATTTGTCACATTATTTCCTAACTCCGACCGACAGGGGCATTAGGTCATTCAGAAATTAATGACGTTTATGATTTAAACTTCAATATCTCATCAATTAAATCAAAACTAACTTTGTTAATCACAATAGCCACCATTGGTATCTGTACATTTGTACTAGTAAGTAGCTGGTTTATTTATGCTCTTATCGATAAATATTGTGACTTCTAGAAAATATGCACTTTTTAAATGCATCTTAGCTTCCTCTTGGGTACTGAAGACTTTATTCTTCAGGAGACTGTTCAGGTGTTTGGATAAGTGAAAGTCAGCTGGTGCAATATATGGAGTGGGTACGGTTGGTGAGGTAAAGTTTGGCAGCCCAGTTCATTCAGCTTCTGGAGTGATCTTTATGAGATGAGGAAGACTGGTCCCTTTTCTATTGACTGGTGCTCACTGTTTTTCTTGCAGCTTTTAATATATTTCGTCATTTTCTAATTGTTTCCCCATGACACAGAAGAGTGGAGTGTAATGTGGTCCAGCGCTTTTTCAGTCATGACCAGATTTTTTTCTCCCAATAATGTAACGAGGATCACTTTTCTTCTTCTTCTTCTTTTTTCTTCTTCTTCTACTTCTTCTTCTTCTTCTTCTTCTTCTTCTTATTATTAATCATCATAATCCTGAAAATAATTACTGCGGTCTTCAAAATACGATCACTAAGTTATTTGCTCTAAGTATTTGAACCAATTATTAGCAATGGCTAATACAGAGCAAGAAATCTGCTACACGCTTGTGTTCAACCGCTTTTGCAAGCTCGCGACTGACTCTGGGCTAAAGAACCAAAGACACAAGGAAAGAAGTCGGAAATTGCTGTAATTCCTAGTACAGTAATGAATTGCTAGGCTTTCGTTTTCCGCGGACATTCGCCTTGGTGCTGAAGAGACTTTACACACTTTTGTTGTTCACAGTATGCAAAGCTCCGCAATTTTCTTGGAATTGAAGACAACGCAGTCAGAAGAGAGGAAGGGAGGAATTTAACATGAATTCAGTTTTCTGCTTTTCTCTCACATCTTTAACTTAGTATGTAGGAAGTAGATCCAATTAAAAGACATTTTTAAGTTTATAAGGAACGTAGCAAACTATTCTGTTCTAAAGTTAAAGAAAACTCTGGACCATATCTGGCCCGGGGGCTGTCTGTTGGAACAGTTTTAAAGCGAATTTAACCAGCCGTAGATCACCATACTGTCATCAAATTCTTTCACTAGTGTAGTTTTGGTTTTAGAAAATGTTTCGGTGGTTAATGGAGATTCATCCATTGTGCCGATCGTTTGCAGTTATCGTAGAAGATCCACTTTTCATCACAGGTCACAAGGAGATCCAAAAATAGATTACTTTTGTTACGCAAAAACAGTGAATAGCAGTCTTCAACCTATGACATTTTTTATACTCGTTTAATTAATATGGGCTCTATTTACCAAGTTTTTAATTTCTCATATTGTCTTCAAGTGATCAAACAGAACTGAAAGTGCAAGCCTGCCGGTTCTCAAGTAATTTGAATTGTATTTACTTCAATTTTCCTGAGTCGAGTTCAGACGTCCGCCATTACTACGTATTGGGCAAAAACCACACCACTCGTACACCCCTGGATGTTTAGTCTCATTTAATGAGCAATGACGTGAGCGTCTAAACATTTAGGCAGTCGGTTTTATTTGCAAGGTAGAATAACGGCTTCAGCTTAGGTTGGTATTGTTGAGTGAGTGATACCAACATCTGGCATTAAGAGCTGATAGTATCTGCCATAAGAACACAATGCGCAGAATGCATTACGCCCTCTCTGACGTCATTCTCAAAGCATGTGTTCGAGTCCCGCCGCATTAATTTTCGTTCTCTTTCTGCTGTGGCATTCAGCGCCTTGCTTCTCTGCAACTATGAGTTTTACAGGGTGTTCTAAAAATCTCGAAGTTTTCCTGAAGAAGAGTTCCTGGCAACACACAAATTTCTGGATGCTTTCCTTCAGCTTTGGAAATAAACAATCACTTGGAGATTGGTTGTTGATTTGCTTTAGATATTTAACTTCTCAGATCATCAGTGTCCCATTCAATTTTCCCAGGGCTATCGAAGAAGACCATGCAAATATTGCTGCCTTTCATAACAACTTGCTTATGTAAAAAATCTTTCTCTGCACAATTTATCTTTAAAAAGTTAGAGATCTTTTGGATATCGTAGAATCAGAAAACGGAATAAATTTAAGCTCGATATATCACGTCTTACAAGCTTCATCCCTTTCATTAGCACTTAAAATTAATGTATAATGTTGTGTCACCATATATAGTAATAATATTTTATACACTTTTTAAATGTAATATGTATTATTGCTATGATTATTGCTGTTGTGTAAGGACACAATACAAAAATGGCAAATATTGAAAACATTTATTTTAATTTACATCTTTAACTGTTGTAAGCAATGGGTGAAAAGTTTAAAAAACATGCATATTTAGGGGTTTAAATTTTATGGAAAGCTGTTATCACATCACACACTTGAAGGCAATGTGGCCAGCATTACTCTCGGACCATCTCTAACCCCCCAAATAAGAAATCATCCATATCCTCATTTGAATCGGATGGTCTGGGTCCCTCTTTATCGAACAGAGTGTTCAATCCGCAATAAGGCGCCTTATCAACTGAATTACCCCAGAGACCATACAATTATATGCTTTTTTATTATTTACTTCAGAAATATTGTAACCGTTTTTCACTATCGTGATTGTTCTCTTGTTGCATATGGTACTCACTTAACGTCTGTTCAGCAGCCCAGAGATGTGATAATCTCGCCGTGAGAGATCCTCATTATGTACAGCGAGTGCCGCCTGGCCGGATACTCGCAGTTATGTGTCACGCTTGAGGTTTTATTTTGTTATGCAAAGCTTTCCATCATCACCTTGTGATGATTATCGCAATAACCAATGAAGTTTCTTATCTAAACAACGATTTCGGTAGGCAATGATAGAATTTTGCAGATGTACAAAGAAGAGATCATTTGAATCGAAAAATATGCAATTATGAGTGTTATATTTAAACAGTTCTGTATCTGCAAATGTTGCAGGAAGATTCAATTAGTGATCAATTTACAGTTGGTGTCAATTTGACGAAGCCACCCATAAAACCCAAATGAAAATTTAGAAAAATTGGTAAATGTTAATTTTATGCAAAAAAAAATCTGTGGGTTTACAGTTCTGCGCAAAATAAATAATAGATAAAACAGGAGAATAAAACAACAAAGAAACTCGTTTGACTTTTACAGATCCTAAGAAAACATTTGATTTAGTTGCTAAGACAACTTATGCCAAATAGTAGCAAAAAGTCGATATCTATAACTTCTAATTACAAGTCTACATATACGAAGGAACATAAATAGTAATATAGTGAACAAAAAAGAAGTGAAAAATCAAATGTGGGCTAGATCAACTGAATTTAATATGCGAGGTCTGTTAAAAAAATATTCGAACTTTCAGAACTCTACTCCAAAGAAATGACATAGCAAAAAGCTGTTGGTAGCACCTTGACGAGAAGCTTTCCATTTGTTGTGCAGTGTTAAAGTTAATTTCGGTTGAGTTCCACAATATTTTATTTGCAACAGTTTAGCGATATTGAGATAACAGGCTATCATAACATAAATGTTTACGTGAAAAATCGCAAATCCATTACAGACACTCAGGAGATGATGAAAGAAACTTATAGAATTGTTTGAGTCATACTACGACTTGTAAAAGTCGTCGAGTGTCCGTAGTTGATGATCCGCGTATCACACGTGCCCATCGTCGTCAACAGGCGACCTTCATATGGCCAGAATTAATGACATCATCCATGAAAATTGATGCCTGGCTATTCCAGAAAGTACCGAAGAACATTTCTGTGGGATCGCGTCATGAAATCCTGACAGAAATGCTTGACGTACCTCATGTCGCAGCAAAGTTATCTCTCGGTTGTTGACATGGGAGCATCAGGAGCTCTTGGATAGCGTTAATTCAGATGAATAGAATAATCATTGATGATGAATTACGATGTTGAGACGAAAGTCCAGTAATCACAATGAGTTGGAAAATCTTCACCAAGGCCCCAAAAGGCTCTTCAGGGCAGGTTAAACGTTGACGGTTTTCTTCGACGCTGAGTAGTTCAATTGGTAGATAACTTCGACATTCAGCACATTATCCATTAGGAATTTCTGCCGGAGAGTCGAACTGTGAAACGCTGGTATTACCAAGATCGAGAAAACGTAAGAAGCGTTACTGAGTCTACAGCTCATGAGATGTAGATAAAAATTAAAATCTTCGTTAAGACTGGAAAGACAGATCAACACCAAGGATCAAATTGTAAAATATACTGCGCATCCTACCGATCATCCGGCGGGTCAATATCGCATTAGATCTATATATCTCAAAGCATATAGAGAAGTATCCACAGAAATCTGGGTTTTAGTTATAAACCTTATCCGCTGACGCAGTATTTTACTTCTCGGTTAATATGGAGGCGCAGCCGACAGCGCCCGTACTTTAACTCCGCTTTTTAAAACGTCTATCTGTATAAGTTTAACCTATGTACATACTCGTAATATGTTGGAATTGTGGAACCTTGTTTACAAACATGCATTGTATAGGGAAAACGTTTTATGATTAACACAAATAATGCTTTGTTTAATTTCGAAACACCCAATTTTGCTAATTTCAGGAGTACATTTGTTGGCAAACACCCAAGAGTTCCGACAAATTCATCTAGTTTCCCTGTGTTAAAATTAAGTTTTCGCTCATGTTTTCCACTGATGCAACATTTTGCATAATATCATGAGGGAAGTTCTGAATAAATTCTCCATGCACACCACGCACTGATTTGTAGGTATTTAAAATAATATTTACACAAAAAAATGCGTTGCTCTAAAAAGTCAACTGTCTTACCATCTTCACCTAAGACCGGCTTGAAACGAGTTCAGAACGCGATTTTCAAGGACTTGATAAAGGAGGGGGAAAGCAGAACTGAAGCTAGGACGCCATCGGTAGTAGCCGAAATATAAAAATAATGCCTGCGGACAAAGTTTATAACTAAAACCCTATATGATTAATGACCTTATGAGCTGATATATATAAATGTGGACTCATTGCATTCCATGATATTTACACGATCGCTTCTGCTAGAATACAAAATATATTACTTATCTCATAGTAATACCATAAAATCATTAACCATAAATATTTAAATACACATGAAAAGTTTCAACACAGCAATACTCACATAACATTTTGGATGATCAGAATTCATGCACAAAATAGAAAATGTGAGATATAAAGTGTGGTTTTGAATTTGTAATACACATTTTATTACTATTTTTTAATTATTTTATTCTACAGAGCGGTTATTGAGCATTCTTATTGTCCTATTAAAATTAATATAAAACAACCTATAACACTTCCAGGGCTTAGGCCTCTTTCGATAAAGATATCGCTTAATAAAATATGCCTTTTTGGTAATATGGCAGATTTTATGATTGTAAATAGTAACTAAATTACAAATTGATGTAGGATATAACTGTCTGAATGAGGCACTTGAGGCTATTGCCACATGATGGTAGCACTAGTCTTGTGCCAATTTGTGAATTTCAACATTAATACATAGTGAAACAGCAGTTGCAAGATGGCGGCGCCTCTAATTGAGTATACAACCCTGGAGCAGCGCTCAATTGTGGAATTTTTGTGGACAAATGTATGGAATCAAAGAATATTCATAATGAAATGCTTCCGGCGAGAAGTGCCTGTCGTATTAATTGCGTGCACAAGTTCTCTGAAGGGCGAACACATATCGAAGACAAGTACCCCGTCGCCGACAACGCAGATTGCCACAGATAGGAATTTACAACGAGACGAAACCTAACCCTAGCAAACAGAACGGTGACTATAAACACTAACCCACTACTATTCGTTGTTATCAAGACTGATCTTCCTCATAATGCACGAAAGGTTAATTTTTCACGAAGTCTATGCATGATGAGTGTCAGCATGCTGACTCCACAACGCAAAATACAAGGATGGGACTTCCAGCATCTCAATCGCTACCTACGATGAACACGATATCCTAGCTCGAATTTTCACAGGCGACGAGTCCTGGGTTCACCTTTACCAGCTCGAGATAAAGCGTGCGCTACGTCGCCTGCAGGTATAATATACATAATCACTATTGGCTAGGAAAATGATGCTCACAATCGCCTGGGATAACGAACGTATACTGCTCACCGCATTCCTGTCTCAAAATGCCGACTCCTACTGTAACATACTCAGGAAACTTCGTAAGGTCATTCAGCGGAAGCGACTACGGCTCAACACAAAAGGCTTGACGTTCTTGCATGACAACGCGCGCTCTCATACTGCCAACAAAACAAATGAGGCGCTGCGAAGTTTCAAGTAGGAAGAAAAGTAAAGCTGTGGGTCCCATGTCGTAGATTTACGGCATGTGATAGAACCTCAATCCTGAAAGAAGAGGCATTTGAACAAAGTTTATCGGCCGTTTCACCCCTGAATTGAATGAGACGCTGATGACCTAAGATGTTAAAGAGCGTGCATAAATAAACCAAATCAAAAACATGAAGTGTTCAACCAATGTGAGTCAAATTACGACTTGCTTTTTAGAAAAAACGAATATTTTAACTGTATGATACGATACTTTCTCTACTTTTCCCAGATTGGAGCTGCAAAGTGGCAACTGAAAGGAATAAAATGTTTCGTCTTATCTCAATAAAATTTCTTTTACAAATTATTAATATAGCATTATTATTTTTTAGTTTGCTCTATTGGCAAGTACATTACGCAATTAAAATAAGGATACTGGAAACAAATAAAAGAACCTTTATCTCAAATTTAATTTTCTCGCTATAATTACGAGGTGCAAATGTACTATCATTATATCAAAAATAACTGATTAAATATTTTTTATCTACTAACAAAATTTATAGGTTACTTTAGAATTCAATAAAAGTAATAAATCCGTAAAACTTGATGCGTTTAACGTCTTAACTGTTTTTGTTTTAAAAGTTAGACTAGAAAATTTAAGTAATTATTACAGATTCTTCTATCAGTGTATTTAATTTGTAAGATAAAAGTGCAATTAATAAATATAAATTTCATTGCTGCTATTACATCCTGCCTACTACCCCGAGAACAACAAAGCAGAACTGTCGTGACCTCTATCCGTCATCATTCAAAATATTCCATAGGCATTAAAAGCTAACTTGCACTCTAGTGGCCGAGATTTAGAACTAAAATGTTGTTCCAGCATGTTCCGTTGGCGGTGGCTCGGTAAAATGCGAGCAAGTTCAGTTTCGTGTATCCTGTGATCACGAAATGACATTTAAACCTCTGTGAATTCCTTACTCAAGAATGTCGAAGTTGACCAACACCGTAAACACTTAACACACGTGTTCTCTTGTAAACGGAGGAAAAGTGCGGCCTTGTAACCATGCGATTATATTAGCAAATTCTTCTCAACATTTTATAGTAGTGTTTTATTAATGTGACCAGAAGACGCTCTGAAGTTCAAAACTGGTCTGAGAGCTTTGCAACACAATTTTCCCCACATCATGATACATTGGAAATAACGTTTGTATTTTTAAATAGTATAAACAGGTTTTGTTTGACTCTTGAATATTTATTACGAACACAACAAAAAGTATTACATCACAGAAGTCATAGCATATTGCATTCAGTGGAACGAAGATAGAACAGATGCCCATCTGATATGGGTGGAAATGTTTCAGTATTTCTTCACTAAAAACCACGATTTGTTATATTTTTGAAATTGTGGAATTCGGATTATCTTTGTCATACATAATACGCTCTTGCTGAAAGAATTTCTGCTACCATGAACAAAATATGTACATCAGACAAAACACATTTAAAGGTAGACACATTGAAATCGCTGCTACTTGCCAAGTACAGTTTACTTGAATTTTTCAATTCTTGAAATAAAATAAGTCCAGAAAATTGATCTATCAATAAAAATATGAGTCGTACACTGAATAACGCTGAGTAGTTCAATTGGTAGATAACTTGAGTCATGAGTAGTGTTTATATGCCTAGGCATGAGTTTTAAAAACCACCAGAACTATCGAGAGTTAGTTGCAAGAATGTTCGACAGAGCGCAGGTCACGTCAATCTCATTGCTAGATGGCATAATGAAAACAGTGGGTTCAGGGTGATCCTCTTGCCAGAAAATTTGCAATAATACCTGACTTGTTTTTTGTTTTTTTTTTATTTTTTTTATTTATTGATGTCAATAGAATTAATGCTAATATTTTAAAAGATTTAACATAATTTATTTTTGAATTCGAAAGATTTTGGCGGAGGAAGAACGCCGCAAGATAAAATTTCCGAATCTGAAATCTATTTCAAGATCTGCGTAGCTAGAAGATATTCAAACATTCCATTTCTGCTTCTTAATGTAACATCGATATTTTAGAATAATTAATCTGACAATAAAAGGTGAGATATGAATTACATTTTATATGAAATGAGATTTTCATTTTATAATTTGCCTTAAACAGTAATATTACAAGAACAAACATCTTATTCGTGGTACTAAAACATGTAAAAATGAAATACCGAAGCAACTACCGAAAGCTAATATGCACTGTCAACAATAGTTATATCCTTCCTTGTTTGTGCTGGGGTGAAACGGCGGGGAAGAGGAAATGATAAGGCAATATGACTGAACATGAACAGAGTGAAGGGAGTAAAGCGTGTACATTGAAGCAAATGCCTATTGGTCTCACGATGGCCACAGTGCACCATTTATCAGTACAGCAATTTCATACACAATTAAAATGATTATGGCTAGAAATACTCTCTTACAGTTATGTATTTATCATTTTATTTATTAATAAGTTAAATAACAGACTGAACTGAGTGGATATTTTATGAACTATTTACAAAGCAAGAGAAGCATTCTACTTTCGCTAAAGAAATAATTGGAAATTGTAAAACATTAGCACAGACTGTATTACATAAATATTACACTCTTATCGGAATATTTTTATCAGTCTCGAAATTTCAATAATTTTCAACCTTATCCATTCACGTGATCAGTCGGATGAAGAAATTGTTAATAATTGCACTTATTTTATTGTACTCTATAGTATCTGGTAAAAAATAACAAAACCTTTAACCGAAGTAAAGGGATGGACTCAATTTCAAGTAACAAGTATATAACCATTTTCAGAGATAAGAGATACAGAATTAACTAACACATTGCATGGTCTACATGAAATATTACATGCAATACAAAACAAAAAGCACTAGATGTAGCCAAAGTAGAAACCATCAATTACCCTGAAAAATAAGGCCAAAACATTTTTATATAGTTTTTTCATAATATTTTCTGGTAAAAATCTCTTTTTACCAGTATTTTAAAATAATATAAGTGATCGTTCTGGTGAATACAGTACTTCCCTAATGCCCAATTACAAAAATTCATCGCAATATCAGTATGCAGTGCAACAACAACAGTAACCTTCAGTAACCTTCTATGCTTTCAAATATAAATTGACTCAATTTCGGAAGATGTGTGTGAATTATACTTAAAAAGATATCAGGATTGTGTGGAGATATGTACTGCTGGAAGCTGAAAATATGGCTAGGGATATATGAAGGTAGATCCATAAGTTTCCGGCCTAGTCCATAAGGATTATCGCCTTCACAAAACCCATCTGGTGTCTGGTGTCATATCTTATCTGTTGAACAAATAATTGCACCTGTAACTTCCGCTCCGCTGTGTGCAATTGTTCAGATATAGTTGCATAAAGAAGGTTATGTGTAGAAGATTGTGACATGCTCAAAATGGAGTATCGAGCTCTTCACAAAAGAAGGCCTTACTCCAAATGAAATTAAACAGCGATTGGACAGTGTGTAGGGGGAAGCATCCCCCCTCATATTCTACTGTAAAAGAATGGGCCAAACTTTGTTGAATGGGTCGAGAAAGCATTCAAGACGAAAAGCGTGACGGTCGGTGGTTCAAAGTTACAGAAAAAGCAGCAAGTTTGGGCCTTTCTAAAACAACAGTCCTTCAAATTATTCATGAACATTTAAACATAAATAAGGTCAGTTCAAGACGGGGGCCTAGACTTCTTTCCTCAGTCCAAAAGCAGCAACGAGTCATCTGTTGTCAGGCATTTTTGGAGCTATGCCGTGGCAACGAGAGAGACGTTCTGCAAACAATTGTTACAGCAGGTGAAACTATGGTCCTCTACTATGATCTCTTGTCCAAAAGAGAAACAATTGAATGACGTAAATATGGCGAAGCACCGCCTCTAAAGGCCAAGGTCACTCAGTTAACCAAGAAGATCATGGCTACAATCTTTTGGCTCTTCATTGATTTCAAGGAGAGCAAATAGGGAGTACTATGCTGATCTACTGCACAGACTACGTGCTTCCATTAAAGAGAAAAAGGCTAGCGAGGAAAGCTGAGTGGTGTGTGCGCCTTCACAACAATTCGCCTGTGCACACAACTCTTGAAGCTGTAAAGAAATGGGCTTCAAGGAGATCGATCATCTATACTACAGCCCAGATCTAGCTCTCAGTGACTATTTCCTTAAAACTTAAGAAGGACCTTCGAGGAAAAAATTTAAGTGTGACAAACGAAAAAGTGATGGATGCTGTTTATGCCCATTTCACAGACAAGACTTCTGACTATTTTGGCGGGGGGATTGAAATGTTAATTCAAAGATGTAAGAAGTGTATTGCAATAAAGGGTAACTATATTGAAAAGTGAAATATAGTTTTTGTCTTTATCATACCTAGAAACTCTAGGGACCTACCCTCGTATGTACAAAGAGGTGGACTTATCTCCCAAGCAAAATATTACACACAAATGCATGCATGTGTAATCTACTGAAATACTTAAGACGGTCCATTCTGTTTCTGAAGGGGTTAACAAGTGCATTATATTAATGGCGTTTTGCTCTGCATGTTTAGTTGGTATTAGTGTAAACTTTCACATAAATATTTATATACTAATAATATACAAATACAAACAATAAAAACAACGAAAGAAAGGAAAACTGTACATAGAACGACAAGAAATAGTAAGAAAAGTGATCGCTATATTTGGTGAGTCGAGGTAAGGTAAGCTAGAACACAATTTAAAAAACTAAAACTTGTGTGTATCCCTCTTTACCGGTGCTCCAGTTGGAACAGTTAGTTATCGGGATAAGAAGAGAAAGGGGTTGCTGTGTCTACTCCAGGAAAACACAGAAATTGACCGGAGTATACAAATGTGAATTTGGATGATTTTGACCAGAACGTGAGACAGACGAATTTTATTTAATGAGAAAGAAGTTCCTTTAAGTCCAAAATTGTTAGGTAAAATTCCAGAAATAATTTATATTCTATGAGAACAGTTCTTGAAGAAATGGGCTGTAAATAGAAAAGTGCCAAAATTTAAGGAAAATATTAATTGAAAAACCAAACGTAGTGGAATGGTGCTGCAAGTATCTGAGAGCAGGGAACAGAGTCGTTCTATTGCATATATTGATGAGACTGGGTGGACAATAATTTAACAATTAGGAAATGCTAGTGGCAAAAGGAAAGTCAACCGGGCGTACTAAGTTCAATTCTGGTAACGGTCTCATTGTCGTCCATGCAGGATCCGAAATGGGGAATTTGTGAAGAACTCGTTATTAATTTTGCAAGTAAGCAAAAGCTCAGGAAATGATCATGGTAAGATGAACTTCAGAAACTTTGAGCTATGGATCAGCTTCTTCCCAACCTCCCAGAAAAGAGTGTTGTTGCTATGGATAATGCTCCCTTCCATAACGTTCAGGAAAACAAAACCCATTCGAAATGCGCTGTAAAACAAGAAATTATATCTTGCTGAAAAAACAACATTCCCGTTCAACAGGCATAAGAAAATCTGAATTCTACATTAACGACTGAAAAGTGTTTTGTATTGACGAAATATTAAAATTACATGCCATGATGCATTAAGATTGCCCCCACACATATGTGAACTGAACTTGGGTGGTCCAGGGCAAACTCTTGCTCAGAGAGAAAAATGTTATGGAGAAATGAATAAGCAAGCGTTACTGAAGCATACACTTAACACATTTTCTTCCTTTATTTCGGAAGGTGGTTGCTATACTGCAATCATGTGAAAAGAGTAGAGAAAACATTTTAGGAAAAGGAAGGAAGAAACTGTAGGACACAAGTTTCATTTCTTTGGGAGGAGAACAAGTGAAACGAGCGAAGAAAATGAAGACTTCTTTGATCTTGCTGCTCCTTTACCTGATAGCTAATAAGCAGAGCAGAAATTTCAGAAAATGAACAATCCTATATGTTATTAAGTTAGGAAAGTTTGGGATATTAACTTAAGGCTTAAGCATCAATTTTCTACACGCATTATCACACAAGCATGGGCGCTGTTAGATACGAGTTTACGATACGTGTGCTACCCATGATCAATACACTCCTCTCGACACCGTTGCTTTATCAACACATTCCTCTGACAAGCGATCTCTCCAGCTCCCAGCAGTACTTATTATGTATTAGTTGTGGTTGTAATTATAGAACTTTAATCAGTTGCGCGAATATTACACTCAGTTCGCCTAAATTTACCTCTCTGACTGCCGACCCGTAGCCGTGAACGGGCGACAAAAACGTGAAAAACCTGGCATAATAATCGACATTAATGAAGGTAATGATTTTTGAAATTATTTTTTGTAAAATTATGTTACAACAGAAGACATTGGTCGCGAAATCGCAATATTAAATTATTACAGATACACAATTTACCCAAATGTAGTCAGTATGAGGGAAAATAGGGCTCAAATATATTTAAAAGATGAGACACAGCTATCTACAATAAAATTATTTCTTGTTCTGCTTTCGTCAGTTTACCTTTATAAAGTATTGCAGATTGCGCAAGTTTAAGGAAATTGGTTCGAACATGTGAAAAGAATGCAAATTAGCAGAGTATTGAAAATTATGTTGGGATAGGGTGCTGATGCGAAGGGAAGAAAAAAGAAGCGTGTATTAAGAAGTGTGACGAAATAAGGGATTGATAAGAGGCACTTCATTAAATTATTAGTGATTTACTGTTCTAAAAAGCATTATCCTGGTATGCAGATGCCAGTTTTCATCTTTTAACATATGCAGAGCTCAAGTACAACGCCTTTCTTAGGTTCTCAGTGTGAAGTTTCGAGACATGACGTAAACATAAACCTTTATCTGTGGCAATTATCTTGTTTTTGGAATTGGTTATAAAGGATTGAGCATTTTTTGTGTTTCGTGATCTCGGAACAACAAAAATATGAAAAGTTGGGGGATATTTCCTCATTGTATTGAGAAAGGTGCTCAAAAGAAAACCTCAGTCATGCTGCTAACCTAACTGGGACTAAAACCTGTACCTTACATTTACATAAACTAAACTGAACATTACAGTAAATGCGAGCGTTGTTCTTTGTCTCAAACTGTTTACACCAAAATATTAGTTTTCATGGCATGTTTTCTTTACTCTTTTGCATTTAATACTTGACGATAAAGCATTTATCACCATTACATGCAACATTTCATTTTCTTTATGGTTTTACCTATCATAATTAGTGATTTTGGAAACCCATTCTAATTTTATTTCTGTTTGAAAATTTGAACCGATTTTGTTTTGACATGTTTTAATATACACATAAAACAATATCCCCACTTTCAAATTCCTTGTTACATTCCAACGTCCCGGTAATTGTATATAAATGATAAGTGACTTACTTTTTCTAGTTGAAGTTCCGAATTTGACCGACGTGCAAAAGCAGTGAGTCCAAACATGATCGCAGCGGCAGTGCCTGTGAACTGCAGCAAGGCCGTGTGCGCAGGTCTGCCACTTTCCCATGATTCTTTGCGATAGTCGCCGTTTAAAAACTAAATTGTTTTCATCTTTTTACAATCCAGGTTAATTAAATTTAAATAAGTATGAGTTATTGCATTGCGCCAATAGATATATAGACATTGTCTGAAGGGAACAGACTATTTCTAAAAGACAAGCAGGGGAGTAAAATGAATGCAGAATTGTTGGATATGTAAAAAATCGTATCGCAAAAAACATTGAAGTCAGTGCTAGCCTGTGTTCAATATCCAAAGAATTTATTCAAATTTCATCCAAATTATAATTGTTTTACTGCTATTTTCATATTATTTTTTTCAGTTTTATTTGGAAGAATCTTAATTTTAGCTGGAATGAATTGATGAAGGAAAATTGCTTAAATACCAGAATACGATTAGTATAGCTACTTTTAGCGAATTCAGAAGGAATTGTAAAATTGAAAAAAAAAAAAATTCGAATCTCCGTCGATCCTGTTTACTAGGCACCAAAAATCGCAATGAAAAACATATATATATATATATATATATATATATATATATATATATATAGAATAAAATAAGAAAATAGTTTATGAAAATGAGGGAAATCGGACCGCTAGATTAGAAGTAGAAGCATATCTGAAAACCGAAATTTAAAGAGCGAGGATTACATTGAAATTTAAAAATCGCCCTAGAGGCGGCAATTTCTGTTTTTTCTCAACGAAAATCCGTATATGGCATTGAAATGTAATAAGACAAGTACTTTTTGAAAATGGGTGAAATTAGATTATTAGGAAAGGGGATTTACCTGAAACCCAAAGTTTGAAAATCGTTCTAGCGTTCCGAATATTTGTTTGTTTTTTTTTTCAATGAAAACTCCCTATATACCAATTAAATAAAGTAAGAAAATGGTTACTGAAAATCAAGGAAATCCAACTATTAATGGGGGTTTAGCTGAAATCCAAAATTTAAAATGTGGTTTCTCTTTTTAATACTTTAGATTTCAGGAGTTCTTGTTTTGTCGCCCCTAATACCACAAAGTAATGCCACAGCTTATTTCATTTCATTAATTAATAAGGTCATAATTTGGATTTTATATTCTTTGTCAAAGTTATTGTACTACTGAGGAATTCGCTTAGTTTACGCAACTCCTGCGTGGCGACTTTTTAAATGTCAAATATGCTGCAGCAACTCTTTAGAAATACAGACCATTTTCGTCGACCACCGAAAATTTTGAAAAAGAATATTACTTTGAATATATGAACTAAAACCTGTGTGATCACAGAATTTTGACAAAAACTATACATAGAAAACATTTTGTAGATACAAAATCATTCACAAGTACTTACTGATGACTGGCTCATGGGACCCACATTCAGAAGGTTTCGGGTTCAAATCCTTTGAGGTCGGTCATCCTGTCTGGGTTTCGTGGTTTCCCCTAGTAGCTTAGGTGAATCATGGGATGCACCTTTCCTTTCCTTTTGTTCTCTCACTTCATATTATTTAATTCCGTTGGTTCTGTTGCAGCGGTGAAAGTGCCAGGAAAGTCGGGCTGGTGCTGCATGCGGCGTGAAGGTGGCTTACGCTTCAGAAAGATTTCTGCTCCTTCTGGCGTGGAAGCGACCCTTCTGAGGAGCTCAAATGCTTTGGAGTGGGACTCCGCCGCGCCGGTATGCTTTATCGGGTAACATTGTTAGGAAAGGCATATGTGTGCTTCACAGCTCTTGGATTCTGTAGTGTAGTCGGTACAAATGCCAGCCCTTGAGTACGGATGAAGTCGTGCAATTCCTTCTCTGTTTCTACCAATATAATCCAATCAGATCTACAGGTATTTTTTGTTACGATGCCGAACAGAAGACGTACTTGGAAATATCCGCTGCTGATTATTGTAGGAGATGCCTGGCATAAAGTATGGGCACATAAAGAACGAGCATGTTGATAATCGCAAGTAACGCTCGCTCGCTTCCTAAGTTCAACCGACAGTTTATTCGTCACAGTAATTCAGATCCCAACACCAGCATAATGCATTCAACAAAATAAAATGTACTGTTTTCAAACCAATTTCTTATACCACTTTCCTCATAACTTTCTTACCATAACATCACCTACGTACATGTTCGAGAACCGAAATTGAGAGTTATATAATACCCTTTAGCACAAATCTTCATAGAGGACAAAATAGTTTATTTTTGCAAAGGCTCAACTGCCAATAAGAACTAAGTAAGTCAATAAGAAGCAAAAGCAACAAAATATCAGAAATATGTGATGGCATCACACCACCTGCTTGTAACGTAACTATTATGACTATGATGGAGAAAATGTGATATTCGGAAACTCAAGAAGTTCATGATACTTAAGCCTTACCTACGGGTTATTTTTAAAAAGAGCCATGATGTGCAACATTTTGCAATTGATGATATCACAACAGACTTCTCGTGGATTCAACATATCTTTCGTTCGATGCATTAAAAGAAATACCGCTTTACAGATACTTAGATCTTCTAACAAACTAAATGGACGGTAAGGAACGCAGTCATTGAGTCTGAATATGACGGTCTGGTGGTAAAAATTCTCTTTTCTTTATCGAAAACATTTCATAAACCTATGTTGTAGATTGCGGAAAATAATAATAAATGTAGCAGAAGCTAGTGACCGAGATCCTACTGCAGAAATACCGCTAAAAATAGAACTGACAGGTATAGTGAGTTTATTTGAGTTCCGGGCCACCTGTTGCATTCACGCTCTGCCGGCTAGTAACTCAAATAACCGAGTGTAGAATAACTAACACGTCTTGTCGCTGCAGTTCCGAGTGACAGAGGAGAAAGCCGAAGGTGGTGGGACTTTTAACAGATGTAGGCTGATGTTAGCAATGTTAGCATAACGGCATGTTAGCTCAGATGGCTGGGGCGTCTTGCAATAAATGAAAAAGTAGTGGGTTCGATCCCTCACCGTCAAACTTTTTTTTTCTGCTGGAGTTAAAGGAGATTTGCCACCATTGCAATAATTAATTTTACCAAGCAGGTTCGCATTTAGAGCGTTGACATGTGTGAGCCTGCGACCCGGCAGGGCAATTTGGATAAAGATAGCCTAAACCATAGGTGGAGCTCTTTTCACACCATATGTCATGCAACTTACCTATTTCAATGATATTCTGATACTTCTAGAGCGCGCACTTGAGATGTTCAGCAGAATTTGAATGTTTATGCAATGACCGGTTGATATTCAGTCCATCTCAAAAGCCATCAGAGTGCCACAACGTCTTTTTTATTCCAAGTAATAGACAATGCAAACAAAACAGTTTCTGCAAGTAACAACTGCCTCTCAGCCTCTCATATTCACTACCACGAATTTTTAAATATCTGTTGTAGCATTTCACATTTTTCCTTTCACTTTTTGTGTTGACACATTAAAAATTGGCTTTAGTCTCCCCGTTTGTAACACATCCCTCAGTCCACCGTGAAAAAGTGTTTGTAAGCACACTAGTCATTTTACGGATTTATTGCCAATCCCTAAAAGCTTTTAAAATTAAGTTATTGACGATGCTTTAATTCCACACAAATCATAGCAGCGAACTTTAATAAACGCACCAGTAGCCACTCTATACAAATTGTTTTCACGCACCTAACCGAAGTGAACAAAAGTGATGTTAAGATGACGAAAGACATTCCAATACCCAAGGGTAGGGTGGTTTATAAGGTTTACTAATGGTTGTAAGAGTGACATTGAACCATTTAATGACCTCTATAACATGCCTTTCAAAAAAATTCAGGGCCATAAATTCACCGTAGCCTCGAAGCAGGTAGGGTAACAACACGCATGCAGCCCAACCTTCAGTTGGTTGTCATGGTAACCGGGCATAAACATGCAATTGAATATCCGAGAGCGGAAAGAGCTGAATCGGCCTTATACCTGCACTTGGACAAGCGGCTTTACGCCTTGAAAGAAAAGAAACCATTCACTCGAAAACCATCCCTTTCCTTGTCGAGGAATGTTTTTATTCTTCAACAACTTTCGCTCCCCACATAGCCATTCCTTCTATTTCTGTCTGAATACTAGGATATTTGAAAATAAAATGGTTAAAATAAAAACTATTATGTTTGAGTATATCTATAGGTGTCTCATAGTGAACGCAATATTTGTTTTAATAATAAAACACATAATTTATTTAAAAAGTGCTAATATTATTAAGTCAATTTGAAGCAGGAACCCCGCCATTAAACATAAAACAAAACATCAGGTAAATGTCCTCCACGGCTTCGTTGGCACACCTTCACTCTGTTGGCAATTTCAACGACTTTAGAGCAAATTCACCCATTTCATGTGTATGAAATTTCACCCATGACATGTGTAATTTCTGCCTCGAGTTGAAGGATGGTTCGTGGGTTATCCACATAAACACGAGAATTTACATACCCCCATAAAAATAGTCACATAGTGTCAAATCACAATCTGGGTTGTTAATTTTGATCCCTTTGCTGCAAATGGTCTGTCGGCTTCACTCTCGTGTTAGTTCGGTCTTAAAAGGATGCTTATGCAGATCTTTCATTAGAATTCATTGCAAAATGCTTCTCGGAACGGTCAATTGTTGAGAACAATGCTACATTGGGCTCGTAGCAACGCTCTGTCTGACGAGGACAACATTCTCTACTGATCAACGAGAATGTCTAGGTGATTTGATGTTCTCTGTCGATCCTCTATCTTCATATTTCCTTACCAGTCTCTACATTGTTGACACATGGCGCATTTCGTCTACCAAAAATTACACGAAGTCTTCGAAAACGGTGTCTGCATAACATTCACCATGTTTAAAAATGCACTTTAAGAGTTTGGAGGCGTTGATTTTTCGTGATTCGCTCCAATTTAGCTGATAACAATACACACAGTTGACAATCTTTAATCGCAATGCAAACAAATGACATTCTGGTAACCTGGCAATCTAACAAATCGATTTAAAAATTGTGTTCATTATAGTTAGAAAACAAATGAAGTAGGGTTCACTAACTTTACCCAAAGAACCGCTCCCTGAAAGAAAGATTATTATACTTTTAAGGTTAGGAGTGTTCTAAAAGTTAGTCATGGTACAAATTTAGGAAAATCACTCGATTAATGGATTAACAAAGTATTATGACATTCTTTCAAAATAAAGTTGATGCTCTTTGCATCTTGGAGATAAAAGTTTACAAGGTTACTTGCTGGAAGTTTTAGTTTGCATTGACATTTTTTGTGTGCTGGGATCATATCTCACTGTAAATGGTAGGAAGGATATTTTTGATCTTGGAATTTTTGTGTTAGGCATCAAGAGGAAAAGTTGTAACAAAATTGATGACTGCGAGTTGAAAGAGATAAATAAATAGGTATTTTGGTGTATACGAGATAACAGTGTATTAAAATAAAGACACTGTATAAATTGGTGGGTATGAAAGAAGCCATTGTGTAAGGAGATATCAATATCTATTGGAATAGAGGAGACTGAAGAAGTGAACTTAAATTTTGGAAGTTTGAAAAATTCATTTGGCCTCCTCTATTTTATACACCGTATATACGCGAATCTAATGGCGTATAGCCGAAAATAAAGGCTACATTTGATTAAATTAATACGGTTATAATCGACGTTAATATTTAATGTAAATATGATCTGACGCAAGTAATAATTTGTATTAAGAGCATTGTGTTCATTTAAATAGCATCTGTGCTAAATCTTTAGCAGAAGTCTTTATGTATATGTATGAAAATACAGACTACAATACCGGAATGCTCGTTAAGCTATGAAACGTATCGTATTGAAGTTTGCCCGAATAGAATTTGAAAAGGTTCGACCAGGGAAGAAGTCGCCTTTGTTCTGACGCGAACCTCGGAAAGGATTTAGGGAAAATAATTTGCTGAGACAGGAAATGTGCCTTTGTGACTAGCGCAGAGAAAAGTATTATTTCAAAGGTAAGGTTAACGGTGCATAATGACAATAAGAAAATAATTCTCTCGAGAACTGAACACATGACAACCTAAGCTAACATCATATATAGCCCTTTTAACAGTAACATTTAGACACGTCAACAGGTTTCTGACATTACTTTAGAAACAAATTGATGCTTCTTATTTATGGCCGAGACGTGGTCTATCGCGATTTCATTGTGGGTAAATCTGAAAGGCTAGAAAAGTGAAGGGATGTCAGATCGGAAAAGTTTCCGAATATTTATGGCAGGAATGTCCGTTCTTGGAATTATTACAGCTTGAGAAAATTTATTTTAGAAAATTAGTCCAGCTCAACCAATAGGAATCTTCCAAAATGGAACAAATCAGAGCGAACCTGTATAATTACAGATATTAAGGAGGATCAATAGAGCAGTGAGAATCGAACCGAGCTCCATAATTGCGGATGTAATTTTTAGCCGTGGAGGTTCCTAACAATACAATAAACTTTACTTTTAATATAATGTAAAAAGTAAGAGAAGCAATTAACATTGAGGAGTGAGCAGTCAATGGTATGAGTTGGGAGGAGTCAATGGTTGGAATCGGAGGAAGGAATAGTAAAAGCTAATTGACATTAGTGGGCGTTAGAATAGATAATCAGAATCGGAGTGCGCGAAGTCTGTAGAAAAGGAATAGTCAGTAGTCAGTTAAAGTGGTCAGTAATTGTGAACCGATAAGCATCATGTAGAAGTCAACTGAGATCTACAAAATATTTCCAAGTCAATACGAACAGTCCGATATTCTTATACTAACAGTGAATAAATTGTGTCAACTGAGAACTTTAGTGTTTCCGTGTAACCTGCTAGATTTCCTACCTTTCTCTCCGACTTAAAAGAGTCACAAATTCCTGAATTTCCCTGAGACAAATATTCCTAATCCCGACGCAAAGGAGCATCCAGTCAAGAAATGAAATAATCACTAAATTTCCTCCTCATCTCACGAGTAACGACCGCATCCCCCGTACGGCCCCATGCCTACCTTTTTTTTTGTCAAAATGTGGTATTATAAATTGTGGTGCGCATTAGATTTGATGGCGTATTAGATTAGAGTGCAAATCCGTTTGTAGTTTACCGGTAACTTCATTCAAATTTATCGTTTATTACGTGATAATGCATTGCTGCAATTCTTGACTTCGTTTCGTTACATTTATTGTTGGCCTATTATTGCATAGAGCATTTGAATAGTAAGTAGTCACGAAATGGAGGACAAATAAAGAAGAATGTTTAAAAAAATGGTAACAGAAAGGTAGTAAGAGAATTAAATACAGTTTGAGAGAAACGTTCGCTTCTGACGGCAACAGAAATTAGCATTATTTGCAACTAAAGCTAGTAGGAAGAAATTCACTGGTCTGCAAAGGAAGACATCATGACATTGAAGAAAAAGTTCTGGAATTTGTACATGAAAGGAGGAAGAACGGGCAACCTGGATACTAGTGACACCATAAGAAATAACTCTTTCTTCTTCGACCTACACTAACTATTCTGGCAACAGCACGAGTGATGAATTTTGTCTTGCTTGTTCAAGATATAACAATAGTTCACTTATAAATTCTATGTTCCAACCATTTTATGAAGCTGGTGGACTTATCCCTAAGACATTATACAGCAAAATGTCATTTTTTTAAAATGATTTTAAGTTTTAAATTTGGGATGCACATTAGATTTGGGATATATAAAAATGAGATGCATATAGTATGCATTGCTTCCAGTATTTACTGGTTTCTTAAGGAGGGAAATCAAAAAATGGCTCCATTGCCAGCAGACAGTCAGATAATGTAGGAGAATATATTACTAATTATCTTCTCGCTTTTGTTCATCTGAAATAAGTTCTCTAATGAAAGTTAGTCAATGAAAAATAAAACAAAACATACTTATCCAAACCCTATAAGTAAAATTCTAAATGTTGAACCAAAATCAGAAGAAAAATACGGGAGAAAAGCACTATAACATGAAACAAAGAAATGATTTTATTTGTTTATACTAATTTGCATAAGTAGTATATCTTATTGCAATCGAGGTGTAAATTTCATCCATAAAAGAAATGAGTTCTCATATGACTACTTCATGATTTGAATAACAAATATTAAAAGATAATAATATATACCGTTTTCAATAAGATTTACAAGTTCTTCTTTGCATTTCATATGTATGAATGGCTTACTATATTGTTAGAGAACAATTTAAATATTTACTGCAAAATATCTCAAATTTAGCCTGGAGGCAGGAAGCAATTGTTAATCAGCAAACTTTAGAAAAAGTATCTATAAAAGTCAGCAACGCGACCATGTGTTTGTTAACAAGCTGTAGGATATGCTGTCACACAGCACACATTAATCACAACAGTAGTGGGAATAGGCTGTTCCACACCATAGTAAAATGGTTATTAAGAAATTACTCAAAAAAGAAACTTGCATTATTTTTGCTAATTGTATGCTTCGTGTTATCAATCGAACATACTCGAGGGCATTGTTGTTGAATTCAGAAATATACTGTGGTGTCAGTAAATAATTGTTTAACATAAGTCTGTAGATGTCAGGAAATTGTGCCCTCACTTCATCAGCAATCCTATGACACACATGTTGAAAATGCATTATGTGTATCATATAGGGATACTGTTCCTTAAGATTCATTGATGATTTTGCCATATAAAGTTACAGCATCCATAACAAACACATTTATATATTTCATCCAAGGTGGTTAAAGCATACTCATAGCTATGTTAAAAAGCTCAGACATTGAAAAGTTATTGATGGTATTTAGATTAACATGTGAGATGGTAGGGCCTACTGGCACCTACTACATTCAACCAACTACAATCACATTGGCAACATGACATCCCAGGAAATCTGTGGTTTCATTGATTGAAATCCATGCATTCTCATTTTCATACTCATTTCTCAGTTCACTTGCTGTGTGTCATATCATATATGCTTTATGTATGCCTTTCATAATGCTGAAGAGTATGGAATTTTTCTTGAAGCATATTAAAAAAAAAAAAAAAAAAAAACATGCTGTTTATCATTCTGTATTTAGCTAAGCATAATATACCGCAACAGTGGCTTTGCACAAGTCTTCAAAACACTCAGATTGACTAAGATGTATAGGGGACTCCTGTTTCAACTCATAACCTAGTCTTTTTCTACTACAAGCGTGTTTATGTTTATTACTCTATATGTGTTTCCTAATATTACATGTCATAGTTCTTGTTTTCACTGCAAAACTTACAGAAAATTCATTATCAACCACAGAAAATTAGTATATGTACCTCAGCAGTTCTGAGGAACATAATACCAAGTTTTTATTTCTGCTTTGGCATTCTGAATAAAACAGAACAAAATTAATTCTCCTCTCATGCTGTTTTAGCTTTTGAATGAACTGTATGCTCCAGTAACTGTGTGCTGTATGATAGATGTATCCTGCATGAATATAATATGACACATTACTGGCTTTTAGCAGTATTGAATCTACATCTACTAAGTAGTAGCAATAAATTTAATAGCATTAATAAACACCAAACTTTTATAGAGATAGATGAATCTAGTTGGTTGAGTTTCAACACTTTAATGTATCAGATGACTAGTGGTATTCAAACAGCCTTGTTAAATAGCTTAATGTTGCAGAATGTATTTTGCATGGCAAAACACTGTTGGTTATGTATTACTTCATGATTAATTTTTAACTTATTTGAATGGCAACCTCAATTGCTACTTAAAGATTTCAATTTAAAGATGAGTCTTAGATTTAAATAAAAGATTAAAGGAATACTTGAAACTGAGTGTCTGTTTATATAGTCTATTATGAAAAAATAAATCAGATTGAATAGCATGCTTCTGCAGAAAGAACAGCTATGTTTGGAAAAGTCAAATCAGAGTGATGGGGAAGATAAGCAGCAAAAGGCTCAGGTAACAGTACTAATGAACTGCATTTTCTAAAAAGTGTTGCAATAATAATTGTTAGCATGCTACAAAGAATGCAGTCTTTTGTTACATATAATTGGAAGCTTTAAAAGATTCCCTTAATAGGAACTAGATGAAAGTATACTTTTTTTCATCATAATGGGAAGGTCTTTTCAAAAAAGCTGATGAGAAGAAATATGTATTTTACAACCAATCATTCACACAAAATAGTTGTTTATTTATGTGTTTTAAAGTTATACACGATAACAAAATATTTTCTGGTGTTTGGAACAAGGTAATTACATTGGTCCTCTTCGTTGAATACATACTTAAGCTCTCTACTCTTCAAAAATAAATTCTAATTAACAAAAATTGTAGCATTATCACTAAAAGTATAATAATTATGCAACATATACATTTCAAATATAGCATTAATTTCTCGAATAACATACTTAATGTTACAAAATATTCAAGCTTCATATTTCATAATGTGAAAAACAATATCAAAATAAACATTAAATGTAGAATCATTATGTATGAATGCACAACCCATGAAAATGTATCTATATATAATACTTCTCATATTGTCTGTAAATATTTTAATTCCATTGTAAATAAATGGAATATGTTTCAAATGTTACATTTATTATTCTCATATTTTCATCATATATCTCCTCTTGTGCATAAACTCAATAATATATATATATCATTATTTGTCATAAGTTTAGTATAAAAATATGACACTTAAGTGTCAGTTAATTTCATCTCATAAGATATTTAAAACAAAGTATTGATCAAACTTAATTAAGTTATTTATAGCTGGTGTTAAATTTGAAATTTCTTATTGTACAACAACAATGTTATAAACCTTAATGAATATTAAATCTTAACTAAAATACAATTAACATTTAGTTCTTTCTTTCATATTAGAAAGAAATCTCAGTTTCATGTTTCAAGAAAATTTTGAATTATCGAATCTAAAATGAGATATTTTTATTTAATAATTGAAAATAAGTCTGCATTAAATGTATTTGTCAACAACAATTCTTGATAGCACAACAAATTTGTTAGTTTATTTTAAGGAATCTTCTGATTTCCTTTACATCTCACCAGTATGGACTACACCAATTTTCATGTGTTAATGACATAATTTGCTCTGTATAACTGTAATGAATATTCTATAAAATATTTCTGGTTAGCTGTGAGATCATGCATATCAAGAGAATATAATCATTATTTATGATGTCAAGAAATGTTAGTATTTTAATTCTCATTATTTTAAATCTAGTTTTGAATAGTTATTTTTCCTTAGGAATTTGTTCCCAAAAGTCTGAAAATATCTGTTTATTATTTTTTTTAATTAATATGAAATAGAATAATGATCATATTTGTAGCACAAATTACTGTTCTAATGTCAGAACAAAAATTATAATTTTATAAGGCAAACTTTGTTATATGAAAATTTCTAGAATTAAAAAAACCCTCCATAATATATTTTATAAACTATAAACTTACATGACAGTAAGTTATGGTTAATGCTTTGTGTAACAAGAGTATCTTAATATTATAAAAAATTATGCTGCAATTATAAACCCTTCTATTCCATCATCAGTTTTAACTAAAACATTATTTAATAAGAATTCAATAATAAGTAGTCCTTAAAACTATGCAGCAAAAATACAAAGATTCAAGGTTATCAAGTATAATAATCACAACTATAAAAATATTGCAAAATGCAAATGATATCTGGAATGTATTTTATAAGTTCATATTTTTAACCATGCACAACAATAGCAGTTTCCATGTCATCATTGCTTACAGTAAATAAAATAAATACCTCAGATATGTTCCCTTAGAAATATCCAGCACATTTGTAATAATTTCATTTTGTTATTGAATATTACATTTGAAAATATTTAATTTATTTTATTCTATTCAACGTGTGATGGTGTATTTTCGAGCTTACTACTATCATTTGTTAAATGCATTAAAATTCAAGAAATTAATTAAAATAAGTAGCAACAATGCTTTTGCACATAAATAGATGACACTCAAATTAAATATATAATCATCCTTAGAAAACATTTCAAGTATAGGCCATACAACATTGGGAAAGAACAAACACACATGGAAGTTATAAACCAGTCTACCCAACAGAAGCAAATGCCTTTTTGGGACTTTTGGAAAAAATATATTCTGACTGGTATTTACATAGGAGACATCTCTACTTGTGCAGCTGATATCAGCCTAGACATCATTAACTGTTTTGGAATGAACTCTACTCTGCAATTTCTTCTCATATTCATATAATTAGAGCCAGCATAGACTAATAGCTTGTTATTCAATGAGTTTCTGTTTAGCAGTCTTTATAAAATCATATATTCATAAATAATCTCATGTTTTACTCTTAAAAGTTGGTTAATATGTACTTGCACATTTTGATACATACCCTTATACTTGCAATCCCTTTAACATATAGTTCATCAGAAACACTATATTTAAAATTCAGGCAAAGTTTCCTTAGTATAAATTCATTTTACTTCCTAATCTTTGATATAATTTCTTAAGAGTCTTTATGATATGTCTAATTAAAACATGATATATACTTCTATTATTTTATTTGAATAGTTTTTCCACATTAATAATATATTTGTTTTTGCAAATGCTACTAGAATCAATAATTTTTTAAAAAAAATAATAAAACAGTTATCAATAATGAAAATGATAATATGACATAGTTTAGTAAGTTTTGTAGGTACTAGAAACTCCTTCATAACTTGTAGATACAATCTACATAATGATCAGAGTAATAGAAACACATTTTCTGCTATTTGAAACAAGATTATTTCCCTCGCATTATAAAACATATCTTCTGCAGCAAGTTATCAATGAACATTTTATCTTCTGTATCAAGTTATCTTTGAAAAATTTGCTGTACAAAGATATAATAATGAAATATCAGCAGAAGGAAAACTAATAGATGAAGTGGAACCAATGACAGATTATAATGGTATCATTCTTGAATTTCAAAAGGACAGCACACAATTAAAAATTGCAATTTTGGAAAAATGTTAATTTGTTTAATATTTTCATATTTCAAGTTTCTCTCTCGACAGTCATGACTTTTGAAGAATGTAAAGAATATAAAATAATATTGAAATTAAACAAAATATTTTTTTTTAATTTATAGAATAATTTTTCATTTATGAGTTTGGAATGTACTGTGGTAACAAAACTTATCTTCTTCATATTTAATTTCAGTTTTTAACATTCCCTTTCAGCATAATGAGCTGAATATACTCAGTATACTTTTTTTAGGATTTCTAATATCTTTTATGATAAAATAAGATTATTTCCTGACAAAGGGATGAATATTTTTTCATTTTTGCTACTGGCTATTTCTTTTATATATTTGCAGTTAGTCTCAGGTTTAAAAGCCATATCAGAAATGCAATTATCAAGGTCTTGTTAAATGCATACAACCCTTTTAGACTGGTTTTAATAAAATGTTATGAGATTTTCATCTACTAAGAGTGTAATCACTTTGTATTTCTTATAAATTTATCATTATTTATCAGGAGGAATATGGAAGTGTGAAGACAAAATGAGAGACAATGAAATTGATTTTGAAATTGAAACAGAGTTGTTTATAGGTCCAAGCAGTGAATTTATTGATAATGATTTTTCACTTTTATTTTAAATTTTAAAAAATGCCAGTTTTTTAGTTTTATTATGTTTAAGTTTTTAAATAAATTTCTCACTTTGAAAATTAGTTGGTATATGCATTTACAAGATCCTGAAAATGTTTACTAAGGCATGAGAATTTAACTTAATAATCACTGCTTTTGATCATAAGGCATATAAAATCTATGGGACATTTTGCCCTTTGATGAAAAATCAAGTGCAATTGAACTTGACATTATACTTAATTTATTCATAAATAATTTTGTATTCTGTACACATACATGCTTCAATTTGAGGTTAGCTATGTATTTCTCTAATATTGGAGATATATAAATATTTTTTTCTGAATAGTGTTTAACACCCATTTTTACTACTGTGGCACCATAGGCAGACCTGTACAATGATGATGCCAAAATGCGACATATATTCAGACTGCTAAACAGGATTGAAATTTCTCTCTAAAATTAAGTACCTTTCTGAAGGAACTAATAAATCATAAAGTATAAGTAAAGCTCCAAAACAAGCCTTTTACATTCTTTAGAGTTGTCTCCCAGAGTTTTAGAAGTTGGATAACGAAAGACACAGTGGTTCATTAGGGAGAATACTGTTTCTGAACACAAAAGTAATTTGTATGACAGTGAGAAACTCACAGAGCTGCATTGTCTATAATTCATCCTTGCTGAGAGGGTGCAAAGACTGGATTTAGCTTGAATACTGCAGAGTAAATATCACTTGATTTATAGTGCTGTTACTCCAATGCCAGGAAAATTGAGATTTTGTTTTAGCTTATTACTTGCAAAGTCCCACTGTCACTGTCAGAGTAAACTGAACTCATCACCAGGTCAAAAGTAGCTGACACTGTTGACCAGCTCATCTAAATATCCAAAGTAGTTGACAGAATTACAATTCTGGGTTCATATATTTTCATTTCTTGAGAATGAAATTATTCTGACCTAATCTGGTATCATTCGTATCTTGGTGTTTACCAATAGAACAACTTTCATGGTCGGAAAGACAATTTTGAGCACATGAAAAGACCCTACAGTAATGAGCTGCATCCCGTCATTTGCAAGCTGCCTGATCAAAAGACATTTCTTGCTAACTTTCAGGAACGTCTAAAGTTAATTCTGAATTTCTCTCAGAAATGCTGAATCATGGATGAAATGTGCCTCATGTCTCTTGTGAGATGCTGTCTTGACTGGTCGCTTGGAGTCGTAGTCAAGCCCTGATGACTACTTGGAATGCACCAGGTTGAGGAACTCTTCACGGGTCTTGGGATCATCCCGAAAAACTCCCAGCATCGTGGAGGTGACCGTCTTGCTGTTGATCTTCTGGACGCCTCGCATCACCATGCACATGTGTCTGCAAAAAAGGGAGGAGATCATTATTAGGTGCTTAAGTTTAGCGATGTTCATGCTATCTAACACATCTCAGGTGTGTAAAAACTGCTATTTTTTCGGTCACGCCATTCACTTCATTAGAGAAGCCAATTTCAGTCAGACGCGTTGCATATAAAAATTGAACACAGAGCAGTGATTACATTTTTAATTAAAGAAGTTTCATCTAATGGTATTAAGCAACACATTGACGGTGTGTATGCAAGCTTCCTTTCATATTCCACTGTGAGGGGTAGTCTAAATTATTTCGTTATGAGGGAGTGTTGAAAATGATTCACGTGAAGGTAGATGGTGGAATGTGTTGGCACAAGAAAACATTACCCTGGTCGAAGAGTAAGTTCTGAGTGACAAAACTCTTTCAACAATTTAAATGCAAGTGCGCATGGAACGTTGTCACAAGTTTTAGAACCTTCGCTAAGATACGAGATGGCAATATTGGGATCCATCTTTGCAAGGGACGAAACCTAGGCTCTTTACTATGGTTTTCTTTCAAAAAGGCCAGTGAAGTGGCAGGAGAATCGTGAAGCATGCCTTAGAAAGGTCAAGGTCACACAGTCAACAAAGATCATGGCGACAATTTTTGGGAATAAGAAGTATTTCGATCGTATGCTTCAAGACTCGGTGACTGGAACGTACTATGCCGAGCTATTTCTGGATAAATAAATTTAAATGAGGCCTTAGAGGCACCAAAGGATACAATGAGAAAACCTGGTACCTTAATGGAAGACCACGAGTGAGAATGAGACTGCAGGCATCTGAACTAAATGCATACGAAAAAGTTTTGTGCATAATGGTTGCGGCAGATGATGATGTGGGCCAAAATACACGCGAAATGACATTTTATTGTAGTAAATGGTGATGTTTAATCGCAATTTAAAAGATTTTTTGCCTCAATTCTTGACCGTAAACAAAATTTGGATTCATTATTACACATCTGAGTGGAAGCGACAGCGAAAGCACAGGACAACTAATGAAAATGTGCCGAAGAAGACGAAGGCTTTCACTGTTTGGGGGGGGGGGGTGTTTCCAAAAGAATAATCTTGAAAAACTACGAGGCTATTCACAAGTCCATGCAAAAATTAAGAAGAAATAACTTTTTAGAAAAGAAATAGCTTTGTTTCTCAACATAATCTCCTTTAAAATCTATACACATGTTTCAGCTATTTTATAATTTGTTTATCCCATCCATAACATGTTATTTCTTTAACTCTGCAAAATACTTAATTGTTTCGGCCACAACCTCTTCTTTTAAGTAAAGATTTTCCTGCTAACCATTTCTGCTTGTTGCGGAACAGGAAGTAGTCCGAAGGAGCCAAATCCGGCGAGTATTACAGATAGGAAGGGATGTTATAACATAAGTCCAATAATTTTGAGGTCGCAATCGCAGACACTGGGTCGGTCCTGGTGGTATAGTGATAACTACACTTGCCTCATAGACCCAAGAGTGGGTTCAATTCCGGCCAGGGTCAATGGATATTTTCGGGCGTAAAATGTTAAAGTGCAGCTTCCTTCTGAAGAGAAGTAAAGTCGTGGATCCCATGTGTAGATTTACGGCATGTAAAAGAACTTAAAAAAGAGGCCTCTGAGCAAAATTTATCCGCCGTTTCACGTCTGAATTGAATGGGACACTGATGACCTGAGATGTTAAAGAACATCCATAAATAAACCAAATGAACGGTAGACACTGGTGCGTTATTGTGATGGAACAGGACCTTTTTCTTTCATCAAATGAGTACGTCAGTGGTCTAGCGTAATATTAACGTGCTATGACCTTGCCCTTTTCCAAAAAATCATTTAAAATTGCGCCGTGCAATCTCAAAACACTGTCGACATCAACTTTCCAGTTGAGGGAATTGTCTTTATCTCTTCAGGAGCGCGTTCTCCGGTTGCAAGCTACTACCGCCTCCTTGTTTCGTCGACATCACAAACCGTTTCCGAAATTCAAGTTCCAAATTCTGCACGGAAGTGACAACTCCTTTTCTTTTCTGGTCAACCGTTAACAAACGCTGCACCCACCTCGCCGATAGATTTTTAATTTGCAAATGAATGTGCAAAAACATGCACACGATGTCCAGAATGGCTCACACATTCAGCAATTTCCCGCAATTCAGTTTCCCAACGCTCAGCAACATGTTCTGGAAATTTTCAATCATTTCTGGAGTCGTTACCTCCGTTTGACAGGACGTTCGAATGGTCCACATTGCTCGTTCAGTTACTTCTAAACTCACCAAACCATTTATACACATTCTAAGCAAAGATGCAGCGTAATGTTTGTCCAGTTTCGCCTTAATTTCTGCGGGCATTGCTCCTTTCAAAAAGTAATGTTTTATTAATGCACAAAACTCTGTTTTTCCAGTTTATGGCTTGTTTACAAATTTAGGTAGGAAAATGACTCTTAAACACAAGAGAGTATAACCATGTACATCATCGCTGAAGATAACGTTGAAAACGTGCTACCCTATCATCGTTTGAGTTTTCAGGAATATATGGAACAGCCCTCGTACTTGAAAAGGGATAAAAGAAAACCATTGTGCAACATTGCCGGACAAGATTAGTGTAAACTTTCATTAAGAAAACGCGCCCTTCAAACGGGCCTCGAGTTTATTCCTTGTTCACCTTACTCCCGAACCTTTTCTTTTTCTTTTTCTTTTTTTTCTGTTCCAGAACTTAAAAATATGGCATTTGAGCATGTCAATAACTATTTTGCAGAGTTTTATCTCGTTTTACCGAAGGGATGAAAACATCTGTTTAATTTGTTTTTTTAATCAACGTTTTAAATTACTTTCTTGAATGACTATTTACGTGCAAAATTTTTTAACAAAAATTGCTCGTGAAGTTTCAAGAGAATTTATGAAAGATATTAAGGGATTAATATTAGGATTTTTTAACATTTATTTACGGACACTTACATTAGCACAATGAATCCTTTTTTATTTCTGAGATGTTTAGGCAACTTTTGATGAATTTTTTTCAGAAGCTGAATGTTCCATTAACGAACTTCACGCAGCGTTCTAGGGCAGAGTATAAATTCGATATACAAAATAATTCTCATATCCTGGAAGAACTGAAAAATAACACCCAAAAATGCGAGATTGCTGCTTGTCTTAAGGAGATCCCATCCCAGTACTGCATAATCTCTTGATCAGACGCCAGAAATGTTTGGAACAAGGAAACTTTTCAGTATTTCTTATGTTAACATTAGTCAGTATCCGATGTTTGAAACAATGGGAGCTCTAAGTGTATCCGGTTGCTGTTTTTGTCTTCTAGGGTTTTGATGGGCACTTACACTCCTTCAACAACGACGGCGACACCAGCAGGTTGAACAGCCTTAGTAACAGCAACAGCAATCTGCTTCGTTAGTCGTTCCTGGACCTGCAGACGCCGGCTGAATATCTCGACAATCCTGCAACACGTTACACATACACTATGCTTAGCATGGGAGAACAAACACTTATTAATTACTTTCTATTGCATGCTATATTCCATTTTTAACACTCCTTTGCATTATCAACGCCATATTTATGTTTTTGAACACCAAAAGCTCTTAAAAGTTTCTTTTTTGAAAACAACTATTAATTATGCGTTTAACCAGAAAAAGTATCAAAAGAATAAAAAGAAAAAAGTCATATCCATTTTGAAAAAAAAAAAAAAAAAAAAACTGATTTTTACTACATTAAGATTATAGAGGTATAAGTTTATTTAACTCTGTATATAAAGTATATGCTAGAATAATATATAAGTGCACTAAAATAATATCTGAAACATTAAAACAGCGTGGATTTAGCTCTAGAAGCTCAAAATAAATGGTTAGACAATGGCGTTCCTCTGTGTGCCGTATTTGCACAGACTTGTGTGCCTTTTTCCAGTTCCTTTCCTTCCTCCTCTCTTCCACACTAACTGACAATCCGTGTTCTTTCTTTTGATTGGTCGAGACTAATGTGGAAGCGTCCAGCATGACGACGTCAGAGCATGCCGCTGACTACACAATGAGTAGCGACTTCAAAACGGCGAAGACATTTTCGGCCAACTATTCAAAATTTATAGGATCGTTGCTCCTTCCCCGTTCACTGACCAAGACATTTGTGTAAGTTACGTATTCATTGAAATATCTTTACTTTTCGGGGGTTTCTTCATTATATTATATAGGACTTTCAGGTAAATATCTGTAATTGCAAGGCAAGTACTTTTCATATTAATGTTTCATGCCACTTTCTAATTGTACTTTATCATTAGATTTCTTTGGTTGGCATTGAAAGAGGTACTTGGCGATATCGATAAGCTTTCTTACTTTTTGTATTTTTCCATTGAATTTCTTTGATATGTGCAATTGAAAAGTAAGCACTTTGATATTAATGCTTTCCGCCAGTTTCTCATTGAACTTTGCCATTAAAATTTTTGATGTTCAAATTGAAAGTCAGCATGTGGTGTTATTAATTTTAATCTTATCTTTGCCATTAAACTTTTGAATATATGTCTATAGCAATGTTCATTGCACTTGTTGAATTTTGTATATATGAAATGTACATTTTACATAACTCTTCTCCCATGAATGAAGCTACCTTTCCGGACACATTACCGCCCCTTCCTTAGCGCGTTTTCTAAATTTAACTTGAAAAGCTTTATAACACCTTGTACTAATGTCAAAGAAGGAAAGAACTGCAAGGAATGCGATAGATCTTTTAGCCAGCTTTTGAAATATTTATATTGACTACTTTTCCGAAAAAGAAAAGAACATTTTAGCACAAGAATTGGGGTAAACTTAAATCTAAAACAGCATTTATTATTCTATTTTGATAACGCAAAATAAAAAGCTAAAGTGATGGCATATTATAATAAAAAAACTAGTTTCGATAAAAATGCTTTTGAAATAATTGCCTACTGAAACAAGCTGTCATTTTAGATAGCTAGGTTGCGAAATAGAGTTCAATAAACCATGGCATCCTTGCTTTAATCCGTGAATGTGAAACGAGTTCTTACGAAAGAAGAACCGAATAGGATACAGAGACGAGAAATGAAATTCTTTAGAAAACAAAATCCATCACAAAATTTGATCATGTGAAGTGGCGAAAACGAAAGCTATATGATCATATTGACAGAATTGATAGCTTCAGATTTCCAAAACAAACGTTGAATTGCATACCTACAGGTGGGCCAACTGCGGAAAAGATCGAATTTACTGTGTAGGCGAAATAAGCAACTGCGTAACTCGTGAAATGAAGAAAATTAGAAAATGATGGATACCTGGTGGCGATCCCTATTACTCTGCAGTTAGTCGGGAAAGAAAGAGAAGGGTTTGGGTTGGCCAGTGCAGCATGGAGTGAAAATAATTATATTGCAATCAATGAGTGCAATAACTGATGGTGTGTTTAACCAATTATAAACCAAATGCCCAAGTGATTTACAAATATATAACATTGTATATATCTTAATAAACATATCTATATATTATATAATCTCGATCCACACTTTCCACTCACTGCAGCAGCAATACATAATTATTCAATTCTCTCTCTAAATAGAGAGAACTATACCCTCCCGCGTCCTCATCTCCTTGTTGGCTAATTTTGTTCGCGCGTTAGACTTGACTTGTCCAGTACTTGGCACAACTTAGCAGATGGCATAGTTGCCGGGATCGTGCTAAAAGCATGCTCAGAAGGCTATTAGCTAGAATAGCGAAGTGTGTTAACAAACAATGTGCAGATTTTCGCTCTATCTCCACAGAACAAAAAGAGACATGTGAACGCAATAATCATGGAGCAAGTGCCCCTGTCATGGTGAAGCAAGTTAACGGTTAACCTGAGAGGTAGCCTCCCACTTCACGATAAGTGTTGGATGCATAAACGCTATCAGGCATCGTACTTCATGTTCTAATGAAAGCGAATGTTTTCTGAACTTCTTTCAATGTAGCCACCAGCTAATGGTAAATGGCAAAGAGTATCCGGTACTATTGACATCTGGAGTAAGGTAAATTTTTCTAGTGGCTATCTTTGTGATAGTTCTTGTCAGACTTCCAGTAAAGTTAAACAGTGATATTTTAAGAAAAAGGAAGGCTTTCCAAAATTGAGTGGAAAAAATATTAATAAATGTCTTTTGTAAGAAGCCACTTCATGAGAAGAAAACTTGCATCTGGTGTGCTGTAAAGTATTACACAAAAAGGACGTGTATTTTATGAAAATATCGTACAAAGATATCATACATTCATTTTTAGCTTAAACTGAGGAATAATTTGAAGATGGAGTCGTAATGAAGAGTTATTACCAGATAATATAAAGAGAAATCGCAGCGATTTCAATAGAAGAAAATTAATACATGCGAGCGCAAACTTGGTCAAAAACTGTGAAAAATGCGTGGCAACACAAGAACAACGTTTTCAACATCTTCTATGGCAAAGATAATGGACATATTAATTGCAAAAAGGGGAAATAATTTAATTGAAATAACTTGCGTGCTTTAGTCCAGGGGTTAATTGTAAACGTTTCCGCCGTCAGCGCTGTGCTTCAAACTGCAAAGCGATTTGCGTTTTAATGGCACATAAACTTTGAGAAGCACTTGTTAAACTTACTCATTCAGCTTCCAATATTAATTTCTGAGATAAACAATGTACAAACTAACTCTTCACATTCGTTCAGCAGTCTTTAATACATCATAATGCAAATAAACACCTAATAGCTTTATTCAATTGCTAATAGATGACTTTTGGTGATGGAATTGATTTTTTTTTCAGATTCGTAATTGCGGTATTTGAATTATTATTAGTTTGTTTACCATGGATAATTTAATAGTTGCAAAAAATTAATGATAAAAGAAAAAATATTCTCTTTGTAGTTACCTCGCAAGTTTGCTGAGACCGAGGATCTTATTCCTGGGCAAGTAACCAATGGAGACCTTGCCGTAAAATGGCACTAGATGATGCTCGCACATGGAAAACATCTCGATATCCTTCACAACAACCATCTCATCGTGGTCCTCATCAAAAATGGCATCGTTTAGCACTTCTGTAACATAATACAAAAATAGCAAATTTTTTATACTAAAATAATCTGCTTTTATGGCTCAGTCTAAATGCTCAATTGGCATAGTCAAACCGAAGAGCTACGGATGAAAATTAATCAAAATATATACCGGAAAATTAGTTATAAAACTTGTCCGCATATGGAGTATTTACCGTCTCGGTTACCAGGAGTACCATAGCACGTGACGACTGTATTTAACTACTCATTCTAAGTCGGTATATAATTAGAAAATGCCTTTTTGTAATTCTAATCGGCTAACCAGACACTAAATCGGAAAATATTGTCGAAATTAAGTGAGATTTTATACTGCAAAAGAGGGCAATTCAAATAATTTGTGTAGTTTATAATGGAGTTTAAGGTAAGGGCCTATTTAAAAACAAATGAATATATTTACCTCTCCCTTGCGAACTATACAATCCATTATTATATTAAAAACTAAGATTCTTCTATTAAAATATACAATATTAATACTAGACAAAAACAAATCTTCATAAACCAATAGCTATATTTATGTTGCTATCACATAGTGAAAGTTTAAGAATACTCAGTATTCTGTCAATCTCAAATTACTATTATCTTATGAAGAGAGTTACCATACAAATATGCTCTTACAGAGTACTTATGTACATATAGAATAATCTGAAATTAACAATGTATTTTAAAGCATATGCTAGATTTAGTTTTACGAGTTCATTTGAAAAGTACTCGGACTGACCCGCAGATTGCAGCAGCAGTTTCGAAGCATTGGTGCAGTAATACATGGATTGGTGAAAAATAGTTGCTGCAGTGCAGATTTGTGTATACGGGAAAAATGATAAGTATTGAACATCATACGGCTATTAAGTATCTGGTAAAGAAATATACACAAGTCATACAGATATGACAAACACTCTAGGGGACTCTGCACCATCATTTTCAACCGTTTCCAAACGGACGACCAAATTCCATCGTGACATCACAAGTTATAGATGTGCTGCATGACGTAGTTTTGAATGATCGCCGATTAAAGGTGTCCGAAATTTATGTAGCTCTGAGAATTTCAGGGGAACGCTATTTTACATTTTGGGGGAAGAATTGTGCTTGAAAAAAACGATCAGTAAAAAGGGTTACGCGACTGCTGACTCAGGATCAAAACCAAATCAAGAGTGCAAATCTCTGTAAAGTTTGGGCACTTTTTACAGAGATCCCTCCGACTTTATGCGTCGAATTGTGACCAGTGATGAAACAGGGGTGCACTACTGCACATCTGGAACAAAACACTGTCTAAACAATGGAAGCATCACGATTCTCTGTTGCCAAAGAAGACAAGTGTGTGAAATCGGTCGTCTTCTGGAGTGCCAAGGGCGTACTGCTAATTGGTTACCTTCCCACTGGAGGATACTATGCTAACCTTTTGGGCCTATTGAAGACAAGAACCACGAGAAACGGCCGGTTTTATCATTGAAAAAAGCCATCTTGCATCAAAACAGGTGTCGCTGCAATGGCGAAAATCAATGAATAGGGTACGACTTTCTGCTACATCTGCCTTATACTCCTGACTTGACTCCCTCCCTATACTGAGAAAATTCCTTGGTGGAAAGACATTTTCGTTCGATGAAGAGCTTAAACATCAGTTGAGGCGTATTTTGCAGCCCTGGAGGAATCTGATCCTCGTGGTGGGATAAAGGCTTTGGAGCATTAGTGTCATGGAAGACAATTTCAAAATTGTCGTAATTTTGTGCTTCATTCCGAGAAATTTTCAAATGGCTCTTGTAAAGATGTATTTGATATTCTTTTGCAAGTATTAATATACAAGTGTAACATAATAATGCCAATTATGTTTTTATAATGGATGCAATTTGAACTTTCTTATGACTTTTTGGTTCATAATATATTTCTCATTTTTAAAATATGAAAAACTAGTCTTTGTACTATAAAATGAGTTTTTTTAGTTAAGGGCGGGCAGAGTGCGACTGCGTTCTGGAGAAGTTAGTCGTCAAGGTGTATATTGCATGTGCAGGTAGCAACTTGTAGTACGTTTGAGGTAGCGATGATTGTGCTTTCGTGTATTATTAGGTGCTTTCATTGTGTGCAAGTTATTAGTAATTGTTCATCAGTTATGCCATTACATAAATACTGTAATCCTGAAGAGTGGGTTTTTACATAAGTACATAAGTGAATGTATTTATGTAAAATTCTTACCACTTAGAAGTATGTACTTATGTACATAAGTACATAATTCTAAGTGGTAAGGCGTTTTGCTCGAAAATAATGTAGTAATCCTGTTCCAAGTAAAGAAACGGTTTGCCAACTTGCTAAAAAGTTAGAGACAGAATCTCTGTGACATTAATTGACGCATGCAGGGTGGTTATGAGATATGAAAGTGGACTTACAGGGAAGGGGCGTTTATAGTACCAGTAATTCCATTTGTAATAACAGCATTGCGTTTTTTTACTTGATAGTTACTTCTTATTGACGGATTGAGAGGGAAGGACCAAAACAGTTGGCTTTACCTGAAGGCACAAGCAAGAGCTACAAATACTCTATTTAATGTTATTTTAAGTAGGTTCCTGAAGCGTTTACAGAGTCTTCAGGAAATACTTTTTATTGAATGGTGTTTAACATACGTTTACTGCTGAGACAGCACAGGCGGTGGGTACTGATGATACATATAAAATGATAAATTGGAAAAGGGTTTTATAAGGAAAGAAGCTTTCCACGCCTAAGTTTAGGGTACCTCCCCGACATTATGAGGGCTGAGGTAAATCTGGAAGAAACTTCAGTCAAGAAGCACGGTCGTGTCGTTGCCTTAGCGACCTAGGCCACCTTCAGAGATAGTGAGAGAGAGAGAGAGAGAGAGAGAGAGACGTGTAGTACCTAATCTGCGTTCTCTGTTAATTCTACACTAACATAAATACAATGTATCACTCCGCGGTGCCGTTAAGTAGCACAATTAGTGCTACAAACAGCTGACTCAATGCATTTAATTTTTTACTCTGGGTCCTTTTCGCAAACTTTATCAATCAAAAACATTCAGCACGATAACATTGTTGTTACTTTTCAACCACTTTCCTTGACAGTGTTTTACAATACTAGCAGGACCAGCACACAGCTTTCATAACGCCTCTTTGCACTGTACGGAGAGAAACATTAACGTATGAAGCTACTAACAATTAAAGTGCATTATAAGCTACTCATAAGATTGGTATCCTTCAAGATACCAGTATTACAGTATTCACTAATGTGGTTTTCTTAATTAAAAAGTAGCCCTTTTTAATTTTAAACTGTAATTTCCTATGGGAACTTCTGTTACATCAGGGAGTAAGCAGTCCTGGAGTCTGAGAAAAATGTTGCACCATATGGTTATGGTTATGTTAGGATAGCAGTAGCAACGATAAATACATACGTTAATAGTAACTCAATGTCATAGGGTTTACTTTTAGGCCACGCTATATTGTATATACAGAATTTAAATAAAGTATGCCATATTTTCAGAGCAAATAGAGTTGTTATAGATACCAAACCATTTTCACATACCTGAAAACAAATATTGGAGATAATACTTAATATTCTTTATTGCGGCGTAATAAACATGTGTTCATGATAATAGGTTATCCTCTTGCTTGTGTGATGTACGCTGTCTTTTTGTTGTGTTTACCTCTGTAGTGCACGTAAGTCATTCGTGTTTTTAGGTATTAGCCAATAAATGGTTCATGCTCGATGGAATACCTCCACATTTTCTACACATCGTGTGATAACACCTAATCGAAAGCTTTAGTGAACGATAAGCTGGTCAAATAGGTACAGCATCACGGCCTTCCCGATCAACTGAATTAAGGGGAGATGAAAGGCCTGCCCTTGTATAATGTTAAATTTACCAACTTTAATTCCCATTTTCTCAATGACTATTAAGGATAATAAAATTAAACATTTACAGCATACAGATGCACATAATTATTAAACATTTAAACATTTACAGCATAAAGATGCACATAATTAATAGATCAAATTTCTGATCTATTTCACAGTATATCACGACTCTGAAGCAAATTAAAAATTATTCTTGAAACATTTTTTTTATATTTTTTCTCCAACATTATAATAGGCCCACATCATCACAATAATATCACTAATAAGTGGTAAAAGTTTCAAAATGATAGCTTATACAGATCCTAAAAAAATGGGGGGATGTAGTATTGCAGCACAAAAAAAAAGGCTTTACAGAAAAACTAACTTTTGAGGGAAACACCAGCTAAAACCCTCCAACATTGTAAATCAACAAAGGATGATGCTATGGAAACAAACGCTGCCAATTTATGAAATACAACTTTTTCTGCCATTTAAGACAAACCACATCCTTCTAGAGGAAATAGTTCCTGAGATATAGAATTTTAACTGAACAAGTGCTTACAAAATCTTCCCTCTCACCAAAAAAGGTCTCTTCAGTTACATAATTATTAATGTATTGAAAATACTTATAACCAAGGGACATTAATGGAAATTATATATAAAAAGAATATTAAACATATTAAAATGGTACAAAAACAAAAAATATGATTTTGACCCCCATTTTCCCTTTAACACTTCCCTTAATACTCCGAATATTTTGCTATGGAGACACTGTATGTCATCAAATCCGAAAGCAGCAGGTATATTTGCACAGAATCATGTTCTTTTGGGACACTATAAGAATTTTAGCAATAGATTAGCAAAACCGGAGAGTTCCATTCGGATGTTTTTAAACCAACAAGATGAAAAAGAACCGCGTGGAAGATCCGGTTTGCAGAAGAAGAAGAAAAAACAATGCAAACGTACATAAGAGTAATATTTAACGCCCGTTTTTACTAACGAGGCACCACAGGCGGTATAATTTGGGAAAGAAGCATTTTTTTAAAGGAAGAAAGCATTCCAGGATTAAGTTTAGGGTACCTCCCCGGCATTTGCCATTCATGAGGACTGAGGAAAACCTGGTAAAAACCTCAGTTAGGGAGCACTGTCCAGGAGGGAATCGAACTCCACACCTACCGCTCACGAGTGCGCGCCTTAACGACCTCGGCCACCCATAGCGGAGCAACTGTACACAAATGTGTTAGCGACGAGATACATTTGAAGTGTGCATTGTTGCAGCACCCGCTATATTCTCAGATTTGGCTCCCTCCGACTTCCATCCGAACCCATTGCTGAAACGCTTCCTCAATAGTCAGGTTTTTAAACAAACCAAAAATAACAAATACCAAATACCAAAAATAACAAATAACAAATACCGTTCTAGCTGTAGAACGGTATTAAGCAGACCTTTCGGAAAAGCACGTTCCTTCATTGTTAGGCCGCGAACTTTTCATACTTCCTCGTGTTCTATTACAGAAACACAGAAATGCCACTTAAAGAATAAAATAAAAATGTGTATTATCAATACATCACATCAACGTTTTAATTTCTAATCTGACCTCGTACGCCTATCTAGGTTCTTATTGGCACTTTCACGTTAGTCAGAGATGCAGCTAACCGTCGCAGGCCTTGCAGCAAGGCCAATGAGTTTAATGATTATATAGTAACCGGTTTAACGGCGAAAGAAACCATGGGCCTTACCAACTTAATCTCAACGGAATTCATCCGCTCACCGCAAAGCAAGAACGTTTTCCGTTGAGTTGTAAAGATTATAAGATTGCAGTATCTCAGAAAATGAAAATTCCAAAAATGCATAATGCCTCTGTTCTCTGAGAAAATACACGAACAATCAAGATAAATGTAAATTTATTCTGGTATGCTAATTTTATCTACGAAATTTTAATTTCAAAACCAGCCTGACTACCTATTTAAAACAAACAAACAAACAAAAAACACGTCAATTTAGATATTGAAGGGAACATTTAAAAGCAATGTTCATAAAATTTTAAGTTTCACTCCGAGCCCCGAGCCGCCTCCACAATTGTTATAACACATTTTATTTTCTATCGTTATTGTTGCTTGTATTTGAACATAATAAATGAGCCAGTTAGTTGTAGGATAAACTTTCATTTTGGCTTATATTGCAATTATCAACATTACAGTAATACAGCTTATTTCCGAAATCCTGACTAATCCGCTTACATTGAGTTTTCTTCCATTTTGAAAACTATTTTTTGATCAAAACCCAACTACTGCATTAATTACTCATTAATATATAGAAATGGATCTTTCATACTAGCCTAGCCATGTGTAGAATCATAGGACAGAGGTTCGTGGTTCTGTGCTTGGAGACTTGGAGGAGGACACGGTATCTCGGTTGATAAGAGTGTCAGCACAGAAGACTGAAGATTAGTGGATCAAATCCCGGTAGAACTTTTCAAGTTTTATTCTTCCTTTCCAACTCATTTCCCGCACACCGCTAGTGTGAGAAAACTATTTAGATTAAGTTAATCCTATATACAGTGGTAGTTACACAGAAGTCTAAGTGAAAAATACTCGTAACGCAAATGGGTTCTTAAGGAATACATTTCTCATAACAGAGAAAACTTCAGGAAGGCCTCCGGGATAGGTGTATAAAATACGAGTTCGTGATTCCGTGCTTGGAGAAGGCTATGGTAGCTTAGTTGATTTTAGAGTCAGCACGGAGAGCTGAAGATTTGTGGTTCGAATCTCGGCCGTGATTCGTCCTTTTCTACTCCTTATTCCGTTTAATTTTATTCTGCCCAAATTCAACCAACAATAACAATGCAGATTGTCAGACAGCAATAGAAAACAAAACGTACTATAGAATTAGAATTCTTTTTAAAATTTAAAGTATTAAATGTAAGGGTACCATTTCCTTTCCTCTGGGCCTGTTGGCCGACAGGGGCGACTGCTGCGTCCCCTACCTTCGTCTTGCGACACCATTGGTATAGAGGACAGTATAATAGGGGAGAGGGGCATATGCAATCACACCGACAACCTGCCAATTGGTATACAACCATCACGCGGCTTGTATACCAAAGGACGCCATCTCTCTACCAGATAGCTCCTCAATCATCCTCACGAGACTGGGTGGCTTAGAAAAGTACCGAGAATTGAATGCGGGGCATCCCGGCCAGCAGTCGCAACGCTAACGACTAGACCAAGGAGGCGGTCAAAGATGCCATTTGAAATTTCAAAATGGTACCACTGTAAATCTCTTTAATCAATGCCACTCCATTCATAATGTTCGTGTTGGTATGAGAAATAGCCCTTAATTAAGCAATGCCTAAAGTTTTTTTTTTTTTTTTTTTTTTTTTTTTTTTTTTTTAAGATTCTCTTATATAAATCCACTTAAAGTGCGAGTGTCAAACTTCTCAGAATGAGCAAAATTAATCAATATACGCCACAATGGTTTTCTTATCTTTAGACTGAAACATCTGCAAATTTGAACGTGCTCTGATAATATGTTGAATCATCAGGTCTTTGGCAATGTAGTCAGTTGGTTACAAGTCAAGATGAATTTCAAAGACTATAGTTCGTTAAGTGGTAAACAGTACAGAGTTCATTTGGGATTCTTGGCCCTTATTAATCATTAATCTATGATCTGTGGAATGTGGAATTTGCTTGAAGATGCAGGCCACTCACATGAGTAAAACTGATAAAAATGTAACAAAAAATAGAGCAGATTTTGAGCGAATCTCTACGATGCATCAATAGTCAAATTCAGTCAAGAAATTTTGTGTTCCCTTAAAAAAAGTCATTGTTTAATATCCTAAGAGGATATAAAAGCTGAATGTGTGAATATGGTCCAGAAACAAAGTGACAGTCATGGGTCAAAGTGCTCCTAGATGAATTTTTTTTTGAATGGTATTTAACGCCCGTTTTTACTACTGAGGCACTACAGGCGGTGACACTGGTGATACATGAGATGAAATGTTATATTGGGAAAGGATTTTTTTTTGGAAGGAAACGTTCCAGACCTAAGTTTAGGGTACCTCCCCGGCATTTGCCATTATTGAGAACTGAGGAAAACCTGGAAAAACCTCAGCAAGGGAGGACGGTCCTGGCGGGATTCGAACCCCAGACCTCCCGCTCAGTCTGCGCCTTAACAACCTCGGCCTCCCAGAAGAGCTTCCTGCAACAAAATGCTCTACTGTTACTGTTGGACGGTACAAGACAAAATAAGTGCTCGTACTTTGCTGTGCGTTTAAGATCAACTATTCTAAAGGCAAATACAGTACCACAATACCTCTGGCCACATTGCAGACAAGCTTTCTACCGCAGTCATTGCCTAAAAGACTGTTTCACCCCTGAGCTTGATTTTGTGCTATTTTTATATTCCTTTATTTAAAAGAGGACAATCGAAATAATTTGAAACTGCAGTGTCTGATCATAAAGAAGTGGATAGTGTGTGGCGGGAAGTAGTTCAAGAAAATGCACTTTTTATACGAGTAACTGAGTTTATTAAATTTTTAAAAGTGACTTATATTAGCACATTACAATAAACTGTGCTTAGACGCCAGTCGCAGTTTGCTGTTGCGAGAGCAAGCACTATTTCTGTCTTGTGCTTCTTCTCGTTTGGCACTACAGCCCAGGATGCGCTTTGGCCTGCCACAGCGACCTCTGCTTCCTCTATCTCCGTCTTACGACTTTATTGATAGAGGGCAGTATTGCAGGGGGACATGTCTTCAGCATGCCGGCACCCCGCAGGTTGCCTATCACGCGGCTTTCATGATCGAAGAACGTCACCTCTCCATTAGGCAGTTTTCCAATTGTCTTCACGAGGCTGGGTAGATCCCGTTCCAGACCTCCCTAACTTAGAAAAATTCCTAAGCAGAATCGAACACCAACACGCAGCAATGCTAACCATTAGACCAAGAAGATGGTTCTGTCTTTATGCTATTACAGGCTATTGGAGCGCCAGTGTTATTACGTATAGTGTGTTAGTTTTTTTGATTTGGTTAATTTATGAGCGCTCTTTAACGTCTCAGGTCATCAGCGTCCCATTCAATTCAGGGCGTGAAACGGGCGACAAATTTTGCTCAGAGGCGTCTTCTTTCAGGCTTGAGGTTCTTTTTCGTGCTGTAAATGTACGACACGGGACCCACGGCTTTATTTCCCTTCCGAATGAAGCCATATTTAGGATTTTTATCCATTGATCCTGGCCGGGATTGAATCCGCAATCTTGGGTTTAGGAGACAAGTATGGTTAGCACTAGACCATCAGGACTGACAACATTGTGTTAGTGAGGTAAATGTTACTGTAATGTATTATATTAAAATGTTACTACTAGAACCGAGAAAAGAAATATAAAGTCTACCAGAATAACCTCAACACTGTAGAGCAACTTATGAATGCAAATTTCATTAAAAGATATGAAATGTGATTTTTTTCCTCAAGCTGTGTGTTAGGCTAAGATTTGCAATCAGGTAGGAAGAATTCTAACAACGAATCTTCGGCTTATCGTGCAAATGATCTTACCGTCTGAGCTAACGTACCGACTCCGACCACAACCATCAGTTTTACTATACCCTAGAGGTGGCTCAAAAAGTTCGAGAACTTTGATCCAGGCTTCTTAATCATTTATTGTCTCGGTTAGGGAATATGCGCAATTGCGGTCGGACAGAGCACGAAAGCTTAGAGCATCGGTACCGTAAGCCGAAAATACATGGTTTGAATTCCGGTCGTGACATCGAAGTTTTGCTATCGGACTCTAATTCCAAACCTAGCCTAACGCACTTCTTGTGTGAAAAAAAATATTTAATATAAATTAAAATTAGCAAGTAAGTAAAACCATTGGTATACATAAGAAACAAATAGATTATAGAGTTGCTCTTCTATCATTCCCCTTTACAGTTAACACGAAGTTGTGCATGTAATGGGGAATTAACAAATTGTATCCATTAATACATATAATTTTAAGCTTAATTTTAACTGTTATTATGTCTACATTTCTTAGCCATTTCTATCTCACTTTTCCTAAATATTCCCTATCTTGTTTAAACTTCCATCTTATCTTAAATCTAAAATGACAGTAATCCTTAAATCCACTTTGGTAAAAGAAACTCGTAAAATTTGGTCCATTTGGTACATTCCAAAATGCAATGCCAAATATTACCCAATTCATTATAAATTGGACATTTTTCTTTTATATATATCCCGTTCCTATTCCACTCTTGATGTGAACCATGCTATCACTTCTCTCTCCAACTTATCACAAATGCCAATATATTTTTAATATAATATATATTTTTATGTGTAAATGTTATTATAAATACGAATCTGTTTGTCGCATTCGTGAGGAATTTATTCGGTAGTTGCTTGGGCAGTTACCTCAGTTTTATGCTCACTTAACACTACTTCATTACATACGAATGATATACCCAATCTTAATAATCCAAAATAACGAAAACTTTTGAATAACGAAAAACAAAAAACCCTTCACGTTCAAATTTCTCACCATCAACTTATCAATCATTCTTCTAGGAATAATAATTATCACAACATAAAACGATTTGTTAATAAATTTGACACTAATGGTTCAATGCAAAGCAAGAAATACACGCGAAGATGTAGGTATAGTTTTAACAGAAGGTAAATTAGACGAATTTGGCGCAAATCTTAATCGTTCGCCAACAAAAGCACTGCTAATTTCGGGGTTTTAGTGTCTTCTGCACTTACAGGCACAACATTTTAAAACGCAAACCTTGTATCCATTATATACGACAAGGTGATCCCATAGCACGTGTGCGTTATTGTGAGTGGTTTCTTTCATCAGTGATTGAACCACACCTTTGTTCTTTTCAGATAAGGCGGAGTTCCACTAAAATGGTTGTGTGGCGTATAGACGAAGGCCAGCTGCCGAGACGCAAACTCAGTGCGGGGCGGTAAGGATGTGTTCTGGAAAACCTGTAGTAAGGTTAACAATGAAGCATGGGCCACAAGTACTCAGAGATTTGGAGTTCCCTCTGCGAGACTAAATCTCTGCAATGAGGCAACCTTAGAGGCCTCCAGGTTTTATACATTCGGATGGGAGAAACTGGCGATACTCGGAAAGGCACGGTAGCGCAGATGATAAGAGTATTGATACCATAAACCAAAGATCCGTGGTTCAAGTCCTGACCGTGACCTCGAATTTTTCTTACACTCTGATTTATTTATTAAAGGATATCAGAAATATTCCATAATGCAGGTTGGTACTCATTATAAAATGTGTTCGTGAGATTATCATCAAAATTGTGCTAGTAGAAATGCAAAGGAAACTTTGACAGAGCAGGGGACTCATGTAGCAAATGAGCTCAAAATGTACAATAGCAGTATATGACAATATGGTGAACATAAGAACTTTATATACTGAAAAGCAAGAGTTTTGCTTCACGAATTTTTACTTCACTGGTTCCAAAGATATCAGGAAATGTGAGAAACTTGCCTGACAATTTTATGTATGGAGCAATAGCATGTAATATTAAAAAGGAAACCTGGAATCATATGCTACACATCATATTACAGAAATTAATATTCATAAATTTAATAAAATATTATAATTATATTTAAATAATATCTTAATGTCTCTGTAGTTTCCCCTTAAAAGCACACTAGGGTGAAATGAACCCCGTGACTAACCTATAAGCATTTCAGGGTAAAATAAATGTTTGTGTAATTCATAGTTTCAATTCTCACATTACATAGTGAGGTTTCACCACGAAGAAAAGCAATCCTTACAAAGGCTGGTAATTTATTTTTCGCTCTTGGTTACCGCGCTTCTGCTGTGTGTGGTTCGTCGAGATGTTGAACGCTTTCATTGTGATAATAGAAACCCGTCTTGAGAGATACATGGCTCCTCCATTCCGGTGAGTGGATCCACTTATTCCATCGCATCGATTACACCAGAATGGGATATACGTGCTTTGGATACAGATTTCTACTGAATTGCTTTACAAACAACGTCTAACCTTTAAGGGATTTAAAAAACAAAACAGTGCCCTGGAGGCTTTCAGATTACTTGGAAAGTGGGTTTTGGTAAACTCCTTGGAATTCTCAACAACCACCTGCGCCCAAAGTCTGCAACGAAATACCGCGAAAGGTAGAATGCCCAACTCTCTCCTAATATTTAGTTTGATTTGGTTCATCACAAAGCAAACTCCGAAGGAATTAGGATTGGGAGGGGGGGGGGGGTGAAATGCGGCAATCTTGACGTCGATCAAACGAGAAATAAGCCTCAGAAATGCAAAGCATGAAATGCTTTATCACCAACTTCTGAAGCAGTGTGTCATAAAGTAAAAATAAAAGACAAATGTTCTGAGAAGTAAGGGCTAATTTCCAGCGACATTCACAATGAAGTACGAGTAATTTCGTTAGTCTTTTTTTCCACTCTCCTTCCCTTTCACGGCTGTTCTAAGTGGGGTGTCTAGTGTGTAACAAAAGGAGCTTTTATTGAGGCATGCTCTAGATCACTTTCTGTCCGCTCTCTGGTTAGTGGATTAGATTTAAAGTGAAAATGTGACGTTACTTGCATTATCACACTATTGCTAAAGTTTATCTTTGTTGAACAGCTTGCGTTCGATCACAATATCCACCTACCCTAATTTTACAAAATGTGAAAAGAATTAAAAAAATACAAAAAAGAAAGAAAGAAAAAACTCACATCAATATAAGAATTAAACATTGTGAGACATTCAGAGCCACCTACAATTAAACTCTCATGTATCTCTCAACTGTAATTGAAATAAATCTGTAGAACAAGTTTAGTTTAAATTGGTAGTGGAGGGCGGTTTAGCATGGACTGTATATGGTTTAGATATTAACAATTTTGTTTAAAAGTAAAAACAATTAAGTTATATAATACAACATTAATGACAAATAAAATGGAAACTCCAGTTACAGTATATGTGAACCGCCACGAGTGGCCGAGGTCGATAAGGCACGGACTCGTGAGCGGGAGGTATGGGGTTCAAATCCCGCCAGGATCTTCCTTCCTTACTGGGGTTTTTTCAGAATTTCCTCAGTCCTCATAACTGACAAATGCCTGGGAGGTACCCTAAACCTAGGCCTGGAACGTTTCCTTCCTTAAAAAAATCCTTTCCCAAAATATCATTTCATTTCATGTATCATCAGTGTTCACCGCCTGTGGTGCCTCAGTAGTAAAAACGGACGTTAAACACTACTCAAAAAAAAAAAAAAAAAAATTAGATGGGGCAACTCTACCATATATAAAGGAATATATATATATATATTGGTCACTTGACTTCTTGCCATAGAAGGACTCAACGAGTTCGAAATATATCGATCCCAAGTGTGACTTTATCTTAGTGTTTTATCCTTTTCTACTTTTATAATTACTGTTAATATGTGTGTGTGTGTGTGTGTGTGTGTGTGTGTGTGTGCACATACATACACTTAAGGTACTAATTTCCTTCAAGTACAAGACGGCAAAAGAGATAACAGAAGAATATCCTTAGCATGAAGGGCTTTCTGGTCCCTTCATTTTATACTCTCCGATAGGAAAATAAACAAAAGGTTGAATTCGAAGCACTAGAAACCTGCATATAACCAGTAATGCTATATGGGTCACAGACGTGTTCGGTTACAACAAACAGATAAATGCATTGCAAATATGCCAAAGGAAAATGGAATACAGGGTATTAGGAACAATAATAATAAATAACAAGCAAGCAGATATCGCAGAGAGAGCCGCCAGAATGAAGTGAAAATGGGGAGACCACATAGTGAGGATGCAGGACGACAGATGGACGTATAAGACCACCATGTAGCATACGCGCTTAGGCAAACGACACAGAGGCAGGCCAAGACGAAGAAGACAAGGCTTCTACGCGACACAGGCAGTTGATGGTCCAGAATAGCAAGAAGCAGGAATACATGGAAAACCAGTGAATGTCAACTTCGAAACGAAGGAAATCTGATGAACAAAAGTGTAACCAAGTGCAGAATAGAGAGTAATACTACTGTACTCAACCCTAATGCGAATTAGCTCATCCACTAGCGAATAGTAGCTACCCTCTTATAGGTCATCTTTACCCTTCTTAGGAATATTCGGGCTTATTATTTTACACAATATTGTTTAAACGTACATAGCTTTATAGAGTTATTCATAGCAGGGCATTATTATTATTATTATTATTATTATTATTATTATTATTATTATTTTGTAGGTTCTGAGGAAAATATGTCTTAATGCCGTTGTAAATATTTATTAATTATATCGAGCGGGGTAGCTTGGACGTTAACCTAGGGACTTGCATTTAGGAGATTTGGAGTTAATTCCCCTTGGAGCAGCCACCATGATTTTGGTTTTTTCCCCCCGTGTTTTCTACTTCTGGTCACTTAGGCGAACGCTATCCTATTTCATTCCGTTGATTCTGTTGTAGCACAGATCGGATGATGCTGAGTGCGGTGTAACAGCAGCTTGCACTTATGAAATGTTTTTGCCACAGTGTCTGCTGCGAAAGTTCCTCTTCTGAGGGACTTGTACTTGGAAGGGGGAGGGTTCTATTTGAAACATTGTTCATGTCCGTGATTTGTCTCCCTGTGCCCTTCTTATCTCATCCCTTGCTCTCAAAGGTGTCGGTCAGTCCTTGAGCACGATTAAAGTATCTACTGTGAATCATTCACGTGCTTATAAAATATGTGATTTTCTTTATATTCTAAGGCGAAAATTTTCATAAAATGTCATATAGTTACATGATGTTTCTCTATCAACGTTGCATTCATATTCATTGAAAGGGATTTCCTGTATCAAGATATGGACTTAATCCTGAAGCTTAATCCTCGCCTTCCCTTCTTAATGATACTATTTCCGTTGCTTTTTTCTTCTGGTAAAATAATTTATTAAAGTGTGGCAATTAGAAAAATATTCCCTTTATAATTGGATTGCTAGTAAAGCTACCCTCTTGCGTTCACCCAACATACAAAATCATACAAAACAGAGTGTAATGTCTGACAACCAAAAGTGGAAAAGTTTAAGCCGCGAAAGAATTCCTAATCCTTATAATTCATATAAACGGGACAAGAAATAAACATCATTAGACAAGTGAGTCAACAAACTAAAGATATTTATAAATGGATAACAGGTAAATATATTAGAAGAATCAAAAGTAATTAATATGTCATCATAAATACACTAGCATATTGAGATACCCTTAGCTGACAATGCCGTTTATAGAATGCACGAGGAAATGGTCTGTTATCGCATTCCATTATTTATTTTTTGTTGTTTATCTTTTATATATTTTTTCATCCAATGTTCATCTTAGTCGCTACTCTTATACTTTTTTCTCTCTTTTTTTCCGATTAAAAACTTTGTTGATTATTGAGTTAATGCTCCAGCTCTTTTAGATATGGTACGTTTCATATGATGAAACTGAATGAGATCTTTTGCTCCTTACGATCAAGAAACGATGAAGATCCACTTTCTATAGCGCAGGCTCATCATTTATACCTCGGATTTGCATAAATTTGCTTTGTCTTCAGAGTATTCAAGAAAGCGAAAATACTCGGATGGTAATGGTGAAGGTTCGATGCAAAATGGGCATGGAAACTTTCGCAAGCATCAGTGGTGTGTTGTACCAACTATGGTGTTACCCCATGCACTAGGAGGAAACTTCGAATCTTCAAAATTGTAAACGCCCGTCAAGTAATCACTGAACTTTGTAAGGTGTTCATCTTAAAGTTTCCAAGGCATGAAGTCCTCTACAAAAACATTTACTTCCTCCTGTTCTAGTAATGAACTTTCAAAAATCCACTTCAGCCACACCAATTTCAGAGTTTACAGTGCTAATTTCTGTATTTCCCACCACCATATCTGACACCCAAAGATTTCAACATTAGGCCACACTGATTTTGTAGGTTTATGCATGGCTTCTTCTAAATCTACAACAATCTTCTTTGGATTGAAGTTCACTCTTAGCTCATTACTTTGTTCTAAAATGCATCTTGAAGCCATGACTTGTAAATAGCTGATTGAAGTATTTAAGGATAGCAGAAAAGATACTTTCCACATACACACTGACCCGCCTACAAAGATATTTCAAGTTGCATTCCATGGAGAGGCATGCGATATTGCTATGCACATCTTTTACCAACAAAAGTTAGCACCTCTTTATGTCTCCACATAAATGCTAACTTTGTTAAAGGAGGTAGTTTCTTGAGTCGAGCTCAATAGATGTTTCTTTTAGTTCCTAGTCGTGCTCCTTGATGCTTTCTTCTACTGATGGCAGCTGGTGAATTTCATTTCCAATGAGCTTAATCGGACATTGGAAGATATATTCTACTGCTTTTCTCTTTAAGAAATTTGATGCACTTCTTTTACATATATCTCTTCGTGGTTCGTGATTATGATCTTGAGATTCATCCACTCAAATAAAGATACAATTTTGTAAAATATATCTTCTCAATTTTTTCCCCACACAATGTCATAAATAGTGAAATAAACTATTCTTTACATTTTTGTAGCCTAATTATACCTTCTTTCGCACTAACCCTATATCCCCTATCCTGGGGTTGCAGGCTCAGTTGCCTAATAACCAGGTCATTATGACGGTTGGAAATTCTTTCCTGATTCAACTGATCAACTTCGAGGAAAAATATATTCTGCAGAAATTGTGCTACAGTGTCACATGGAATATTGTAGGGCTTCTCAAGCATAAATAAGCACAAAGTCAGATGTATATTTCCCCACTTGTATACAGTTTGAATTTTCCGAAAACTCAAACTGTATACAAGTGGGGAAATATTGTCCTTTGCACAAAGAATGTTCCAATAAATTGAGTAAACAAGACATTGGAATGTATCCGTACACATGGCTCCAAAATATAACGAACATTTTTTCCCCCTGAACTAGTAAATTTATCCAATCCGCAACCGCTAAACCGTTTACAGAAATACACTAGATCCCAACATTGCTATATCTATACCAGATATACGAGTTTCACAAAACATGCTAGAAAACCTTCAGTTTATAACAGTAAACAAAATGTCTGCTCCCTTGCACATTCACGCAGTTAAGTAGCGAAGGGGGTGAAAGAAGATCGTTATGATTTGGTTTCATGTACACAAGAATTGTTTCGTTAGGCTGGAACTGTGTTAACAATTCATTTTTAAGTTACATCTATATGTGTTAGATTTTGGTTGAAAACCTTAAACTCAAATGCAGTTTCAGTTTGACTAGAAATCGATGCGGATATCAATAGCATCCGGTAAAGTTAGACCGAAGATATAATTAAACCTTTTCTTCAAAGTAGGAACATGTCTGATTTTGGACATACGCTGCACTATTATAAACTCCGAAATGTTACAAATTATACAAATTTAATTTTCATATATTAGTGCTGCGTTATAATCTTTTTAGCTTCTTAATTTCGTTAGTTGCTTTCATTCCGGAACTCCATTTTCAATTGTCATACAATCACAATACCTGAATTCTTAAAAGTTGCGTACCTTATTTCTACTATTTGCCATCGCATATGGGGTATGCACTCGGTGAGACAAAGTTACATTACAGAACTCAAGCTGTACAAGGGTGCTTAAAGAATATCTGCGGTTTATGAAAAGTTTATAAATATAAATTAAAGCTAAAGATGATAAGGCAAATCGTGACATATTATGAGAGGAAAAAAAGAAAAAAAATGCAAAACACCCTTTAATCTGATTAATTCCTCTAAGCCATTCTATATAAAAACAAAAGTAATTTTTAATAAAACAAATATACACATTAACAATGGACAAGGGGGTATGCTATGCTATCGATAGTATGTGATATGTATCTATTGAAAAGAAAAGGAAAACGCGTAAATCAAGAGGAATAATAATAAAGTATATCAATGTAGATGCAATATTGTTTTCAGGCAATCAATGATGTTAGCAGACAACAAAGTGTACTTATAAAAGTCAGTAATTTGTTTTAAACAGGGAAAGAGCATTGTATGAAAATATGGAATAAAAAATCAAGGGTGGTAGGGAAGGTACAAAAACAAATGGAAATAATCATCGATAGAGATATTATTCAACATATCCATATTTAAATATTTAGCATCAAAATATAAATTTAGAATATAAAGGCAGACCTCCAAGAAAATTCTGAAATATGTAATTAAATGTATTGCATTAAAACACCTCTTTTCATAGAGAGAGAGAAACAACGGCTACACATACATCAAAACCCAGCATCAAAGAGCGCTTGTGAAACATGGGTGTAGACTGTAGATGAAGCATATGGCCGCGGCGTGACTTCGTAGTAATGAGCGATCATTTTTTGTTTAGTTTTGTTTTTGGAATGGCCCGTTTTTACATGAGCGATTGTGATCATGTGACAGTCGCATAACTAATATTTTCCGCACACAGAGGTTCATCCTGGTGAAAGTCACGCCTCCATTCACGAACGACAGCGGAGGAGAGCATCCTTAGCCGAAGGTATTGCGACTTCAACAGATATAGGCGGATAACTGCCATACCGTCATATCGGCGTGTAGCTCATACGATTGGAACATGTGTTATTTATTATTGTGAAGGTACTGGGTCCAAGTTCTCCAAGTTTTTTTCTGCTGGAGTTAAGGGAGATTTGCTATCATTACAATGAATTACTCGCTAGCAAAGAGGGTGATTTACTATGCAATTTATATTTAAGATTTATATTTCTATTTACGATTTTTTTTCGTTGGAGTCACAGGATATTTGCAACCATTACAATGATATACCCCCTAACATAGTACAACACAATCCCTATCAATTTAGATGTTTAAGACCGAAACGATAAAGGCACTTTCGAACAATATTTTGTTCATACTATGTTGAATTACTTTATTTTTATTAAATATTGTAATGTATATTGAAGATGAATCTAGACTAAGCTCATTACAGACCCATAATTCCACCCATTAAACGAACAGTTGAAAGACGAAGAATCATAGTAGATTTAGATAATTATTGTGATCTTCCAAAATAATATTAGATAACTCTAAGGAATTTATGGCAAAATTATCCCCAGTAAATAAAAAGAAAGACACACAAAAAAGAGTATAAAGAATTCTGTTCATGGGAAACAACCAAGTAAGTTAACGAAGATTTTATGTCAGCAAACATGTTAGATATGGTAAACATTTTAACCACATAAGCAGGTATAGCAATCTGAAGCTGTAAGGCCATGGGAATGTGTAGTGAAATTACTTGAGTTACGGGCCAACAGAGCATGGCTGCATACTGGGAGATGCTAGTGGTCAATTTCTTGTAATGCATGTGCAGGTAGCAACCTGCAGTTAACTTTAGGAAGACTTGGTCAGCTAGAAGTCGCTGTTCTTGTACATAAATGAAGAACTGGCATTTATAGACGATACATATCTAAAATGGATTCTTGCAGAGAGGTGGTAAGGCGATTCGCAAGAAAATATCCTGTGTTACAGTTAGAGAAACTAATCGCCAGAAAGATAGAAGATCTCTCAGTAATAAGAGACGTGTTCCGAACCGGTGTGTTCTTACAGAAGAAAAGTTAGATAAAATACAGGAATTTTGTATACAGATGCCGGCAATATTGCAGCTGAGAGGGATCATTTTCAATATCCCTTATAACACAAGTTAGTGCTTATTATAAATTTTAAGTACGGTATTATTTTTACGAATACCAATATTAAAATAGTAACTTAATGCCCCGCGACTCTGTCTCCCCTTTTCCGTTTGAGGCGGCTGCATTTCCGCAGTAAGCAGCCATGCTCAGGCAGCACATAACTCAAATAACCTCATTGTATTAGGTTTCTCATGGTATATTCATATGTTGGTAAAAGTGGAGTTAGAAAAATAATTACAATAACATTAAGTTTAGTTTAGCATGCTGTTTCCAAGAACTGAAAGAAGTGAATTCCGACGTAGTGTGAAATAAAATAAAATTACAAATGTTAGATTTATGAAAGCGATTGTTTGTCGCAACACAAGCTATGCTATCGGTCGTCACGTGTTAGTGTATCAGCTGGCACTTGCGCATTACTCAATCAAGAATATCTTACTAATTTCAGTTGCATATACCCTAGTGTAGTGCAACAAAGTTTAATACGATAAAGGAATAACAATATCGTTACGTAACAATAAACAACAATATTATCGATAGCGATAATATTGTTGTTTAACGGATAAAATTGTTGAAGCAATTAATACGTTCAAAGTTGGATCGGCGAGGGGATTCCTGTGATGATAATCGACGGAGCAGCGAGCAAAAGATCAGGTGAGATAGTTTTATCGGTTATGCTACCAATTCCATGGATTCTGCTGGGTTTTCAAATGATCAATAAAGGGTAATCGAGAAGTCGCTCCGCAACCATTGTGTAGCCGAGATTTTACTAGGAAACGTGTGGCAACACTAACCGCGCTCGAGCGTATAGTTATTGTGTTCACTTAACCACCAAGGCAAGCCTACACTCCAAAGTCCAAATGTTAGCAACGGTGGGAGGATTACTTTCTAAAAAACGGTTTTGAAGAAAGGAACATGTGCGGTGCACCACCCTAGTGCGGAGGAACTTGTCGATGACTCGTTATATCGGTTTGGATAATTCTAAGAAAACATCTTAATAAACTAAAACCAGTTAAATATGTCAATAATATTACCTAAAAACAAAATGTTCTGATATTTTCAAAATGTTACTTCTGTTTAAACTAAAATCTCACTGAATACTTTGAAAATGTAGCATTAGGATATTAACCTCTATATTTAAATTTAGACTCTATTTAATCAATTTGAGACGTAACACTACACACATTGAACGATACGATACGATGGACGGCCACAGAGAATAAGAGTAATAACTCACACACATTTTAAAGTTTTAAAATTAAAATGATATCTTGTCGCTCAGCGTTGACTTTTACCGGGAAGAACTCCACTTAACATCGCAGCATGTTATTGGGGCATATTTGAAATAAGTCAAATTATTTCTGTTTAATTCAAGTGTTGGATATTTTGTGAAAGAACTTTTAGAAAAGAAAATTCTGAGGCATTAGAAGCCACAATTCAGGTATGTGCAAAAGTTGTCTCTCGGACTGCAAGAAAATGAACGAAAAGGAAATAAAACATGACCAAATAATGAAAATGATGGGAAAAATTTTAAAAGAACTTAAAAAAAAAAGTATGTCATATGTTATATGACCAATGAAAAGCACCTAATTTTAATTAGTTTACGCGAAATTATAATTTAAGTTCTGCGAGGAAGTAAAAAATAAAAAAAAAAAAAAAATGACATGTCATAAATATCCGGGTCTTATTCATGATCTTATTCGATGCACCAGAAACCTGCATATACCCTGTAATGCTATATGGGGGCCAGATGTGCACTACAAGGAAATTGGAATGCAAGATATTAGGAATAACAATAAGAGACAAAATATCCAATAAAGCGTTAGCCCAAATAACATCAACAATAAACATCGCAGAGAGCACCCCCGCCAGTTTGAAATCAAAATGGGGAAGCCACATAGCGAGGATGCAGGACGACAGATGAACGTATAAGACCACCATGTGGGACACGCGCTAAGAAACGACACAGAGAATACGTGGCACAGGCAGGTCAACAGAATAGCAAGAAGCAGAGATACATGGAAAACTATCCAACGTCAACTTCGAAACGAGTGAAATCTGAGGAATAAAGGTGTAACAAAGTGTAGCATACAGGGTAATACTACTGTACACAACCCTAATGCGAATTAGTGCTACCTCTTGTAGGAGGTGAGGGACATTCGTGCTTATTATTATTTAATTATTATTATTATTATTATTATTATTTATAACCTTTAAAATTAGATATGACTTTTGAAAGGCTCTATATTTAAGTTTTTATACATTTATGGTTCTTTCTTCTTCTTCTTCTTCTTCTTCTTCTTCAGAATTTGCATAAAGAAACTAGACCTACAGTACCTGTTCTACACTTGATTTTTTTGAACTGCACTTCTCTGACATGTTTTCATCAAGTAAATAATGCTGGGTGCATTTTATATCATACTACAGTTGGATGTCACTTAGAGCTAAAATTGTGTAAAGAAGAGGTCTGGGAAATAAAAAGCTTGTAAGAGCACTAAAAGAGAAAAGTGCAAATGTGAGTAAGGGGTTCTTCACTCCCCAAGGGTTACTTAAGATGCAGTACCCACTACCCCTGTTCATTCAACCGCGAAATCCCAGCCCCTTAACTTTTAAATCGTGGTCTCCACTTATTCCGCCCTCCATCACCGCTTCCTCTTCTGCGGCACGGAAAAGTTCACAAGTCAAGAAGAGAAGAAATTATTCCACTCTTCTCTTTTATCCAATCCTCCCTCCAACACGGCTTTTTCCTCTTACTCCCATTCCAGTCATTTCTTTTGCTTTCCTCTGGTGCATTAGTTTAATATCTAGAGCACGTTTCAACTACAGGAACACCGAACATCTGGTGTTCCTACGCTCTTGTTAAGAGAGAAGAGGCAATTAATTCAATACAGAAATCGCGGCTAGATTCACAAGTTCTAAATTATGGTAATAAGAAAAACCTCTACATTGCAAATTGAATGGAATAATTTCCTTTAAGACTTTGAAAGGCTGACAGTTATCCCCAAGGGAGATGGCAAAATAACAAGTACTTACCTTACATTTTTTTGCTTACTTATGTGCTGTAAAATAACAACTTTGAATTTTATACACATAAGATATTTTTAATTTAAATGATTCATTTGTTGCAAATTAGATTACAATAATGTGAGGCGCATCTGATTTCAGTAGAGCCGGGTCATCTAAGGGGTTGCCGCTTGCACTTTCCCCCAAAATTTCAACGTTCAACTTCCTATAACTAATGATTAATGCGTTGTGCAAACAATATCTATAGCGGGCTTCTATCTTGCGCATAATGTTTGTATTTGCGGTGAATTGTTTTGCAGTCGGGGTGCAAACCAAATAAGTTTGTCGAGCATTTTGATCGGGGAAGGTTAGAAGAAATACATTGAGGCATTTGTCCCATCGTTTCACAAGCTCCTAAAATCCAGTGGCATAAAGTTTTTTGGGGCTGCTGTCGGAATCAGGCGTGGTTTCTCTTTCTAAAGCTTCGTTGTCAGGAAAATGTTCACCCGAATGATATTCAAGAGGGCCGAACAAATGGAAGTCACTTGGAGCAAGGTCGGGGCTATAAGGAGTACGTTTGAAGACTTCCCACTTGAAACTTTGCGGTGTCTTATTTGTTTTGTTGGCAGTATGAGGAAGTGCGTTGTCATGCAAGAGCATTATGTGCTTACGAAGTTTCTTGAAGTTGTCACATTAGGAGTCGATATTTATGATTTGTCCTTGAGGCTGGAATACGGTGAGAAATATGCCTTTGTGATCCCAAAAGACTATGAGAATCACTTTCACGATGTATGAAGTCATTTAAACTTTTTTCTTTATCTCCCGCAAGCGAAGCAGGATTGTCATGTCATTGCACTGACGCATGGTTTGTCCAAGACGAATAACCTATGACAACTCGGACTAGCATTCACTCTTTAAAGAACATTTGCACCCAAATGCATAACAGCTGGAGATGACGGGCACTTCTCAACGTAGAGCAGAAGCATTTCTTTATTGATATTCTTTGACTTCATACCTTTTGCCCACAAAAAATCGCACAATGGAGCTTTGCTCGAAAGTTGTACATTCACTCAGAGGCGCCGCTCTCTTGCAACTGCTGTTTCGCTATTGTAAACATAGATTGTATAGCGTCAAATGTCAAAGCTGTCATATAGTGGCAATAGCCTCAGGTGCCTCATTCAAACATGCAGTACTCCACATCGTTTGATAACTTCCCATCGTAATATGAAAGTAAGATACTTATAAAGCTTGGAATAGAGGAAGCCATTTAGCCTAGTGAACTAGGATTTCGCAGATCCTAGATTTGTGGGGGGGGGTATTTTATGGTGAAGTATGCTTTATTTGACGCCAATATATAAATAAATATTTTTATTGAAGATGTAGTCATTCAAATTGAATAGCTCTATTTGAGACACGTAAAAGGTTAAAAGAAAATACTACATTACTGTAATATCTATAGTCTTAGTCCTATATGATGCAATTGAAACACCCTGTGTTATCCTAAACTAAAAGTATTAGAAATCCCGAATTTTTCATACAAAATTCATGGGATCGCTTGCAAATTTGTTTAAATAGTACAAGAAAGAGATCTGCAGCATTTTATTGTACGCTGATACAAGCAAAAGCTAACTTTTTCCTACCTTGTGATATAACCCCATTTTGCAGTAGATAACTCAGTTGTGTAATATAAATGAAGGCGTATGATCGTCCTAGCATGATATTAGTTGGGAGAAAAATCCTTTGAACTTGTGTGGAGGATAGAGCCCCAGTTGGCTCGCAAGAAGACGATGCTTAAGTTCACAATAAGGGAAGACGACGGGAACCTGTCCGCAAGGTAATGAGATCAAAGAGGAACCTGTTGCTACCATGGTTACCGGGTAGATGCTGTTTCCGGAACATCCTATTGATTAGAAATGGCGCATCCTTCTTAGCAGAAGAGAATTTCTTGGAGACACTAACTGTCTTCCTCTCTCATTCCATGCCTTCTCTTCCTGCCTTCTGTTCCTACTTTTTCGTCGCTCCCCTCAAGGCCTTTTTGGAAGCTAAGAATTTGGATTTCTTTTTAAAAGTTCTTTTATTTCAACTTTCATCTTATTAATAGCGGAATTTGTCTTCATTCTTAGTGAAATTCATTTTTATTTTTATTCTTTTTCTCTAAAAGTTCTAGAACTTATTTTAAGAAATTTTTAATTGTTTTCCCACATGCAAGTTAATAGTGCGGGTTTCTAGTCCCTTTATTTCGAGGATGAGTGTATAAAGAGTATTGTTATTGCACTGAATCAGAGAAGTACTCATATGAGAAGGTGAGTTGCAAAATAAACGTACTTGTTGTTTAAAAGTTCATGGCACTGAGTTTTTATTTCATGCTGATTTTATTTGATATAAATAGTTTAATATTGTTACAAAAATCATGTCAAGTTCAATGCCATAGCTGTAAAAATTCTTTAATTTGATTTAAAACGATAAATATATTCATCGCTGTAATTACTTTCCTTTATTGTAAATAAAATAAAATAAATAAATAAGCAGAAAAATCCACAAATGTCCATAAAATGCAAGAAAAGCCTTTCATATAATTAGACTTTTTAATATCCGGTCATCCAACTAATGTTGTTTCTTTTACTATTCAAAAGACACTGAAATTGGTAAGAGATTTAAGGCCAATGTAGCAGTCCAGTGCACTTCACCCTCGCAAACTCGTGTAGCCCGGATAGCCTCGAGCAGTTTCCTGCCGCTGTATCTGCCATTAGATAAGTGAATGACTCGATTTATTTATGTGTCTATTAAAATGTTAAATCTGCAATTAAATTAATTATTCATATCTTTCTACTATTACTTTTCCTTAGAAAATTTCGAGGAACCATGAACATTCACAACCCGTTAGTGTATTTTTGACTCCACTTCCTGTTTTTATCACCCTAGAATTTCTTGCTACTGCCTCTATATTATATTATTCCCTACTCGGGGTTTGGCGTCACAAAATAGGAAATACATGACTAAAACTATAAGCTGCCATTTAGCTAAGGCTCGTGAGAACGGTAGTTGTTTCCTAAGGCGAGGGGGAGGAAATTACTTTGAGGACGCACATTGGAAGGTAATTAAAAGCGCTGAGAGGAGTCTGATTTTAAGCCAATCTAAACACCATACTAGTAATCTTATTAACTGGAACGGCAGTTCGATTATCCCTACGCCGTAGTTCAGTCTATTGTTAAACCTACCGTCCGCTTGCAGTAACTGGCGAAAATTAAGAGTATTTCACCTGTTTCTGCGCAGTCTCTTTCGCGTTATACAACTGGAAAGTAATATAAAATTTCTTTTCATTAGGAAGGACAAATTGGTAAGTAGTTTAATAATATATTGACACGACTGGTCGAGGTTGCTAAGATATGCATTCGTGAACTGTAGCCTGTGGTTCTGACATACTATTTTACTAAGTTTTCTTCAAACCTCATTCATGACCAATGCCAAGGTAGTACCTAAACGTTTTATAATATACTCTTATGTATAATTAGTAAGCATCGAAATTCTTAAGCACTTAACATAAAGTTAGGTACACTCAAACATAGGTTATAAGCTATAAGTATTATAATATACTCTTATGTATAATTAGTAAGCATCGACATTCTTAAGCACTTAACATAAAGTTAGGTATACTCAAACACAAGCTATAAGCTACCGCCCAGCATGTTAACAAAACCTGATTAGTGACTTAGTGACAGGCTTAAGAGGAGAGCGTGATTTGTAACTCGTGACCTATTGTATCCTCACCTGTTGTTTAAGTTCATTACCAACTTAACTTCACTCTACTTCATTCTGGTTTTAGTGCTTTGAAATGCCGATGCTAATGACCACTGTCTACTATGAGGCCACAAACGTTAATCATAGACCCAAGGTCGCAGGTTCAAATCCAGTCAGTCGATGGATTTTATCGTGCGTAAAAATCCTAAATATGGCCTCCTTCGGAAGGGAAGTAACGACGTGGTTCCTGCGTCGCAGATTAACGGCACGTAAAACTTCAACCCTGAAAAAAAGAGGCCTCTGAGCAAAAATGTTCACCCCTTTCAAGCCCTGATTTGAAGGTGACGCCGATGATCTGAGACGTTAAAGAGTGTCCGTAATTAAACCAAATAAATAAATAAATAAATAAATAAAATGTTTTCCCCGTTTTCTTTTAAATACATTTCTACTTTATAAGCAGTTGTCATGCGTTTCCCTTTTCTATTTTACACGGTCGTTCCAGATCTCTAGTTCTCATTGCCTCCATGGTTCCTCCCTTCACATAAGCCGAAGTCATTCTGTTTTCCTCCTTTCTGAGGAGGGCCAATTCAGTACTTCCTTGAGTCATCTTCCGACATCCGTAGAACATGCTCGAACCATTAAATTTATTCGCGCTCCAAACGGTCAATGACATTTTCCTGTAGATTTAACTTTTCCATTGTCCTCAATGAGGCTTTCGTGATTCCTCAGTTCATTTTCAGAAATCATTCTATCTCTCTGTGCTTGTGATATCGAGGAGGCTCTGACTATGGATTGACAATCCATTCAAGAGGTTCCTCAGCGTGCAGATAATTAACTTCCTGACAGGCGACTGGCCCGGGCCTAAGTCCCAATACCGGAGGAGGATAAACAGTTAAATGATAATGATAATAATAATAATAATAATAATAATAATAGTTCATTCATGACATTTTAAGACGTCAGATATAACCTGTGTATTAAACACTATTATCATTATGCATTGTGTATTTTTATTGAAAATTATTTTACTAAAAGCCAGCACTTTAGGTTATTATTTTTTACATCAATTATTGCTAACATACAAATGATTTTCTGTGTTGTTGCCAGGAAGTATAGGCTATCGCTTTCTATTAAAGTTTCAATCAAAGTTTTTGGACATTTGTTTGAAGATAAGAACGTACTTTTTATTCTTTTGATAATAATTTTATATGCATGTATGATAAACCAGTATGCTCAATAGTTGTGTTGAATGATATCATAGCTATGCTATGGAAAGGTGGCATTCTTGCTGTTTAAATCCATGCAATTGTATTCATGCTAAACTCAATTCACTTATTTGTGAATTAGTGTAATTGTGGTCAAAAGCGCATTTAGCTCAAACATGCTATCTTATGAAGGTTCTGGAGCTTTCATCTGCGATAATTGTTAACTATGTATAATCCGACTGGTGGTCATAAGGTATATCATATATAATTATAACATTTATTCTCAAAACATTGAACTTAAAATGTGTAATGCTTTTTGTCATTGTGTCGTTCGATGTTCAATTAGTTACATTCTTAATTTGTAACCAAATGTCTTGTTGTAAAAAAAGTTTGGAAATACAATGAGGTTATTTAAGATAGGGCCGCATGAGTGCGGCTGCTTACTGAGGAAGTGAGCCGCCGCAACAGGAAAAAGTGAGATAGATTCGTCGCGCATAAAAATAGCATTTATATTTTTACTGAAAGAATAAAATTAACCTGTGTTATAAGAAATGTTAAAAGAAAATAATGCCCCTCAGCGGCAACACATTGATGGAATACATTTTCACATATGTACCGTATATAAAACGCTTACATTTGTGTAGTTGCATAACTAACGAAGAACAATTAGCACACAACTTACACAAATGAAAGCCCCGAGTAAACCGCAAACGCAAAACCACTCCTCCCTCAAAAGAACTACAATCTGCTAGCTGTACGTGGATCATAGGGTTTGATGACTGACATCTCCGAGTACGCAGCCGCGCTCTGCTCGTAATTAAATAATTTCAATGTATAATATGTATTGAAATTAAAGTTTATAAAATATTTCAATAAGAGTATTTATTGGTCTGCATATTTTTGGACGACGCTTCTTGCATTCTTACCCGCACACGAAGGCCAAGGATACGCAGTAAATAGTTTAAATAGCAGCCTCTGATTCAAAAGTATGCAAATTAATTTAAGTTTTAACAATTCTGTATAGTAAATTTATTCACTAACGATATATTGATATTGATAAGTCATCTCCTACTCTTTACAGAAAGGTTGTAGTACTCAAAATACATTAAGTGCGCATTTTTAGCCTCCTCGACCTTATAAGTTTTAATCTTGGTAAAAATACTGTCGCATTCAAGTGCTTCTAATATCGGAAATAAATTTCATTGTTATAAACGTTCTGATAGGGTTCAAAGTTTATTCATTTTCCAGGTAAATACGGGTGAGGTTCATTAATTCATGACCCCGAATTCATTCAAACATAGTGCCTATTCATTATTAAACTCAACAAGAACAGTTGGTTTCTCAAAAGAGATTAAAATGTCAGTGTTTCTATATATTTTCTTCTACTCTTTTGGTCTGTTTTCTGCCCTATGCTCGAAACCATATCATTGTAAGTGTCAAATTGAAAAGTATAACACCCACTGTCTCTAAACCAATTATAAATGAGTAAAATCTGCGAAGGTTAAATAATAAATAAACAGTACTAATGAGAGAGCTATAAAGAAGTTGGTCAACCAACCAAAAGTATTTTCGCCACGTGATTTTATTGACATCCACTATAAACTTGTGATGGTCAGACCATGGTAATATTTTCTGGCAAATACAGAGCCTTATCCATGCTGAGAGAGGTGCTTGTCTGCTTGACTGACACCAGCTGTCCAGAGAGGAATTAAAGCTACGAAGCTTTTTGATGCAGTTATAAACTCTCTTGCATACTGCCAAATCATAGAAGATATGGGTTCTAGTTGTCGTGCTGGAGCTTCTAACAGAGAACCTGGGAAACTCTATGAAGCTAAATTATTACATAATAAGAAACCCCAAAACAAGTGGATGAAGGTTCATTTCGACATGCCATAATAACTGCTGGAAACTGGAGAGATGGCTAGTGACATATGAGGGGAGAGGGCTTTACCTGCCAAGTAAAACATTACACATTGCACGTGATCATCTTCTATTCAAATACTTAAGAGTCGGTCCATCTCTTTGCGTTTACAAAAGCAGAATATTAATAGTGAACAGTTGGACGTTATCAACACATTTCTCTGACTAGCCATCTCTCCAACTTCCTACAATACCAAGAATCGGTGCTGGGCCTTGTTGAGGCTTGCAGAAAAGTTAATAGAAGTATACTTGCTATAAAATTTGTGAAAAGTAATTGATATATTTTCATGATTTACAATATTTTTAGAATAAAAGAAAACTATTGTAATTTTGCCTTTATAACAGAGCAAAGTAGAAATTGCAGATTCGAATATGGAGTTACGTGGTTATTCCTCCACATCCTTCGACAACTATAACGTGGGTGGTGTGATGGCTCGCTTCTATTCTGAAAATGTCATACGGCACCCCACTAAAAATGAGGCCCAACTTGCTGAGAGACTATCATCGCTTGATGGGGCAATAATTAATGTCGCACAGCTCTTGGGCTGTTACGGGCTGTCGGAGGGCCGTTATGGACTGTCGGCGTTCAATTGGCTTCCACTTGATAGATGATGCGATGCTTTACTTGGCCTTTTCCTGACTTTTAATGGGTATATTCTTTCTATATCGCAATAAAGTCAACTTTTATCTTAGTAAGAATTAAATAGTAGAATACATTAGTTCTAACAATACCACCCTCTTCAGCTCGTGGTAACAAAGAACTAAATGTTACTAAGCAGTGGGCCTTTGTACTTTTGTATCGGTCTCAGGCATTTATGAGGTGCACTCTTGACCAGTTGACAACCGTCATACTGCTATCCTATTTTACACAGGGAAGTTTTCGATTTTAAAAAAGTCACTTTCGTTCGTCGATTTATATGAATTATTAAGAATTTTTGTTGAACTGTTAATGAGCAATAAATTTTACAATCCTTTCTGCCGAATCAGCCAGTCATATTTTCTACTTCCTGGTTTAGAACTAGTTGTAAATCTAAAGTTTGAGAGAGAACAAGAATTATTTCTGGCCTGCACAGCGCGCCTGGGTCTAGGACACGCTAGTCGCCTATTACAAAAACAGTCAGTTCTTGCATTGATGGCTACACATGGACAGCCAGTCGCAGTTTGCTCTTACGAAATTAAATTTTCTATCTTTATGTTAGTAACACCCAGTTTGATTCCATAATGAATACTAACCTGTATTACAGACGCTGGAAGTGTTGTCTGCCTGTAGTCACACATTTTTGTTTTTTTTTTAAATGAAATTTGCATTCTTAATTGCTCTACTTCTGCAATTATTTAAATTTATGCCCGATATTTTACACTTTTCCATACTTTAGAGGTTATTGCTGTAGATATTATTTTTTTCTCTGTTCTGTAAAGTTGGTTTATATACGGATGCATCTCAGGTCAACAGCGTTCCATTAAATCAGGGTGAGAAACGGCAGATAAATTTTACTCAGAGGCCTCTTCTTTCAGGCTTGAGGTACGTTTACGTCCGTAAATCTACGACACGGACAAACGGCTTTACTTCTCTTCCGAAGGTAATCATATTTAGGCTTTTTACGCCCTAAAAAATCTACCGATTCTGGTCAGATTTGAGCTCTCGATCGTGGATCTACAAGGTAAGTATGTTTGCCACTAGATCACCACTAGACTTTTTTGAAAAGTAATGATTCAGTTTCAAGCATAAACGGTTTGGACCAAATTGCAGAATTCTCCTTTGGGACTATGCGAACATTTTCTGTATGGAACATTCCCAGCTCTCCCACTAAGTAGAAACATAATGGCTATTTTCGTGCGAAACCGCAACAGAATACAATCTGAATTTTCTGAAAAACTATATTGTCTATCCAAATAAAAATGTTACCTCCTATTATGCAATTATTTGTAAATTATAAACAGTTTTTAAATTTTGGCTAATCTTAACATTTATCACTTTATAATTATTTTAATAAACCATAAAATTATTAATTTTTAACTTTTTTGTTGCTTTAGGTGCACTTTTACCACAGACGTTTAATCTCAGCATCATCAGATTCTAAAATCAGTTGGAAATACTTTAATTAATACTGCAGGTGAAATAATATGTAATTAAAAGCAATAGTTTCCTTTTTTAAGTTTATGAACTTTTGTATGTAAAATTTTCAAGAATTTGTTTATTGTGCATATTTTACTTTAACTTGTTTCAATTTAAACAGACTGATTATACTATTAATTGTTGGACATTTTAATAAGTAATTATTTGTAATAAAAGGGGAGTGAAACTTATTGTCTATTTTTCTTAAATGATGTCAAATACTCTTAACTCATTTTTTAACCAACCATACACACTTCCAAGTTCCTTTGTGGCCTTTACAATTTTAGCAAGTCTTCCATATGCAGCGTAATGTAAATTATATTTTCACAATCATTACAAAGCACGTACATTGGAATACTCGTAACAAAGTGGTAGCAGAGCGTGGTCATTAAATTGAAATTAATTAATAAGTTACCATGTTTTACAGTGACAGCTTAAGCGTGTATAAACTATAAGAGTTAAAGAAGTGGTCAAGCGGTACAGAAGTGGCAGCTTCAGAGTGGTTGTAAATTATTAAAACTAAAGTCACATGTTACAAATTTTGTATGGCTTCAAATAGAATCGCCCGAAAGGTAAGATTAAGGAACAATGAAAGGATGCATTTGCAACTGTGACAGTAACAATATAACTTGTTTTTGGTGGGAAAAACCTTTTTTTTTTTTAAATTACTTAATAGAAAGCAATTGTATGCGTTTTATGCAGAACAAGGCTAAAAATCCACCAAATTTATAAACAGGAAAGTAGGCGACACATTTCTTGTTTCAACGGATTTGCTCCTTCATCAATTTGGGAAACCTTTCGAAGATTTCTGAATGACGTTGGATATTGACACAGTTTCCGTGACAGAAGGTCATAGCCAGGGAACATATTGACGATAACGGCTAGGGAAACAGTATGACTAAGCTCGAGAAGGGAAAAACTGCCCGGGGAGGGGACAAACTGGGATACCCAGCATACGTGACAACGCGAGGCTGGACAGCTTTGTTGCACATTAGTGAAAGTGGGGCACATTCCAACTCCAGGGACAAAGCAAGGCCAGGGCTGTCCATCAGCTGACCACAGTTTCAACTTTGGAACTTTCCTTCAATGTGCTATTGCCTTTTTTCATAGTTTTGGTTTCGGCACTGGAAACTCCTTGACACGTTTATCCCAAGTTGGCACAAAAGCAGGCAACTATAGGGTGCCCCAGGATTTAACGTATAATAACTCATTAACTGACAAAGTTGTTACACCATCATTGTCACTAAACATGAAATGAAATATCTGACAAATGGACTCGTCTGACACTCTTGAATTCTGAAAACGAACATTTCAAACTCGTTTTCGCACAATTGTGTAAATTTAGGAATATTTCTCATTTTTATGGCGTAAACGTTGGACTTTACAAATTACTAAGGAAAAAAGTCGCATGGTGATAGATCTTACGATCTTGGTGGCCAATTCCGGTCCCCACCATGCAGGTTCTTTCGTAGTAACTCAGTTGTTCACCAAGTGGCGCCATCATGCTGGAACTACATGGTCTCCAAATTCATTTCTTTCAAATGACACAAAAATTGTGCTGTCATCTCGCGATAACTTATACCTTTGATAGTCACTGCTTTGGCTTCATTTCAACGTATGTTCTAATCATTCTACCAGTCCAAAATTCCCACCAAACTATCACTCTCGGGGTATGCGTCGATTGTTCTTGCACAACCCAAGAATTTTCCATGCCCTAAATGCAACAATTTTGCTTGTTCACTTACACATGAAGGTGGAAATGTGCCTCATGGCTAAAGATGATTTTCTTCAAAATTTTGTCCACTTGTTGATTCTCCAACACTCAGTCGATGAATACACGCTCGTCAAATGGAAGTTTGACTTCAGTTCTCGAGTCAATGGAATGTTGAATGGATGCAAATGCAGAACTTTTGCCAAAATCCGCAACCATTTAAACCAATCTTTGCACAGTGCTTCCAACTGGTGTGTATTTCCAACCGAAAATGCACAGACTCAGCAAAAGCTTTATCGTACTTGTAATGATTTTTAACAATTGTTATGTGTCCTGCATCGCATACAACTTCATCGACTAAACGCGAGGTGCGACGTCGCATAGTGTTGCCACGGAATACAAATGGCGCGCAATTTAAATCCTGCATTATTTTTGGGACACCCATTATTTGTCTAAGAGAAGGAGGCAGTGACCTGGGGCGAGCATGTCGGTTACTACAGTGTTTATGTAGTGAGCCTTAATCGAATTCAGTCGAGTTGTGCAACCGAATAATTAAGAGAAAATTGCTCAACGATCTAAAACTGAAAGACTTCCATTTCTGGCTACAAACGTCTCTATTCTTTTTATAGATTGTATCAACACTCTGCTTAATGCATTTTAAAGTGGATGCTCAACAAATACATTGTCGGTTATTCAGGTGCTGTTAAAAGTTATCAGGTAACGTGTTAGAGAGCGGAATCGCCAGCCTTGGTGCTGTCATTTTGAGATCCAGATTGTAACAAATAATGATGACTCTCAGATTTCGTCAATGTATTGTTGCACAACGCTGAATGCTGTTAACACAACAGACTTTATAACATTTCTCTTTACTTTCGGTCTACACATTGTTTTAAACTGTTTTATCTTATCTTCAAGGTACAAAAAGGGTGGAATGGGATCTATGACTTTCCTTTCAACATGAGAAAGCTTGCCATACATTTTACCTTAGTGCTATTAATTCCTGAGATATTTACTGTTTTATTTTGCACAATCTTGCAAGACAGGAATTCAGTTACCATTAATTCCTTAGCAGTAATAACAAATTAATGATCTTTCACAGGTTTTCCAGGCGTCCGATAAGCATTAAAGAGATTATTTAATGGAACTATTCGCAACTACTTACGTATTTAGCGACAAAGGTTATTAAATGATCTAAATTACAACTCTTTTATGTTTGGAAACCTATCTCCGCTGCAGCCCCATTACTAGATGTTTCAATACACGAGTAACGTTCAAGTTATTCCGTATTGCTCATCTATCATCTTACATTCAAACGTAAAACAAACAGAAGAAATTAGCTATATATATATTCATACAACAATAACGGCTCCCCGCAATTGGGGCTGACACATTGTACAGTGCAAATGCAAGCAAAGAAATACAGAAAATTAATTCGGGCTCTACATCTATTTAAAGAGCTCCGTGTGTCAAATCACATTGTTTCCTGGCATACTTTTTTACAATGCCGTTTTTGTAATAACTTCATTTTCACACATTCAATGTCCCACGCGTAACAGATTTTATTTAAATTAACTTTTTTTCTATGAAAAAATTATTAATTTTGAAAATTGAAAAATCTTAAAGGCTTAAAAATTATCACATTTTCCTCATCAAGTTGATTTAAAATATTTTTATGTGGTTCAAAGTCTCCAGATGCAAAAAATGCGAACCAATTTTCTCAATTCATGAACCGCATGCGACATTTTTCATTTTAAAGTTAAAACCCTATAAGATAAACCCGAGTGCACAGTTTTACTGCTGCTAATACTACTATTGAATTTAGACTGCAAGTTTCAAGAATAATAATAGCTAGAAATCACATTCATCATGCGCGGCTTAACATGCTCAACAAAAAGAAACTGGACGATATCGTAGTAACGTACCTATTTAAACAATTTGACGTTTGAATAAAAGTGTAGCATATTTTCAGAGCAGGTAGAGATGTTGAAAATGAAGAAAAAGGTTTAAAAGGACCTATGTCCGGAAACAAATACATTTTGGGATGTAGGCCATGTTGTATATTATTCTCAGCTGTTGAGTAGTCAACAGAGGTTCTATGTAGTTACCACTTATTGTCACACATCCTTCTTCAGTCCTACGCTTCAGAGAAACACGTACAGACCAGGTTGCTTTCGGATTTGGTGACATGTAGTGTACAATGTTTGTATTTTATCTGTTGCTCCTATAGTCAAAACTCTAAAGGATTAAGTTTAGGTTATCATGGAGGGCATACTACTGGGATTCTTGTAACATTATAGACTTGGGCTTGGTGTGTAGAAAATGGGATGGTGCTTCATCATGCACTAACCACGCACGCTGCCTTGTGCTCAGAGGTGACCCGTCAATAAAGGCCAGATGGGCTCGGGCTCTCAAAAAAAAAAAAAAAAAAAAAAAATCTATAACTATTTTCTCATCTCCTAATGAACTTATAAAAAAAAGTACGAAAACATGATGTTCGTAGCTGTATCTTACGCAATAAGCGCATTTGCTCTCTAATGTAGTAGCGGTAGCATGCGGGTCCTCCGTTAGCGAGGGAAGCTCATGGGCCAGCTTGGGAAATTTTGTGATTTAAACATGGGCAGCAAAGATTTACAAGGACTTATATTTGTGTTGCCCTAAGATAGCTTGCCTTTCTCCTGCTTATTTCTCCGTTCTCCTGGACCAGTAGGAAGACGGTCCATGGCCGTATTCAGTAGTCTCTCTTTTCTTAGGAACCTGATGTTGACGGGTTACTGACACGCATAACTTACTAAGGGTAGTTTTCGCCTTTCTTTGAAATTGGATGACTTCCTCACTGTTTGTCAGTGGAAAGTTGACTTTCACAGTATTAACTGTTAAGTTACAAAAAAAAAAAAAAAAAGTATTGTTTTGTGTCAATGAGTAAAGTGCATCTTTTATTGAAGACTCCATTTTCTCGTCTAAGTTTAACTGTTAAGTTGGAAGTGGAACAATTTAGACCTCATCAACCGAAAGCTTACTCAGCAAGACGGCACAAAACTAATTGTTTTTGTATTATTTGAAAAAATATCTTGGCTGACAGCCTGTGAAATGAGATTAGAAATGAAAATAGAATAGAAATGAGATTAGAAAAGAAATAAAAAGGGCAAATTTTGTTTCTGTGCAATCTCACGAAACAGATATTACATACATGTCACAATTTATTGTAATATTCCGTTAAACAATGGAGGTAAAATAAATTGCTGTTTCTGAATTGATTGTAGAAGGCATAAGGCATATTTTAACAGCTGAATTAGAAGTTTATAGCACAAACGTTCGATGGCGCAGCAACTATGAGAGTATGTCAGAGAGAAGTAGTCTTGATAAAACAAATCTTTACCCATGCCATTTGGGTGTCATAATGCCACTGTCCCACCCTTCTACAGGGACCATGGGCCGCCACTGCTGGTATTGATATCTACAGCTTCAACTGGGAACGATTTATCATAAAGCGTTATCACATAAACTTGCCTCTCGTCTCGTTTAGTGCTCCCTGTACTGTTAGCAAATTTTGTTCTGTTGTTGACGCAAGGACAAATTAAAGATTCCAATTAGCTCGTTAAATTATCATCGTCTCCACATGCTGCAAGTTTGATATTGCAACCACTACTTTAAGAGGGCCGGAAAAAAAAATAAAAAACTAATATATGACTTATAGAGAAATGTTGCAACCTTGTCTCAGACTACAATATGGAATTGATGTGTAAGTGCCAAAAACAAACCCTAGCAGATTTTTGGGCAAGAAACGCAATTTATTTGAGGGAACTACTAGAGCAGCTCCCATCGTGTTGTATGATTACGGCTACTGCTTATTTATTTAGAAATATTCGCATGATAACCAATTTACCTTTCCTATAATATAAAACTTACTTGCGCAACTGTTAATAGATTGCATAGGTAAAAAGTGGGATAAATCTTAACAACCTCGACCTATCCTACCAAGTTCCGGATGTACGAGGAAAGGTCCATAAGTTACCGGCTTAATCCTTTTCTAGATATGATAAAAACAAAAACTATATTTCAATTTTCAATATAGTTACCCATAATTGCAATATATTTCTCACATTTTTTGATTAACATTTCAATCCCCCCTCCCAAAAATAGTAGAAGTCTTGTCTGCAAAATGAGCATAAACAGCATCCATCACTTCTTCGTCACATTTAAATTTCATTCCTCGAAAGGCCTTCTTGAGTTTTGAGAAGAGCAAATAGTCACTGGGAGTTAAATATGGGCTGTGAGGTGGTTGGTCGAGCTCCTTGAAGCCACATTTCTTCACAGTTTCCTTTGCAACAAGAGCTGTGTGCACAGGCGCGTTGTCATGAAGGAGGTGCACATCACTACTCAGCTTTTTTCGCCTTTTCTCTTTGATGGAAACACGTAGTCTGTGCAGTAGGCCAGCATAGTACTCCCCATTTACTGTGGTGTTCCTCTCCTTGAAGTCAATGAAGAGTATTCCTTCAACAGTCCCAAAAGATTGTGGTAATGATCTTCTTGGTTGAATGAGTGACCTTGGCCTTTAGAGGCGATGCTTCGCCAGATTTACGTCATTCAATTGTTTCTCTTTTGGACAAGAGATCATAGTAGAGGATCATAGTTTCATCTTTTGTTACAATGTTTTGCAGAACATCTCTCTCGTTGCCACAATAGAGCTCCAAAATGCCTGACAACAGATGACTCGTTGCTACTTTTGAACTGAGGAAAGAAGTCTAGGCACCCATCTTGCATTAACCTTATTCATGTTAAAAATGTTCATGAATAATTCAAACGACTGTAATTTTAGAAAGGCCCAACCTTTCTGCTATTTCTGTAACTATGAGCTTCCGGTCTTCCATAATTTCTCCTTCCACAAGAGCGATGTTTTCAGGAGTGAGCACCTCTAAGGGCCGACCTGCACGCTCTTCTTCTTCAATGCTTTCTCGACCCATTCGAAAAAGTTTGACTCATTCTTTTACGGTAGAATATGCGGGGGATGCTTCCCCATATACATCGTCCAGTCGCTGTTTAATTTCATTTGGTGTAAGTCCTTCTTTTATGAAGAACTTAGCAACAGTTGGAAACTCCATTTTGAACATGTCACAATCTTCTACACATAGTCTTCTTTATGTAACTATATGTGAACAACTGAACACAACTGAAGTCACAGTTGCAATTATTTACTTAACAGATAAGACATGACATGAGATAAGGCTTTTGTGAAGGCGATAATCCTTATTGGCGAGACCGGAAACATAAGGACCTACCCTCGTATATTATCACCTTCGTCTAAAAGTAACACACTGCCACGAGAAACCTGGTAATTCTCCATTATTACCATGTTGCTTCCGTACATCAAACATTGAGCGGAAATTGTGAATAATTCATGTTTCTCATATTATTAAGAATATCTGGGATTACTTTTATTAATAAATAACGAATAAAAACTTATTAATTTCACTTCCACAACCGATTACTTTTAGTACCAAAAAATACTCAAAGAGATTTCAGAGACGCGACAATGTTGTTTTCCTGAGTGAACTCTGATACAGTCATTATCATAAATAAGCAGTTGTATAAAGCACGATTTTTTCTTTTTTGCGGATACCTGTGCTAGGTGAAACTTGGTGGGAGTCACCATATATACACGACGCTTGGCCGGAGGAGCGGGTTAAACATATTGCATTAGAGTGGTAAACATTATCTTACCTGTAGAGTCTATGAACAACAACTAACACATACACCCTTCAGTTTCGTTATCTGAATGGTCGCCACTGCGGTACACCGGCACGAAGAAAACAATTTATTCTCATTTCCATGATAAAAGACCACCAAAGCATGTCCCGTACTTTTTATTTTTGTGATTATGCCAATGCAATCTAAAGATCTATTATACCAGATGAAGAATGATAGTTGGTAACTTGGCTGAGTGAGTTTAGGGGATTTTGTGACCTAAGTTTCCCAGGTATTTACCTAAAGAACTCAGGAAAACCCCCGAAAAAACTCAGGAAACTAACACAACCGAGAATTGAAGCCGGGCCCACCACGTGGGAAAGACTATGGAGGTGCTCGTCCCGTACTTCAAACATAACCAACAGGTAAAGGGGAATGATTTGATATGGAAAAACAGCGCTTATCATAACCTATTATTTGGACTTATGTTTATTTCTGTTTAGTGGCATTAAAGAATGGGTCAATCTCAACAAATATTGTTTCCGGATATATGTTCATGACAATTTTTTTGTTTGTCACATGATTTCATGTGGGAAAATTATGAGACACTTTAATTTAAACATTCTGTACATATTACAGTGACTATTTCACTCAGGTGACGTCATCTTAAAATCGACCAATGAAACGAAAGAAAATGTTGAACTTTGGCCAGTCACAGCTGGAGCAAAATTAAGTGAAAAAATTATTAATTCCGTTTTATTACCCGACGTGCATTTGTGTTGTAGATAATGTAACCAACTTTATACCTCCACTATATTATCCCTGAACACGCATCACTGACCAATTTTTGCTAGAACAATAGGGAACTATATAGCAACAAAAGCATGGACAATCATAACGCAAAATGGAGGGTTTTTCAAAGCATTGATGCGACAAATGTTTTTTTTTAATGGTGTTTAACGCCCGTTTTTACTACTGTGGCACCATAGGCGCTGAACACTGGTGATACATGAAATGAAATGATAAATTGAGAAAGTTTTTTTTTAAGGAAGGAAACGTTCCAGGCCTAAGTTTAGGATACCTCCCGGGCATTTGCCAGTTATGAGGACTGAGGAAAACCTGGGAAAAAAAAAAAAAGTTAGGGAGGCTCACGAGTACGCGCCTTAACGACCTTGGCCACTCGTGGCGGTGCGTCAAATGTGCAAATTGATCTTATCATTAGGAATTCCAAACCAAGGAATAATTTTTTATTTGTTTTATTTACAGACGCTCTTTTACATCCCAGGTCATCAGCGTCCCATTCAAATCAGGGCGTGAAACGACCGACAAATTTTGCTCAGAGGCCTCTTTTTTTCATATTTTAGGTTGTTTATCGTGCCGTAAATGCACGACACGGGATCCACGGCTTTACTTTCCTTACGAAGGAAGCCATACTTAGGATTTTTATGCTCGAAAAAACCCATCGATCCTGGACGGGATCGATCCCGCGATCTTGGGTTTAATATGTTACCACTACACCATCAGGACTGACTCCCACCACAGAATACAAAGAAAATACAGGCACTGTATGTTATCTTTCTTTTTTTTCCTCGGTTGGTATTAGAAAATTGTAGGGTAGCGATTGTAATAGTCGACTCTTCGGTTTGTGAATAGAATAGATATTCATAAGTATAAAAGTTTATACGAGAGTTAATATTCTGTCCGCGAATTTATATGTATATATAGCTTTTATTCTTACTCTATTCATGAAATAATCCTAATTTTGCTCTTTCTTTTGTCGTAAGATTGCTTGAACATGTTAAATATAAATATACAATTATTACAATTTTGTAGGGCAAGTTTAGAGGAATTATATTTAAATTCTTGTTTTATTGGTGAAATAGTCCTAATAAATATCATTCGAGGATCTATGCGTTCTGCTACGTTCGTGAATTTATCGGTAATCTCAGATCCTCTCGTGATATTACTTGTGATGAAGTACAATGTCATTTAATGTCTCTAGAAGTTCTTATTTGTATTCTATTTTTATATTTAGTATTTAATGCACAAGTCGTGTGATTATGTAACATTTTTATTGCACCAATAAAATGTGCTGGGTAAGCTTTCCTCCCAATAATTTTACATGCTACACGAGGCTACTGTTTTGAAATGCTTTTTTTATATTTTTATTTTTGTGGAAGGGACAATCGTACAAGCAACTTCGACCTTGCCAATATCCAAGCGTAACAACTGAACGTTACTCATTGTCGTAGAAACTTGAAAGGAAACGAGAAAATAAAACAAAAGATCATTCAGAGAGCTTCTGTTTCATGTACAGTACTCTGTCGGCAGAACTCGTTTTCAAGGACGGGAATGAAAGTTATTTGTCATAAAGGTGCTTGTTCATTATATAACGCCCGTGATTACAAGTTCAACATTCCTACAAATAGACAAATGGTTTTACACACAGCGCTAAAAGCTGCACATTTCATGAACTGAAAGGAAACCCAAGCGCTTGAAGCCTATTTAATGGAAAGGGAAATCGGAACGGAGGACAAAAGCCTCCACAATATTTGTTTACTGCATGACGTAACAGTTCCAAGTAGTAATGGTGGGGATGACATTTCAGTGTGGCGAATTCCGCTCAGTTTTAGGGAAATGTAACGGGGGGGGGGGGGTGAATTGTATTAGAATGAATTACTTTCTTTGAACGTTCCAGTATCAATTTTAAACATAACAAGCAGCTTACATATTTTCAGAAAGGTTACGCTAATGTGCCTCAAATCACCGGTGAAAGTAGAGAAGACACTTTGTGCTCTGGGAGTCCATAAGCACAGTTGAAGGTCGCTTTTCAAGTACAATACGGAAAGGATCCGCCGGCAGATAAATCTTTTCGTGCATGGTATTGCAATTTAAGATCCTGGTTCTCTGTTCAACAGGAAATCAACGCTGCGCCCGTTTACATCACAGTATATTCAGTGACGACTCCAACAACAGGCACCATGCTCCATTACTGGACTAGCGACGTATAAGCAATTTATTTAGACTTACCTGATGTTCCTTTTCGAAGTGCTCTCATTGTAAAACACAACGGTTTCTGTGATGTGTTCCCCATCCAAAATCACTGCTGAAGAGGATTCCGCGATATTTGCACTTGCTTATTTGCGGAATAGTTCGTACCCTCATTGTATGTATTATGTAAATTTGATTTATTTTCATCTTAAATCTCTTTGCTTTGTATTTTAAGGGATTTGTTTTCATTCTTCGAGCGTGAATTGAATACGAAAGTTACCTTTAACTGGTTACTAAAAAGGGAAAGAAACAAAAAAACTGTTTTATTGCTTTTCAAAATATTCGCCTTTAACATTTATACACTTTTGCATGCGTTCAAACCAATTCTCGAAACTTTTTTTTTCACTCTGAAGTTCGCGTATCAAAAACATGGTTTTTAAAGGCTTTAACAGCTTCTTGAGGTGATGAAAATCGCTATCCACGCATTTTTTGTTTGACATTCGGAAACAAAAGGCGATGAATCAGGTGAATACGGTCAATGAGACATAATTCCATGATTTTCTCCTTCAAATAATTAATTGTTTGACGTGCCATGTGAGAGCTGGCATTGTCACGATGAAGAATGATGTGATGTTTTCGGTTGTTTTTCCTGATTTCCTCGATGACTACTAGCTACCAAATTGTTGTATACCATTCAGCATTAACTGTTCTTCGATCCTCTGAAGGAATGGTTGCGACATGTCCAGTACAACCGAAGAAACAAACGATCATTTTCTTGAAAGTGCTTCATGAACGAACAACTTTTGTGGGATTCGGTTCATCTTGGAACACCCAAACAGTGAATTGCTGCTTTGTTTCCGGTTCATACGAATATGTCCAAGTTTCGTCACCTGTTACAATATTGTATACAGATTTTGCAGTTCCTCGGCGAAATTTTTTGAGAATTTCATTACACAATTAACACGAGCGTTTTTGAGCTTCGGTCAAATTATGAGTTCATCAGGAACAGACGCTGTTCACAGTTAAATGTTCGTGAAAAATGGAATGTACTGCAGTCTTCGATATGCTTAAGGGTGCCTCAATCTCACTGTAAGTCACATGCCGATCTTCTTCAATCGTGTTGCGCACAGCATGGGTGTTTTTGGAATGTCAACCGATTTTGGTCGACCTTTACGAAATTCATCACTGACGGACGCACAACCACGACGAAATTCTGTAAACTAATTGTAAACAGTCTTTTCTGATAGTACTTCAATACCAAAATTTAACCGAAGCGATTCTATGCAATGCTGTTGAGATAGGCCTTTACTAAAACCGTAAAAAATCATTCAAGGAAAACCTTTACATGAAATTTCCATTTTTTTTTGAAAAATTGCTTTGTTTAAGCACACACTGTAAACAAACTCTCTGTCAATTTCTAAGCTGCAACAATAACAAATATCAATTGTTTCGGAAACAGTAATAATATATCTCAATAACACCATCTAGTGGTCATTCGTAACAACGGGAACCCTCGTATAAACCGAACCATTTATCTATCGCCTGCAAGTACAGAGCCTTTATTTGGACGCCTGACCGATTTAACGGGGATTGCCTGCTCTGTTTCTAGCCGGTTCTCTTGCCCCCTTCACTTTCCCGCCTCTCCGTGTGCTGAGGCGCAGTCTTTGTGCTGTACAGAAGTTGAACATTGTGAGACCACGTGTTTCAGTGTTATAGTGTGTTAGTGGTATTATAACGCCAAAAAGTCTGTATACTTTAGCACAGAATCTTCATGTATGATTCCTAAGTGGCAACAAACTCTTGTAGAGAAGTGAGACAGCGATAATTGACAGATTCCCTGCTGCCCGTGCGTCTCCAGAGAAACGGATCGTAATCTTGTGAATAGTTTTATGGAAAAGGGATCTATTGTTTTAAAATTAAAGTCCTACCTATAAGATAACTATAGTTCAGGAATTGCAATCTCACGATAATGTGAGTAGAGTTAATTTTTATAATTTAATGTTGGATAGTGCTAATGTTAGCTTTATTGATTATTTAACGGCTGTGTAGTGGCACAAAACAATAGATACTAGAGTGCAGAAAAACCCGATCTAGTACATAAAATACCAATATGATATAAAAATTGGCATTTGGTATGCTGTAGAAAAATATGGGCTTAAATGTAAGGGGCTATAAATATCCAACTCCGCTGGCAAAGAGCGTGCTTCCCGGTGCCAAGATTCCCGTAAATCTGGCCACGCGTCCAAGCGAGGACTTTGTAGAACAAGAGTATGACACCCCTTTGAGAGGTTATTTGTGGTGGTTTCAAGGTAAGGGGGAAACCGGTTCTCCTCGCACGGCCGTTTCGTTTGTCAATAGCTTTATGTTCGATTAAGGGGTAGACTTGCCGGTAGCGCAATGCATTTTTGCTATTTGGCGCAGGAGAGCGAAAAACCGGCCGAAATTTGGCAAAGATTAAAGTCACAGTTTCGGAATAAGACGCAGTGACTGAGACAAAGGTTTCACAAAAGGAGAGAAATTGTGAAAAATGATCTCGAACAAGAGCAATGGAAATAAATATTCGATGTTTATGATTTTTGAAATGGCTTCTGAGTATGATACAAAAGTGTGTCAGAGACTTTTGGATAAATATCGGCATAAAGGGAAAAATATTTCTGTACCGAATCGTAACCTGCAATGAAACCTGGGTAGTGGTTACATCGATTTACTTCTGAGTCGAAGCAAGCGAGCAGAAAGTGGAAGAAAGGGGCGGGGGAATCCGCTCCTATCAAAGGAAAAACTCGCTTGTCGCTTGGGAAGATCCTCTTGACAGTTTTCTGGGATGTTCAAGACATTTTCATTATCGATTTTCTGCATAACAGTTAATACAGCTGATTACCGACAGCTCCTGGTTAAGACAAAACGTCCTTTTCGGTGAATAAGATGTCAGCAACCAATTTTAACTTCTTCTCCGTCTGCTTCAACATGATAAAAATTCGAGGAAATCTACTGGGCAGCTTTGGGACACCTTGTGATTGCCATATGCTTGAACCGAAAAATGAAGCATTGGGAAGTAGGTGATTTGACATCGAGGAAGGTATTGAAGTGTTCCCGCGCAACTGGCTGGAAACCCTACGCCACTCTTTCTTCGATAATGGGATTAAGAAGCTTCTTATCTGCTGGGGAAAATATGTTTGTAAATTGGGAATTTATGTAGAACTTGAGACGTATCCCATTTTTATTTCATTTAATTTCAATAAATAAAAAAAACAGGTTTATATTTTATTAACCTTCATATTAGCAACACCAATCGTAATCTTGATTAAGGTGAGATCAGAGACCTTATATTACTAATGCTTAGTTATTCATTTTTATGTATCGCTTTTTCAGAAAGTATTACAGATAATTCAATGAAACTTTACTGCTTATTTTTCATTACATAATAAGTTCTAGTTTATAGAATACACTATATAGAAACAATAACTTATTATAAAATAATAAGTTATTATATTTTGTAACAGACTCCTTTTTTCTAAAATATATTAACGTTAATGTATAAATTTTTAAGCAAATAATCAGAAACTAGAGCTTAGCAATGAATGTAATAATGTAAATCAACTTAAAAATTTCATGCTTCTGTCTTTATTATTTTATGAGAAAAAGTCACATACGTTATGAATTTTTCACTTTGTACTAACATAGCAGTAAAGTTAATACAACTAATTGTCAATTTACATACTAATCCATTTCTTGCACCTGCATCTTCACATAAATTAATATTACCACAGGAGACAGTTTCGCATAACACTGTAATTAAAATATTCAAGCCAATCACTATATTAATATTTCCTTGGTTGTCTTCAACATCTGCCATATGATTACCAGATATCTTTTTCTGAAGAACTAGGGGGAGTGTAAGTAATTAAATTATTATCTTCAGAAATAGACCTACTATTCTTATCACTACTAGCATGTTTTAATCCACAGGTTTTGCAATATCTATTTTCTTTGTTTTTAAATTTTTATAAACCCTTGTAAACTTAGGTATGATGTTAGATGTATTCAGGAGAACTGGGAGATATAGCTTGTAAAACTCAAAGCAAACAAAAACTTTCCAATAGCTTCAAAAATTAAACACACAAGCAGCTAATATTGTTATTGATATTTGAAACAGTCATTTACCTACAAAATACGTCAAACCACAGACTTCTATAACAAATGGTTTTAGAGATATTTTCATTTTTATGCAATAGTGCAGGGTATTAAAAAGTAGTTTGACTCATAAAAAACGTTACGTAATTAAAAACACTTTAAATTGGAATTGTTCAATAAATGATACACAAAATTAAGCAGAAAAATGCAAATAATTATTTGGAACAAAAAACTAAAATTTGATTTTTTTCAAAATTTTACCTCTGATCTTACCCTTAAGTCATTGTAGAATGCGTGCATTTCCATAGTCGATTATTTCTATATATACAATACAATCTCGGCAAAAGAGCATATTGTAGATATTATATCCGTTTGGTAAATAATTAACGAAGACCAAAAAGAGGATTGGTCTCAGTATACGCCCTTGGGGCACCCCTTGGTAAGGAGACATCCTTCCTAACCCGATTCTTTATTTACCATCTTTTTAGTAATTCCTTTATCCACTGAAGCAATTCGACATTCGATTTCTGTATGTTAATTAGTAGTATATCGTGTTTCATTAAGTAGAAGGTACGTGAAAGGTCGATAATTACTGGGTTTATCCGACAGCGTTATCTGTTTTATCAGCTTGTTCCTGATATAAAGTCACCAACTGTCTCTCGCAAAATCCTTACCCCCTTCGTACTATACAGTAAAAGTGATGTTATGTTTTACTTTTACTTTACTAACGTATTTACAAAAAGGAACCAACATGTGAGTCAACAAAGATTCATAATATATTTGTTAATATTTACTTTAATGTGCATTGTTCGATCCTATCTCTCGTCCCATTACCCAGATTTGCTGTAACAGCAATGTATACTTGCAAGGTATCAAATCAAAGCTAACTACCTCGATTAAAGTGTAGTATGACTTGAAGACACAACGCTAAAGACAGCGATCTCCACAAGTATAAAAGCCAGACAGCCAAGGCAGTCGATAGAGCTTCTCTCTATATCTGGCGCGGTGATCTACAGTTCTCGCTCAACATCGTAAATATGCATTTAGAAGTAGAATCTTGACTCCGGCTTCAACTTTCTTGTACAATAAATTGTAGAACGAGCTTATAAGCTACTTGAATTAATTGAGTCTAGCTTACTGCCGTTATATCAATTTATAATATATCAAGTTTTCTTCATTATTTAACAAATTGTGTAAAACTGAGTTTGTATTAAACCGTACCTACACGCAGTCCTATTCGTTTTGCGTTTAACGTACATATTACAAATAAACGACTTTTCCTTTTTCCTTACTTATAAACAGCTAGGCAAAGTACTTCATTTATGACTATCTCATTGTCCATTGTTAAGCGGACAAAGTATTATTAAGTTAGAATAATAGAATTTGAATATTTGTTATTGGCTCCTTTGTGTGCACATAAGACATTACATTTTTTATCACTTCATTTTTGAGTTTTTCTAAAGTTATCGCGATTAATTAATTTATTTTCAATAATATATATTTAATAGATTATGTGTAACTACAGCAACATAACACCGAACCTTTTTTTTTTAATTTGCTGTCTTTATGGATTCTAATTTTGCGTTGTCAAAATTTTTAGATGTCAAATAGAAACAATTACTTCAAAGTTTCGTTATTAAGAAACTCTTACTTGATGCGGCCAGAACAAACGCGCTTTTTGATTTAACGTTTTAAACAATGCTCTTAATATTACAGAACATGTAGAAATAAATTTCGCTAGCATAGAAAGACTACAGTCATCTTCATAGATGTAAATAAACAGAGCAGAAGCACTGCTAATCAAATAAAGGGAGCCCATACACGCATTCACCTGCTTAAGCAATTAAATAAAACAGTCACAAAATATCAGGATATAATTCTTAAGATATCAACATATTAAAATAAGGTTAAAAAGGTATTTTAACCCGTTTGGGCCTTTATGCTTGATTTCCTTAAACATTTGCGCAAACAATACGCTTCCTTTTACGCAAGCAACCGTTAGGGAACGCTCTCTGTCTCCAGAGAGCCGAAGCGCTCAAAGAGCTGGTAAGCGTACTTACCTTCTAAACTTTGGTCGTAGCCTTTCGTGAAGAAGAGCATGGCCTTTGCGGCTCTTTCCGGCGTCTTGAGCAGCCCCTGTCGGTCTGGGTTTTCCCCCAGCGAGGAAAGGAGAAGGCGGTAAGCCCTGGACATGTCGGGTAAAAGGGCCTCTCGTGTCGGGGGCCTGTGGTCCAACTCCAGGTCATGGTGAAACGTGCACTTCTCGTGTCCTAAATTAAATAAAAAAATCTGGTTAATGGCTAAGCAAAAATCTGACAGAATTTCGGCTGTGTAGTGGTAAAGCAGAATTATTTGTTAAAAGTGTGTGTGTGTGTGCCCTGGAATGGTAATCGGATAAAAACAATACACATTGCCCAATATAATGAAAAATTCTTAAGCACATTTTAAATACTTATCTCCCTATATACGTATCAAAATAAGGGGGCCTTAAACTATTATACTTTAAAAACCGCGTATTTCATTTTAATTAACTTTCATACTATCTTCACAAAAACTGGGATAATATATTAATATAATGTCATACTTTAAGATCTTATAAAATAGTATATCTATTAATTGTCTATAAATTGTTCACCAATTAATAGAACAATTTAATTTTTGCTCAAACGAGTGCCTTTTTCAAAAACATCCAGTATATTTCTAAGTATTTATTGTATAGAAGAATAACAAGAAACTAAACCAATGACATATTTAATTACTCCTCATATGTAAAATTTAAAAATGAATAATTATTAAAAGCAAATGATTAATAGTATATAATTAGTAATGTTTTTAAAAGAAAGTTATTCAATATTAGATTTATATATTATTCTTTTTGTTTTATTATAAATGCAAATGAACTACACACATTTCATGACAGTTTAATATTTTCAGAGAAAAAGCACATTATTTTTGGTAATTTATTAATAACACTTTGTTAACAGTTACACAAATAATAGTAAACAGGGAGTTTATTTAACGTAATATTTTTTATATACTCCTATTATGAAAGTGCACAACTGGTTAATCGTCCAGACAGTAAAAGCTAATCGCCTATCCCCTATCTTCAAAGCGTTTAATAAAGGCGTGTTTTGCGTTTTATAACAATTTAACGATTAGTTTTAGTTCTTTAGAAACGAGGAAAATATACTGAAATACAATTCTGAATATTTATAGGAGCACATAATTTAACGAAATTACATTTTTTTCTAATATTAACCATTCTTTTTCACAGAAAACACTTTCTTTTCTCTACATTCCACAACATTACATTGATCTTGGACTTATCGTAAAAATACGCCAATGCGTATGATAATTTATTCTTACTTCATTACTCACGCATCAGTCCTTGAATTTCATGTAATTGCTGATATAAATTTTTTTTGATATTTCAAGAAGTATATTCAAAGTTGCATGTTCGAATGCTTGTACAATTGCAGCAGGTTGACTGTCAAATTCATCTTCTTCCCTCATTTTCATTTATCGAAGCGAAAAAACGAGATCTAAAATGGAGACTACAGCAACAATGTTTGTGGATTTCTCTTGTTACCAGGAAAATATTCCCAATCATACAAATATAAAGAATTACGTAGGCTTTGGCCGAATCGAACAAACTGCAATTTGTAATAAATTTATTTCCTGAACTTTGAAAATAAATTTCATTAAATACATCAAACGTAGATAAAATGTACTTTACAAAATTAGCTTTAGTAAATAGAAATATTCCTTTCCATTTATTAGGTTGTCTAAAAAAATGTCGGTTTTTAAGTTTGGGGTGTTTTGTTAAGATTTTAACGATTGTCTTTTGTTGGCAATGCTATTTACAGGATGCCATGGTTATTATTGTGTATATTGTGAGCATGTATCAGTTGCCAGTTGTTAATATACAATCATAAAATGGAAGTTACAAAGTTTTAGATTTGGGTCTTTCTAAAGCAATGCTGGAACAAGATTATAATGCTACTACCGTGGCTCGAAGAATATGCGAAGTGGAGGGAAAAGGTATCGTTAGTAAGCGTGCAGCACAACAATGCTTCCAGGAGAAGAAAGCACTAAAGACTTTCTATTTCCTGGGAGACCTAAGGTATGTAATATTGAAGATAAGCGCAGAATTTTGTAAGAAAATTCGCAGAAAAGTACTCATAGGCTTTCACAAAAATTTGGTGCATCAAAAGACACCATTGCCACATTTAGGCACTTCAAAAAGTCATACAGAAGCTATAGATCTGTGCCTTATGAATAGACATTTATGCGCAAAGTATCACAAATGGGTATATTACAGCAATCCTAACATCTCTGGCTCAAACCCCGTAAGCTTGTCAAAGTCATCGGTAAACAAGATCGGTTCGACCCCAGATTAATGTTGTATGTCTGGTGAAATTTTCAAGTTGTCATTCACTGGCAGTTTGTTTCAAACGGATGTGCAGTCTTTGCGAATCTTCATTCTCAACAACTGGAACACGATCTTGACCTTTTAAGACACAGTTCTCTTGCAGCAGAACAATGCGAGACCCCATACCGTTCGAACAACCATAGAACATTTCCAGAAATTGGAACAGATCAAACGGCTACCATATCCAGCACAAAGCCCTGATCCTACACCTTCAGATTTCCATCTGTTTTCATCCATGGTCCATTTCCTGCTGGAAGAAATTTCGACAACATTGAAGCCATGAAAGTGGATATGACCGAATTCTTTGCACCAAAATCCAGAAACTGATACCGTCGCAGGATAATTAATCTCACTAAAGGTGGCTCAAGACAATAGAATTTAATGACTTTTACTTTGAAGATAGTTTAGTTTCTTGTCTGAACACATTTTAAATACAGTTTTGTTTAAAACACGCATTACTTATTAGAGAGTATTTATACATTTTATACTAAATTTAAATATGTTTGTAAGCATTCTAATAAAAATGAAGAAGCTTGTATTACTCGTATTTAGCAATTTTAAAGTTTTAGGGTATATTTATAACCGTGTCTAATTTTATTCTGAATAAAAATTATAATTAGTGTATGTCTATAAGAACTTACTTCTGGAACGTGGATCTTCAAATAGCCAATAGAGGTTATGGTTTGGTTCTGTTCATGAAAACATTATTAATCACAATACGAGAGAGAAAAAAAAAAAAAAACAAAAAACAAAGATTTCCCACAGCTTAAAAATGTTGTACTTTTAATCCCCCTTTCTCTTGAACCGAGATAATGATAAACCATTAATTGTGTCCTCATCCTCAGTTATTTAACATGCCTAAGCAAACTGCTAAGTATGTAACTAATGGCAAGGCTATGTTTGAAAAGACAATGAAAAAGCAATGGTACAGACGGAGTTATCTTATTCTACAATTATGCAAGATTAAACACTAAATCCAGATATGAGCAATTTTTTCTAAAACAGTACTCATTTTGAATATCACTTACATGCACTGCTTTACAGAGCAATTTAATTAATTTTTAAATATTCTCGAACACAATTTCTGTTAATGAGAATGAATGAGTGAATGAACTACCTTTTGGTGAAATTTAATCCTAGGACGGATATTTTAAATAATTAATAATAATATATATTATTAATTCAGCTATGTATATATACATAACTGATTAAATTAGTGGTATATTTGATGTATTTATAACTTTAAATAAAATGTCTAATATGTGAAACATGGTGTGTTTTTGATTATATTTTTGCCATTAGTATGTCAACATTCCCTAAATTACTATATGAGAATTAAAAGGATACAACTTTTTAAATTTACAGGTTACAAGCACTTTATGTACAGACATGAAACATAATTTTAAAAACAATTACTACCGTGATTCATTCACAGTGATTTTTGGATGCTTCTTCTGGTATCAGTGGGCAAGTGGCAAAGTATCTGAGTACATCCGGCGGAAGGAATTTTCTCTCTTATAGGCTGAAATTCACTATTCCAATCTTCATAAACATTCTAAACCAAATGCATGTTAAAAAACGAAATTAACGAATATAGGGGCTATTCGAACGAATCACAAAGCAACGCTTGATTTTGCTTTTGATTCTGCATAACGCTGCCTCAAAAGCATAAATAGTTCAAACTGCCTGGGCTGCTTACTATATGAATCATTCTTCATGATAATACCTGCCCCCTAACTGCAACGATTGTCAAAGTGGGAAATACATATCCTCTCGTGACTTTCACATTTTTGTGCATATGGGTAAAGTCACAGATTTTACTCAGACGCAAAGATGGAGGATGCTGTTCAGGTATTCTGCTAAACTCTGTCTCAAGCTTCTTTGATCTTGATCAAAACAATGGGGAGGGGTACAGTATCGTAGTAAGATTGTAGAGATGCAAATCACTTGTTCACAATGATGCCAGCATGAGTATACGCTTCACAATGGGATCTCACGTGTTCTATTATCTGAAAGGACCTGAACAAGCTCGTATTATACAGACATCATCTTGTATAGGAATCGGAGCACATTTGTTGTGTGGATCTTCACAACAGCATTGGTCAAGCGTATTTACTTTCAGCATAATTAATGTTTAGAAGGAGTTTTATTGATGACATCCACAATAAAAGTAATAATCCCATGTCTAATAAAATCTAAATATTCAATAAGACTTCTTTTAAAAGAATGAGAGTATATCTCAAGAATGCATATTGTATGAGCACAGGTAAAGATCGATGTTCAATTATACAGAGTGAAGATTATTGGGATGAAATGGTAGGTACGGCGAAGGAGATTTTTGATATTTCAGCTTTGTTCAAAGGCTGGCCATTTGCTCCTTACCTCATACAAGGAGTTTGAGCTTCTCAGAAAGGCTGCTTCCATATTAATGCCGGAGTAGAAACTTTTCTATAGTACAACCCACCATCACACCGCAGACAGCACAACCCACCTAGACTGGCACTTTCTACCTTAATGGAACCAACGGAATAAAATGAGATGAAATGGAACGACTGAACATTCATGGCAAGGAAAGATGCATTCTAGCGTTCGCCACCAAGAAAGACGCGGAAAAACCACAGGCCAAGATGACGGGTCCCAAGGGATTTGAACCCGGGACATCCACGGAATGCTGGTTCTAAGTGTTACCGTCTGAGTTACTCCAATCGGTGAGCGGAAGTATGGTTGATCCTATTCTTGTTTATCTCAGCTTTGGAATTCATTACGAATAATCCAACATTCGATACGATGAATAAATAAATATTTAACTAGCAGAAAACTTTAAATGCAAGAGATGTTCAATAGGAAAAATAGAACATTATCCTTCTCGGTAAGTTAACTTTGGAAAAATATGAAATATTATGTATGAACATTTTAACTTTCGCGCGCTATTTCATACATGGCAATGATGAAGTTATCTTTCATAATGGAATTTCTCACTGATGTGCATTATAAACGCAGAATGTCGGTCCAGGTGGTCGTGTGGTTCGATACCGGCCAGGGTCGATGAATGTTTTGGGCGTAAAAATCCTAACTATGGCTTCCTTCGGAAGGGAAGTAAAGCCATAAGTCCCGTGTCGTAAATTTACGGCACGTAAAGAAACCTCAAGCCTGAAAGAAGAGGCCTCTGAGCAAAATTTATCGACCTTTTCACGCCCTGAATTGAATGGGACGCTGATGACCTGAAATATTAAAGAACGTCCGTAAATAAAACAAATCAACAATAAACGCAAAATAGTAACTGAGTTTCTTCTTTTGGCGGAATAAGAGATTATAACCAGCATTCAGGGGCGTTTAAGGAACACTGGGAGTACATTTTCTAAGTTTTTTTTTTTTTTTTTTTTTTTTTATTTTTATAACTTTTACTGTGACTGTATTGCTGTTAAGTTAATATGTATACCAAATTTCATTAAAATTGGGTAAATACTTTATTTCGTAAATTTTATTACGTAAATATGTCACATAATCAAAATGTCCCATGCGGCTCATGAGTAGAGAAAATTGCTCGGAGTTTTTGCTATTATAGCTTTGAACCACATACACAAATTGTGTAGAAGGATATTTCAAATCCATTTGATGAGTGAACTGTGATACTTTTTTTAAAACTATAAGACAATTTAATCTTTAAAATTAATGATTTTATTTCATAAAATATTTTTGAAAATATTGTTGGAGTTAGCATGTATTTTGTCTTATAGAATATTACAATGGATACCTCTGCACACTCTGGGGACTTTTAACTGAATTTAAACAAAAACTGTTATACGTGGAATATTTTGAATGTGTGAAAATGAAGTTTTTAGAAAAACGTGTTTTATAAAATAGTATGCTGGGAAACAGAGCGTTTTAAAAGCACACGCGGAGTTCTTTAAATGGCTATAGAGCCCAAAGGGAAGGGGGCAAGGAGATGTTGACCCCATGTTATCGCCCAAAGGTTCAAGGAACCATTTGCAGCAAAAAAATCGATTTTCCCAGAGTCCCTTAAGAACATTATGGAAAGAAGGTGACGGATAATCGTTGGACGGAGAGACTATCATCGGAAGAATATCGAGGCAGTCACCGGGCTGCACCACGCTGCAGTTATGGAACATGATGACATCTTTATTCGGAACCAGAGAGCTCGCTGTTCAAACTTGAAAACCTGTACATATTCTTACAAATGATAATTGTGTTGACACTTGAGTTGTAGAGATGAACAATATTCACAGAGCTTTAATTATCATATACTCATAAAATACACCAAAACAGATAAGATATAATGGCTATCTTTCCCACACTTTGGTGTCCTTTCGATGAAAATCGCCTGAAGTTACGTTAAGCAAATGCAGTATTTATTGAAACTGACAGATGCTATCATATGACCCTATGACCTCCTATCACTTATCTCCTAAGTGCAGGTCATAAAGTCCGAGAAGTTTCAATATCAGATGTGACTTCTCAAACGACGCATCAGCCTGGGCAAAGCTAGTCAATGGCGATCCTAATCAATTCAACAGTATATTGTCAAAGAGGAATGGGAGTACAATCTGCGTAAACAAAAGAATGCCACGTGACAGGGGGATGTCACTCACGTCACAGTTCCGCTGAAGTGGCTGCTGCGAGTGAGGGAGAGAGAACAAACGGAACTATCGACTGAGCTGATGGAACGCTTCGATCTGTGTCCAGCTGTTAACTCTTCTCTGCCATAGTTTACGAGTAGGCCCCTAAAGATTCTTTTATTTCCTAAGCGCTCGTCTTCACGGCTGGCTGAACCCTTTGATTTGATCACAATACTTCAAGTGCAGGTTTTTCTTTTCCATGTCTTTAGCAGGCAAAATACGCAACATAGGACCAATTTATATTGAAAAATATGAGTCGTTTCCTCATCACTTGTGCCTTGTACCCTCATTCGGAATAATCTCATTTTATGTTTCAGTTTCAGATATTTTACCAGGAAAGATATCTCCCGCATTATACAGTCTTCCTGTCTCCAATTTATTGCTTTTCTTAACATCTTAATGCAATTTGAAAAAATGAATACTTCGCTAAGACGAAACCTCTCGGCATTTAAGGAGTACTTAAACTGAAAAATACTTGCTCGGCCGGTCTCACAGCCCATTGTGCGAAGTGAGTGGTTTTCAAATAGTTTACGTGCATGATGGAAAATTAAGTGTTGGGTGCATTGATACACTATAAGAATGTGACGTAGAAAATTTGCTTATGTTAAGCATTAAAAATTTAAATAAAAAGTGGGAAAGTATTTTCCACGAGAAAAACCAAGGGTGCTTATTTATTGTTGGCGGTACAACGACTTTTTGGAAATGATACAAAATTTCATGAATATTTCAGACTGTGTGCAGAGTTGCATAAAGTTGCATAGAGTTATTCTCTATGGTGTTGAAGATATTATGAAAAAGTCTTGCAATAGATACAAGAACCCCATCAATACATATACATCAGGTGACCCTTTAGCGCCGTCTTTTAAATGAAGGTAGATTTCTCTGCAGTACATTTATGTAAACCAATAAAAATCCCATTTTTTATCTTAGATGCCAATTGCTTGCTTGAAAATTCTTGTGCTGCAGGGAAATCTACCTTCATTTAAAAGATGGCATATAAGAGCCACTTGGTATGTACATTTGCTTTTCATAACTAGAATTTGAATATATTACAAATATATTACAATATAATACAAATAGATAACTCAACTTTAATTTTAAATGTTATTCGTTTATTTTATTGTATTTGTCACAAAAAGTGTCTTTTAGCGATTTCCGAAGGAATGTGGCTATTGCGGTTGTACTCATGAAAAGATTTTTGAAAAAGTTCTTGAAATCTCCATCGATCCTACTTACTAGGCACCAAAAATGAAGATAAAATGCACGCACATACATGTGTGTTTTGTGCGTGTTTGTGTTTATGTTTGTGTGTGTGAGTGTGTTAACGAAATTTTTATTTTTTCTCATTTAGAGCGTTAACCAGCGAAATTATACATGGGGTGTGGGGGTTAACTTAAAGAAAGAAAAAATTAAAAATCGCTCTATTGGCCGCAATTTTTGTTTTTTCTCAACGAAACTCGGTATATAGCATTGAAATAAAATAATAAAAATAGTTTCTGAAAATATACTAAATAATATATTTGGGTTTATCTGAATCTAAAAATGTAAAAATCTCTCTAGTGGCACTAATATATATTTTTTCGCAACGAAACTTGATATATACCATTTTAATAAAATAAGAAAAATAGTTTCTGAAAATCAGGGAAATAGGACCATTAGGAGTGGGATATACTTGAAAATTTAAATTTAGAGAGTGGGGGGAGGGTTAACCTAAAGCAAAAATTTAAAAATCACTCTAGCCGCAGCAATGTTGATTTTTCACAACGAAACTAGGTACGATATGCATTGAAATATACGCTCGTATATGCATTGAAATAAAATAATAAAAATAGATTATAAAAATCAGTGAAATTAGACAATTACGAGTAGAAGATTCATGATAACCAAAATTTAAAAATCACTCTAGCGGCACCAATATTTGTTTTTTATTTTCACAACGAAACTGGATATACACTACCATTTAAATAAAATAAGAAAACTTTTTGCTGTAAATCAGAGAAATCGAACCATTAGGAAAACCGATAGTTTAAAAGGAACTCTAGCGCCACCAATTTCTCTGCCCTAGCGGTCTGTAACATGCTTCACAAATTTGACTTGCTGAGGAATTTGCTTAGTTTATGCATCTCCTGCGTGATGGGCTTAAAAACCAACTATAAACTACCATATATAAAATCACAATGCATTGCATTCACTAAGTCGGCCGTGGTGGTATGGTAGTAACCATGATTGCCTTCTAAACCCCAAGATCGCGGGTTCAAACCCGGCCAGGATTGATGGATTTTTTTCGGGCGTAAAAATCCTTCGGAAGGGAAGTAAAGATGTAGATCCCGTGTCGTAGATTTGTGGCATGAAAAAGAACCTCAAGCCTGAAAGAAGAGGCCTCTGAACAAAATTTACCGGCCATTGCACGTCCTGAATTGTATGGGTCGCTGATGACCTGAGATGTTAAAGAATGTCCATAAATAAACCGGAAAAAACCCGCCAAGATTCAAACAAGGGACCTTCGTCTTACCGTGCCGATGTTATTCCTAGGGGGGGACTCAAAACTTCCTATTTAATAGTTAACCACACTTTTAGAGTTAGTTGATATAATATGAGATTTTTTCGAGGCCACGATCTTGAGTAGAAAAAATTAACATTTCATATGAAATAAGCTAATAGTGTGGTTAACTATGGAGGCTGGACCGTTATTATATATTTCAATGGAATATATCAGTTAGTTGTTCTGATTACCGTTGTGTGCTTTAATCTATTGAACGCCTATATTAAACAATTTTATTAATTTTCTACGTTATTATGAAGTACGGTATTTCATTTTGTTACAAATATGCTATATTATAATTATTGTGTTGAAGATTTAAAATATATCCTATTTTTTATTATTTAAATTTCAATAATACAAACATTATATTAAATATAAAGGAAGCACATGGACACCATCCCAGAATTTTTCAAGTCTGATTGTTCCTTTCCAACTAATGCCCTATACACGGTTAGTGTATAAGAACTATTTCTACATTAACAATAATAACAATTTAGGTTGCAAGACAACAATTGAAATAAATGTAATAACATTAAACTTAAGGCACAGTACGAGTATATACAAACTGCTTGGGTATTTCGCGAATTCGAATTCTGAGTGCGTCACGAAATTGGCTCTATTACCTGTATTCTCCTACAGATGGCTCTGCATAAATAAAGTGTTGACATAATTAAATATTAACCGAGAGTATTTGTTACTTTTTTCTTTCTTATAAATTAAACACCTATCAGACATATGTATGCCATCGAAATCCGAATAATTACTACCGAATGTAAACATTCCAAAAGATATACCATTAAAGCTAAAGTTTAAGTCACCGAGTTCGTGGCGGTTGGTGATTATGTTGGCACTAGCGCTCTTGGGAATTAAAGCCTGCGATAATTTTCTGGTGTCACACCTGCACAGACTACAAAAAATACATATTTTAATGCTAAATGGAATTTCTCTCAATAATCACTTGCCGTTACGGGCAGGATTAAAACCATTTGAAACTCCAATCCCGAGTTTTTGTCAAACACAAACAATAACGTAAGGTATGCGTTGTCTTCTTTAACTTTCTGGGTGAAATATGTTGTTCCTTACTACAAAACCGAATTTATTCACTTTTTACCACATGTTATTTTATTGGAATTCTCAATTAACATATATACTAACTTTTAACGCTAACCTCTGTGAACCCAAAGAATTTCTGTGACTCGCTACGGCCTGACGGCCTATTTCCACTCGTTTTCGTAAATATAGATAAATCACTGTGCTGGTGGCAAATCTCCTTTGATTCCAACATGGAAAAAAATGCATAAATATCAATTTAAAGCGCATTGTGTGCGTGGTACTATGTTAGCGAGCAAATCGTTATAATGGTAGTAAATCTCCTTTAACTCCAAAAGAAAAAGAAAAGAAAGAAAAAAAAGCTTCAGGACGTGAGGGTTTGAGCCGATCACCTCTACATCATGATACTCTAACGATCTGAGCTATCGAGTCATCTAGGTATCTGTATTATCTAGCTATATCTGTGTAATCATTACTCTGGCTTTCTCCGCTACCGCTTGGGAGTGGATCGGGACTGGAGCTCCAGTGAATTTGTTCTGTCTATAACGAAACCCAAATAATCCTGGAAGCTCCACATTTACACTTTTTCGTAACACACCGAAAAAAGTTTCGTCGAATAATAAATAACACTGAGACTAAAAGAAATCGCATTATCCTTTCTTAACACCACCACCACCACCACCACCACCACCACCACCGCCGCCGCCGCCGCCACCACCACCAACAACAACAACAACAATAATAATAATAATTTCAGATTGTGATAAGACTTTCCTTTTGTGGTAAATACTGTAAAGAAAATGAATACAAAAAATTTAACAAATCGAGTTGATATTTCTGCAGCGGAATTTACTCTTCGATAATTGCTTATGTTATATCCACAACAATTTTGCAGATTTACTCATTTCGACATTCTTCTCTCCTTTGCTTTGTTGCTTTGTTTTATTTACGGACGCTCTTTAACATCTCAGGTCATCAGCGTCCCATTCAATTCAGGGCGTGAAACGGTCGATAAATTTTGCTCAGAGGCCTCTTATTTCAAGCTAGAGGTTCTTTTACGTGCCGAAAATCTACGATATAGGACACACGGCTTTACTTCCCATCCGAAGGAAGTCAAACATAGGATTTTTACATTAGAAAATATCCATCGACCCTGGCCGGGATTGAACCCGCGATCTTGGATCTACGTGGCAAGTATGGTTACCACTAGACCATCAGGACCGACTTCCATTCTTTGCCTACTTGATTATGAAATAAGCGGTACCTTATTGTAAAGCGCTGTAAAGCGCGGAAAACAAAATATGTTTTTCGGACATCCGTCATTTACGGAAAATATAAGATACTCTCGGCTGCTCCGTAACGTAATTTTTTTACATCAGAAATGTTATAATTAAAAAACGTCGCTATATTTTCTTAGATAAACATTAAAAATATGAATTTAGAAGAAAAAGAATTAATAGGTATGCTTAAAAATGTTGCCCTGTCATTCAGAACCACTAATAAACAATTAAAACCGAAAACCAGACTTAGCCACCTTAATTTGTGTGGTTTCTACATAATTATCTTTTATTTAAATATCAAATATGAAAAGTGCATGTATACTTTGAAAAGAAAAAGCGCATTTTCATTAAGGTTAAATTTTGAATTAAGAATTTGTAACTTCATGATGTACAGCTGATAGCTAAATACAATAAAGCGTAAGGCCGCCAAGGCCGTTAAGGCGCGAACTCGTGAGTGGGACCTCCGGGGTTCGAATCCCGCCAGGACCGCCCTCCGTGATTGAAGTTTTTCTCAGTCCTCATAAATGGCAAATGCCGGGGCAGCCCCCTAAACTTAGTCCTGGAACATTTCCTTCCTTTAAAAAAAACACACACCTTTCCCAATATATAATTTCATCTCATGTATCATCAGTGTCCACCGCTTGTGGCGCCTCAATAGTAAAAACGGACGTTAAACACTATTCCAAAAAAAAAAAAAAAAAAAAAAAATCGTCATTTAATGGATTTATTGAGAACTACACCCAACTCGGAGCCGCTTTTAGGAGCAAAGGAACCGACATAAACTCTCTCTGTTTTACCTATGATTTAAGTATCGTAAGGTATAGACCCCATTTGAAATTAATTGCTTTTAAATAAGAACACAGTTTACCCTCTTATTTGTGTAAACCGTTGGATAGTTTTATGGCATTTGGAATATTTGGAAAATTCTCCGGGATTACTCGCCAATTTTGATTATAACTTCAATAATTTTTCATTAATGAAACAAAATATCATGCACATTTGGCTGTTCTTTTAATCTATTATAAAGAGTAACGTTGAAATCCTTTCTGAATCACTCGATGACATTTGACACTCAAAGCAAGATGGTTAACTCGTGACCAATAAGAAACCATTTTGTGATCGTAAATACTTAACCGCGTAGTTCACTTTTGCGTCACAAGTAAAAAGAATATAAATCAAGCGAGTTAACAGATAGGATTGAAACTTCGTCAGAACAACAAAAAATATGGAAGATGAACGGTTCTAAGACAATGACGCCTACCTGAGGTGTGGCCTTTGTCCATAAGCACGAAACCTGTGATTACTGCTTCACTTCCAGTCTCACACTGGCAGTTCTTGCTAACCTATATCATGATATTGTGTTTACTATTGCATCAGCCTATTCAGCAACATGAAGACCTCAGCCATATCATTTATTCATTGAATATGCGCTTAGATTCGACCTCGAATGCTCTACCATCACTAAAAGTTACCTTTTGCCACGAGGGCTATGATCATGTCGAAGTGACCAAGTGTAACTGCTTTAAAAACTGTAGCATAAAAAACGCTTTGCGGAATTTGCGGTCTGGGTGTGTTTATTATTGTTGGGAAGGGATACAGTAAACGTTATGCAATCGTTTTAACCTTCAAATTTTTGCTTTCAAACTAATAAATTAATTAACGAATGTCAAAAAGGTGCGAATATAAATACTGTAACTAAATGGCTATGAAAAACTTGAGGATAAGACGAAAAACTAAAACTTTAACATCCCATTACTGTTTGCTCAAAATTCCAGTTTATGTATTTAACACTTATAAATGAAATTAACAGAATAATGAAGTATTTGCATTTGGCCTGTATCCGCAAGTTAGCGCAAGTCGCGCGGGCTAAGACCACGCTAGTCGCCGGTTCCGTCGATGAACAAGCTCCCCTTGCATTTTACACGCACAAGTTTGATTAATAATATCATGCACACAATGTTAGTTTTATTTCATAATGAATGACAACCTGAGTTTTAGAAGTTGTTCGAAGTGATTTCTGATCATTTGTAATATTTTAAATGAAAGTTGCATTCATATCTAACAGCCCTGTTCCTGTAATTTTTTCAATGATATTTTCTTTAAGTTTCTCTACAGTATGAGGGTTATTCCTATAGATTTTATTACTGTTTCAGTTCTACTAAAATATTTGAATACAATACGCTACAGAAGTTACTTCATTAACAGAGAGTAATGATAACACCAACGCAGAAATATCCTTAATAACATAAAGACGTGAGTATTATTGACCCCTTAATTGTTAAATTAATTATAATAACACGCAAGGGACAAGGGGAGGAGAAATAAAAGGGAGGAGCTGAAGGGCACACACTGGCTAAAACATTTATGTTAGGGGTTCTTTGCCATACATATAACCAGGCGGTTAAGGTATGGGAGGACCTTAGTTTTCGTATTGATAACTTTTAAATTAGTTTTGATAGTGTTATATTTTTTAGATATTATGTGTGTTTGTTTAGGTATAATTAAGCAATTAAAAATATGGGAATCATTAGTGTACATATTGCAGTTAATTGGTTATAATAATAGTTTGGGTATAAATTATTTGTAGATTATGTTTTTCTTTTGGTTGGATAAGAGCCTGGTTCCCTGGATGCTCCAGTAGGTAGCTGCTGATGGACCGGAAACTGGGGAGTGGAGTCAATCAAGTTGGGATTTTGATTACAGTTAGTGCCTTCTTGAATTGCCGAAGGCCCTTTATAACACAAAGACAGGAATACTGTTTGCTTTCGTAACAGCAAAATGTGACTGACTGTTTACGCTTCCCAAGGGGGGGGGAGGTGGGGTCCAGCCGCTTCAGGTGCTCTCGTGGGAGCTCTGCAGACCTTAAGCACCCGCTACGAGGGGTTTTCGGAAAGTATTTACAATAGCGGTGTTTTACCAATACCTGCAATCTATGGGCATGTCCATTCGTAGGGTGATAGACTATCAGACTAGGACACCATGCAGACGCTAGATGGAAGTTGTAAGCAGAGTGTGTAGCGAATAAACAATGTTCGTTTGTTCTCAAATAAACGTGGACAAGATGGAAGACGGTCAAAACTGGAGTTTATGGATGGAAGACGTTAGAAATTCAAAGGCGTTTAACTGCGACACTGTCAAGAAGATCATTTACAACTGAGTTAATGGGTTCGTCAGGGGCAGAGAATCTGCACATATCTCGTCATCAACATCGCGCTCTTCCAAGAACATTTAGGTATTGCTAATGGCACATAATCTGTGATGAATTGAAATGTCGTACAGACATCGGTCGCACAACACTGCACACCAGTATTAACGACGATTTGAATATGAAAAAAGTGTGCGCACATTTGGTACAATGGGCTTGATAGACACAGAAGGACAAAAGGGTTGAAGTCTGTCGAATTTTACTGGTAATTTATAAGGTAGATCCGGATTTTTTTTTGTAGAATGGTGATGAGTAATGGTGTCACTACCACACACCAGAGAAGAAAGTTCAATTCATGCAATGAAAACATCCGGGGAATCCCCGGCTCAACAAATTTCGTGCTGCTCCATCTGCGGTCAAGCTGATGATCACCATCTTTTGGGACACTTCAGACATACTGCTAATGGAGGGGCTTCCTCAAGGAACGACTGTCAACAGCGAGGTGTACTGCGAAACCTTACACGACTTAGACGCAGAATTCAGCAACGGTGAAAGGGGGAAGTGGTCGACAGGAGTGTTCTTCCACATGACAAGTTGGCATCGCTGGGGTTCATTGCTGTGCCACACCCACCACATTCAACCAGATATCACTCTGATTTTTGCTTTATTTCACAACATGAAGAATTCGCTGTGGGATAAACATTTCAGCAAAAACGAAAAAAATCAGGCAACTGTCCATGAGTGCTGGCGTAGTAATCTCAAACAATAGTTTCAGTTATCCGCTGAGCTGAGCGCAGAACGGGCGCTGGATCGTAATAATGGATCCAAGTTTTATTCATAGTTACAATACTATCTAAAAATTTGGAAGAATTACCAGGATAGGCCCATAAGTTTCCTGTCTCGCCGATAAGGATTATCGCCTTCACAAAAGCCTTATCTGTTGTTATATCTTATCTGTTAAGTAAATAATTGCAACTGTAGCTTCTACTCTGCTGTGTTCAGTTGTTCAGATATAGTTGCATAAAGAAGGCTATGTGTAGAAGATTGTGACATGTTCAAAATGGAGTAACGAGCTGTTATTAAGTTCATCACAAAAGAAGGACTTACTTCAAATGAAATTAAATAGAGATTGGACGGTGTATATGGGTAAGCATCCTTTTCATATTCTACGGTAAAGGGTCAAACATTTTCGAATAGGTCGAAAAAGTATTGAAGACGAAGAGGATGCAGGTCAGCCCTTGGAGGTGCTCACTCCTGAAAACATCGCTCTTGTGGAGAGAGAAATTATGGGAAACAGATGGCTCAAAGTTACAGAAATAGCAGTAAGGTTGGGTCTTTCTAAAGCAACAGTCCTTCGAATTATTCTTGAACATTTAAATATGAATAAGGTTAGTGCAAGATGGGTGCCTAGACTTCTTTCCTTTGTCCAAAAGCAGCAACGAATCATCTGTTGTCAGGCATTTTTGGAGCTCTGCCGTAGCAACGAGAGTTACAGGAGATGAAACTATGGTCCTCTACTACGATCCCTCGTCCAAAAGAGAATCAATGGAGTGGCAGGCATAAACCTGGCGAAGCACCGCCTCTAAAGGCCAAGGTCACTCAGTCAACCAAGAAGGTCATGGCCACAATCTTTTGGGACTGTGAAGGAATACTCTTCATTGACTTCAAGGAGACAAACACAACAGTAAATGGGGATCCTATATTAGCTTACTGCACAGACTACATGCTTCCATCAAAGAGAAAAGGCGAGCGAGCAAAGCCGAGTGGTGGTGTGCGCCTTCTTCACGACAGCGCGCCTGTGCACACAGCTCTTGATGCAAAGGAAGCTGTGAAGAAATGTGACTTTAAGGAGATGAACCATCCACCCTACAGTCCAGATCTAGCTACCAGGGACTATTTTCTCTTCTCAAAACTCAAGAAGAACTTTCGAGGAAGGAAATTTAAGTGTGACGAAGAAGTGATGAGTGCTGTTTATGCTCATTTTGCAGACAAGCCTTCTCACTAATTTTTGGGAGGGAGGATTGAAATGTTAATTCAAAGACGTGAGAAGTGTATTGCATTAAAAGGTAACTATATTGAAAAGTGAAATACAGTTTTTGTTTTTTATCATATCTAGAAAATGGTTAGGCTGGAAATTTATGAACCTACTCTCGTATTTTTAAAATGACAACAAATCGACTTGGAAGTAATCACTCTGAGTCATTTTTGATCAGCATTCGGGCATTTGGGAATCCATTTAGCAGTGATATTCAAATTATGTTGTACGATGTTAAAGATTTATAGTTCTAATGCCCAATTTGTCGATCCTCAGAAACCATATCATGTACATTATTAACATTATCGGGAGTATAATAAAAACGGGTATTCTAACACGATGTTCATCTTCGACATTATTTTTCGTCTCTTAAACTCAAATTGTTTTATGGTGTTGTATGAAAGACTGTGGTTTTTTATCGTATCCATCGAACGATGCTAAACATTCAGATTCTTCTCTGCTATATTTACGTTAAAATTTTGCAATATAAAATCAGCTACACTTACGTTTACCAAAATTGGACAAATTTACACAATGACATACGAGTACTTGTGGTCATGATAGCCGCTTTCAGTGTTGTTAATATGACGGGTCCCAGGCTAAGAACTTATGAATACTCCCTAGTATTGTGAGTAGACACAAATTCATTAAAAGATGTCAGAAATATATACGACTGCATATGGACACAGTTTATAACATGATCTATATATTTAATCATGGACTAAAACCAATCTTCTGTGTATGCTATTATTGATCAAAGATGTGCGAATATAAAAGCTAGCAGAATTTGTTCATTGACGGAATTTGCGACTGGCGCTATCTTGTGTTCATTTGCGGACGAAGGATAAAAATAACAGCTTTTTACATGCTTCAATTATAATGATACGGATATCTCATTTTAAACGATTTACTTATTTTCTACAAAATCACTTTTTTCCCATGTATGTGATACATGTCTGGAAAAAAATTAATTCTATTTATTTTAAAGTGGAATATGTATTTTATAAATCGCCTACTGTGCTTAACAACATGAGAGATATTTTTTAAAAATTAATACTAAAATTCTTGAGTGAAATGATGCTTTAAATGATTAAAAATGCTTCTAAAATGAATTAAACATCTTAACTGATTACACACATACTTTGCTAAATCTCAACTGGATGCTAATTTACAGAGCACCGATAAACTGCGCCTGCAGCTGTCATGCAGTGAATTCATAACTAAAATGTCCTTTCTGAACCCCCAGCTTTCGAACTTTACCCAGTGAGTTATCAGCAGACAATGAATAGAGCAGACTTGTACACACATGCGGGCTGATACGGTACCAGCTGACCGCGAAATTCTCATTTACTCAGTCCTTCGGTGTTATACCGAGCGACTTTAATACATGCTCTGTTTCTCAGACAAAGGTGAACATGTCTGCTTGAAAAACAAGGACTTTTAGGCTTGCTTACTACTTTTAAATTGTTAAAATAGTTTAGTGATTTAACACGTTAATGCAAGATTTCTCTCCCAAGTGTATATGCATCCGTTCTGTTTTACTGATTGCCGATACATTTGCAATCTATCAACTGAAGAGAAACTTACAGCAGTTTATTTGCAGGTGTGCGAGAAAATAATAGCGAATTTTGGGCACGCTTAAAACGTTAGTATCATACTCTTAGAAGTGGCCACTTTGAGCATCTTGTAAATACATAACTTTCCCATCAATCTATACATCTATAACGTGACCAAAAAAGTCTGTCATTTTCAGCGGAGGTTTCGGTTGTTTGGAGATACATTCATAGTTTGTCAATCAGTGATGACAGCGTCTTGGAGTGTCCTACTCATCAAGATACGGATTCTTCTGCTGACCTGACAACAAGGAATTTGCTCATGCTGTCTCGTATAGAACTGACGAATTGCTGGGCCATGTCCTCAAAGTCTACGTGTTGCAACATTATCATTGTTGTTGAGTTTCCTGCAAGATTATTTCATTTTATACCCATATATGATACAGAATAATTTACGAGTTTGTTTAAATTATACGAACTCTTATTGAAAGTGATTTAATTTGGGGAAATACACCTACCAGCCGGCAATTAGATATTAGGGACATTGTAATATATTGTGGCACATTGCAGTAGGTTAACAATATGTTACGGTTCCCAAACAGTGCTCCGCGAAACATCTCCTAGTGCTACTTCAACAAATTGGAAGAATAAAGAAATGACTGGGCCTTAAAATTGGGAATTTTGTGCGGTCATGAATCGCGTGTCAGTAAAAATCGAGTAGAAATAAATGAAGTGCATTCAAGTTATTACACCTCCGATTTTTTCTGTTCACTATTTAATAACACGAAAACTATGAAACTTGTGTCACTTCTCGATTTATCTCCCTGTATACATTTTTCACAACGTCGATGCCATGATCTCATGGCCGCTGAGAACGCTTCTGTAGGAATCTGTTTTGATCACTAGAAAATCGCCGATGTAATAGCGGCACGGCTAGTGAATGTGGGACCACGAATTGTCTTTCATCGTTGGAAACAGCCAAAAATCGCTAGAAGTCAGGTCAGGTAAGTCCCTACTCACCTGAGGAGTCAAATCAAATGTTTTCATGAAGATATTGCTGCGTCACGTTCGCCCGATGCGTTGGGGCGTTGTCTTGGTGAAAGAGTACACATACAGCCTTTTCCTGCCATTTTTCACGCAACGGAGCTTCTTCTAAATATCTTCATAGGACACACCTGTCATCGTAGTGCCCTTTGGAACGCAATAATTAAGGATTACTTCATCTGTCGCAGAACATGGCAGAACATTTTTCTGCACTGGCACTTACCCCTTTTTTTTTTTTTTTTTTTTTGTGGCAGTGAATCTGAGTGCTTCCATTGAGCAGACTGGCGCTTCGTTTCAGGATTGAAAAACGGCATCCATGTCTCATCATTGTTACAAACGATGAAAAGAACGTCCCATTCATGTCGTCATCACGCTTCAACATTACCTGGCAACATGCCACGCGCGCAGCAGACAGGTTGTTCATCAGCATTCGTGGCACCCACCTGGAGGACACTTTTCTTATTTTCAGATCTTCATGCAGGTTGTGTGCACAGATCCCATGGAAAAGCCAACTTTGGAGGCGATGTGTTCCACACTCATTCGGCGATCCTCCAAAACAACTTTTTTCACTTGCTTCATTTCGCCAGACCAACTTGTGCGAGGCCGAGATTGCCTTAGTTTGTTGTCACACGACGACTGCCTTCCTTGAACTGTCGCATGCATGAATGCACATTAGACACATCTATGACACCATCACCACATGTCTCATTTAACCGGCGATGAATTTCAGTCGGTGTCAAGCCACGCAAATGGAGAAAATGAATTATTACACGCTGTTCTTGTAGTGAAAAAGTCGCCAATTTCCTAGGAAAAACAACAACGGTGTTTGTGGCCAGCGTCAAAATGCAAAAGTTCAAAAAGAAAATCAAGTTTGGGGAGAATTAATACTAGAACAATGACAATTTTGACAGCTTCCCAATGGTAAAATCATTTATAGAAGAATTAGATTCAGACATACCTAGGGATATCTTAAATGAGTTTAAAGTTCATTTACTAAGTTTGCTTGATAGTTTCAACAGTTATTTTCCGGAAGAACTCCATGAAAAAACGGAAGAAAACTTTTGGGTTGTAAACCCATTCTCTGCTGTGTCAGAAAAGTCAGTCTCTCTGATTTTTTTTTGATTAGGTTTATTTACGGACGCTCTTTTACATCCCAAGTCAGTAGCGTCCCATTCAACTCAGGGCGTGAAATGGCTGATAAATTTTGCTCAGAGGCCTCTTTTTTCAGGCTTGAGGTTCTTTATCTTGCCGTAAATGTACGACATGGGACCCCTGGCTTTACTTCCCTTCCAAAGGAAGCCATACTTAGGATTTTGAAAAAATCTATCGGTCCTGACTGGGATCGAACCCGCGATCTTGGGCTTAGGAGGCAAGTATGGTAACCTTTACGCCACCAGGACCGACAGTCTCTCTGACAATGCAACAATATGAATGATTGATTACTTTGACATCAAATCTACGATGAAAGATAATTTTTAAGAAGTCACTATCTGAATTCTAGTGTCAGTTAAAAGACAAATTTAGTTTTGTTTGATAAAGCTAAAAGTATCGTTTGCAGTCACTTATTTATGTGAATCAGGATTCTCTGCTCATGCAGGTACTAAAACCACACACGCTCCTCTTGATGCGGAGCCAGATATTCGGCTCCGCTGTCCCAAATTCAACCATCTATAGCTGAGTTATGTAAATCAACTAGAGTCACATCCCTCTCATCAGAATACTTTTTTACGGTCCCAAGTAACATTTTTGGTTTTGCAATATTAAAAATGGTTTTATGTACCAGATATATGAGGATATGTTACGGATTTTACTTTTAGTTCACTTTAAAATGTTATACTTAACATGTTTTTGTTTGTTTGATTTGTAACGTATGTAGTGAAATTAGAGTTGAAAATCTTTTTGTAAACAAATAAATTAATAAAGCATGTTTCACATGTCTAAAATTCTATAATCTGAATGTTTAGCTTCTATCCTCAAATAATATGATCATAAAGTGCAAGGTGAAAATTAGTGCACCGTGATGAACTTTTCCACTGAAAAGTACTTCATAACCTAAAATGTTTAGGAACCTCTGTGTTACACACACCCATTATTGAAGTCAGTAGTTCAAACAGTACAATTGTTAGTTTCAGGCTAGTATCATTTCGTATTTAGAGTTGGGGTATGGTGTTTGCGCATGCGCATGCGCATGGTCGCACATTTAGCATGGTTATGAATGAATCGGTAGCTGATTTTAGAAATAGGAGAACGTCTTGATATATACTCCGATGGGCCGCTCTAACGATAGCCAATACGGTAATGTAGAGTTCATCTAAATGTGCGATGTAATAAATTGGATGTTCTGATGTTGGTAGTGGTTAATCTATAACCTGGTGCTATTCTTTTCTAGTTTTAGTGAGAGATGACCAAGATACAAGCAGTTAAGATCACTCCATGTCCAGCTAAATGTATTGGGGATCGCCCTAATGTAGTAATAGTGAGTGCTCTAATAATTTGGGCTGTGACAATGATTGGTTATATAACATATTTTGGTATATTATACTCGCAGTTATATAAGCATTTGTGAGATCGATAATAAATATCTAACACTGAAGGACGCAGTTGTTTGAATATATATTTTTCATTGAAACCAGAAACACTGTCGTGTTATACGCTCTTTGACCTTGACGTCACGAATCCATAGCCCTCATTAATTATTGAACATATGTCCCTGCAGCAAATGCCTGATAATAAAGCCGACCCTGACGTACCAGATAAAAGTAAATTGTTTCGTTTGACGGCTTCGCCTTGCAAGTCGATACTTATATCTCACATGATTTATTTTTGGATCTCAGATGCAATTGGACCTTATCTTGTAGTATTTTAAAATGCGCAGCGAATTTGTAAACTTAATCTGTAATTGTTTTGTGTTTGCATATGAAAAGTGGAGCATTAGTAAAATAGAGAATTTTGTGACCTTTTAAACCTTGTATATATAATAAAGATTTTGTAAATTCTCTCGCAATGAACGCACTAATACATAGGACTTTCATTTCAAAACTAATTTTAACATGATTTAATTAAAACACGCCATCTATATATTGAGTTTAAAACCAATGTTGATTAAATTCTACGTTTCATCCCCCATTCCAGTCACTCCCTTTGAGATTTTAAACGGCATCCCTCTCTAGAGGATTCAGTTGTTATTACATCTTTGTATTATATCATGGCCGCCTGAACTGTTATTGCTGTTTGAGATTGGAATTATATTTAAAAGACAGATGGCTGTAGGACGAAGTTATTTTGCCTAAAATTACAATTATTAACATTATAGTAACTTCGTCTATTTGCTAATTGTTAAAGCGTTATACACCATTTTAAACAATTTATTACCAAAGCATAACTTTGTATTATATTAAATACTAAAATATTTTGTAATTCTAACATGTCAAAATTCAAATAACGAGAATATAGGTTACAAATCAGTGATAGAAAACAAAAGATGTCAACAATTGAATTCCTTTAAAATTTAAGTATAAAAATGCAGGGTGCCATTTGAATGTTTAAAGTGGGGGTGACTAGGGGTGAGGTGTTGAAACCAAACATTTAAACTTAATGTTAAATAAGTAACTATTAAAATCGGAAAGTTTAGAAATGAAAACTCTGAAGCTAAAATGATAAATTGTTTACTTCTACAATCTTCTATTATGAAAAAAAAATTCTATTTTGTATAGAATGCATACTACACTAACAAATCATGCCCAATTTAACAGAACCATTTTAATTCCTCTTCTCCCATTTTCACATTTCACATTTTAAAATGCTCTGCACAAAAATTACCAGAAAATGCGAAAATTATCGCGAGATGACAACACTGGCTCATTGTAATCGTTTATTTAATAAGGCACGTATTACATTACTGACCCTTTTTTCTTAACTCGTGTAACCCATGTTTTTTTTTAATAAAAGGTCATGCAAAACAAAATGTTAAACGATGGCATTTTCCCTTCCACTGTTATCTACCTATGGAATAACAAAGTAATATGAATTTTGCAGGAAAAGTTTTATATAAATCCAGACTGTCCTCAAAGAAATATTCCTCGATTTTTAGGTCATAAAAATTATTAATATTAACTGAACCGAACGAATGTTAATTATAAAAAGAAAAAGCATCTAGAAATGTTTTCTGAAAACAATTTCAACCGGTGAAAAATACTGCTTAAACTTGATAATTTATTAAAAAAATCTTTTCAGATCGCCTCCGGGGCTAGTGGTAGCGTTTGCAATGTCCCGGGTTCAAATTCCGGTCAGATCAAAATTACCTGAGTAAGGTTTTTTTCGGAGTTTTTCTTATTCTGGGATGGTGAATAGCTTTAAGGTGCCAAGCATTCTGAACTTATTTGCGCCATCATTAATTCATTTCATTTCATTCACCCATACAGAGTTACACCTATAATATTCAGTCCAAAACCCAAAGACGTCAGGCGTAGACCAATACAGTCAAAGTGACAATAAATAAAACATCTATCTCTTGTTATATTAGTTAATGCTGTTATTGGAACAAACTGCATGGAGCTTATTGCGTTGTTATGACAACGTTAATTTCATTGCTTCATAACGCAATAGCTTACGAGCGAAAACGTTCTGATTATAACTGATGTATCAGCATTAGTCACTTTAAATTGCACGAATAATAATTAATATATCTTTAGCAATGACATGAAAGTAGTTTTATTTGTATGATATGCAAACTGATGCAAAACAACACAAGTCTGCCATACATTTTCCCCTCTATAGCAAAGCAAGCAAACTAATTATCTCTACATCTGACATGTGTTGAATAGACGGTCATTATATGCCATGTACAAAGTTGTTATTTTTGATGATTCGAAAAGTAACAAGGAAAAGGTAGCATAGAATTTTATCGGTTCTTAATACAGTTTCAATATTTGAAGAATTATGTTGTCTTAGGCAGAAAGACAGGGCTTTTATTTAAAAACTTGTCAGTATGTACAATTGCCAATTTAATATAAACTTATTTAAACAAAAATTGTCAATGTAGATTTACAGGGAACTTTAAAATCAACGTTTAGGTTTAATCCTCCCGTCCTCAGTTACTCCCAGTTTACTTTCAAATGGCACCCCTGATTTATTATCCTAAATTTTAAAAAGGACTGTTGGTACTATTGTTTCAATTGATACAGAAACTACAAAAACTATTGGGCATTGAATTAAACAGTTATGTCTTGGAGCAACTGTTTCAAAATTGAGTATACCCTACAAGGAGCAGAATGCGAGCGGGTTAGTCAGCATAAATATTTCTGTAATAATTGCCAAAAGAAATTTTTTCATGTTACAACTGACTTCCTGTTTACCCCAACCAAATTTAAAGAATAATCACAATCTAGGTCACTAGGCATGGACAGCCCTATTTAAAGTGTAATTTTATACAGGGTGACCAAATGGAATAGACTGTTTTCAGAACCTTCTTGTTGGACACTCGTGTAGAATTATACAAAAATACTTTTTCAAGGAACAAGTAACAATGCAATTTATTAATCTGAATTTATTTTTTAAAAATGACATTTTTTAAGTCTCCATGACAACGAACACATTCGTATAATCGGCTTGAGATGTTCTGAACTCGCACAATAAAACGTGATCAATGTCTCTAATTTCACGAGTTGTGTTTTCTTTTAACTGCATGATGATCCATGGCCTGTAGCAGTACACTTTACTTTTCAAGTATCCCCATAAAAAATAGTCTACAGTCGTCACATCGGACTGACCAGGCAACATCAGCAAATCGAAAAATTATATATCCAGGAAAAAGGATCCGCAGAGTGTTCATTGTTTCACGAGCAGTGTGAGCTGTGGCAACATTCTGCTGGAATCAAAATCTGTTTCGTCATCATTATCCATCGAAAGCACAGTGTTGCCAACCTTTCTGGTACATTAAATTCTACTCTAAATCTTCTCTGAACGTAGAAGATTGACTTAGATTCAATAAATCTTGTAACAACAACAATACACATTTTTCAACCGTCCAATTATCAATACTGTTGTTTAATAAATGGACAGAATAAATTGCATAGTTACATAGCAACCAATACCATAACAATAAAAAATCGCTAGAAACGGCAGGCGTTCTGAAAACTGTTATCTTCCATCGGGTCATTGTGATTTTTAAAAAATAAGTTCAGATTAAGAAATTGCATTGTGTAATTTGTTCCTTGAAAAAGTATTTTTATTTAATTCTATACGAGTGTCCCACAAGAAGGTTCTGAAAACCGTCATATTCCATTGGGTTATCCTGTATTAGTAAGAGTGAGTTTTGAAATTGGAAGTGGCCGGGATTGAGGGGTGAAACCTAAATCTAATGAACTTTGGTTTCAAACTTCTCTTCAACATCTTAAATTTACGTGTTTTTTTGTTTAAACTAAATTTTAAGTATATAGTTATTCAGACTGGCAAGTTTTGAAATGAAAACCCTATATAATAAGAGTTTATAAATAATCAAACAGATATTGGGTGAATATTTAGAATAACTATATGTTCTTCAAGGGCAATTAAAATTTTTCTGTTCCAAACGTTGGCGCTAATTGTGTGCCTATTTCATTGTTTTAATTCTAAATGGACTACATTAAAACAAAGTAAAGCAAATTAAAGCAAAGTTCTACTTGAAGATACAATGATTTCTGTACAAAGTTTCACATTGCTCTTTAGAACCAGGCAGATATTTTATCTATGGGGTACATCCTTCACATTTCCTTGATTTCATTCGCTGAGGTAGTGGATAGGCACTCAAGTATTCTTTTTTGTATGAAGTTTGATTGTTCGGGACGCGGAATACTAGTAAGATAGCGTTTTTGTGATTATATTCATTTCTTGTTTTCTAACCAGATTATAACTATCCAGGAAAACAATAAAACCTGTAACTGAATATGCTGAAGTGTTCTGAACAATGTTTTATTTTTTAACAGTCAAGATGGAAAACTTAGGTTATGTTTAAAGTTTTTTTTTAACAATTTATTTACTTTGTAGAATATAAACGCCAGATAGCACGTATTTAGAGTCTTTGAATACACAAGTCAAGATTTAAAAATAATGAAATTAAAATTATTAAAATTGTTACACATTTTTATGAGAGGGAAATATTTTTAGGAAGAAGAGCAATTTGCAGGGTAATGTTAGTGTCATGGTTCAGGAATATTAAAAAAAAAAAACCTTAAAATATAGAGGTTATTTGTTTATGGAGCAGAAGCAGCTACAAGTGGCAGAAGGGTTATTATTAGTTTAAAATTTATAATAGATTTATAATAGAAATCAAGAGGGAAGACCAGTAAATTAGAGCTCAAAAATGAACGAAATATTTCATAATTAATGTTGGTATAGAACGGTTAGAGGAGAAAGATGTGGATGGGGAAACGAATATCTTAAGAGGAAAAAGACCTTCTATAATGAATAGATGCGTAAAAGATGGGGTGAAAGAACTTTTATAGAGGTGTATAGGAAAAAATCCACAAGCATTAGATTTTGTGTATGTTTGGAAAGAAACTAAAATGAATTGTATTTAACGAGGTTTTGTACTAGTCCATGTGTGTAAACAAATCACTTATCACGGTTGAGGCCTATACTCCTTCCCATGATGACTTTTCACTAGTGCGCTTCTCCCAACGATGTGCTGACACTTCTACAGCCCTCTGGAAAAAGGATGTTCTAACCTCTGAAAACCGCTGTTAAGCTAATGACAAATTCCTTCCTTAAAGGGCTTCTTTCAATTTTTGGAACAGCCCTTGTAACTGGGAGCTAGATCTGTAGAAAAGTAGGATGTTCCAGCAGTTCAAACCAGTTGCATACAAAACATCAGGCTATAAGCATCGCTCTGAAGAAACAACCCTTCTCGCTTTAACTTTCCGCGACGTTTCTACTGAATTGTATTTGGTAAATTTTAAATTAAATTAACATAATAATGATTTATTATTTCATTCCTTATTTTGTATTTTCACTTCAGATCTGATGATGAATCCATGACTCGGACACTAGATCACAACCATAAATTATTCACGAAATTAGGAAGTTCACAAAAACTCTTACAAATATTTAATAGAGCATAACATTCTCATGAATACCCTCATACACAGGTATTATCGGAAATGAAATGGGGGGGGGGGAGAAAAGAAAAGAAAAACCCATAGCCAAACAAAAAACTAGAGAAAATAACCATAAAAAAAAAAGGAAAACCAAATCAAATCAAACCCCCCTATTGCTCTCCAACAACAGACCCAAGGAAATCCATGGGACATGGAAGGAGCTGGGAAAATACAAAACCAGAAAACGAAAAGAAGTCACAGTTAGCTGCCTTCAGATTAACAAGGAACTCAACTGTTTAGCAGCACATCGGCAAAAAATAGGAATCAATATTTCCAAGGAGTGCACCATCTACAAAGAAAAATACACTTACCCCCTTCTAATGTGCAGGAATTTCAAAACCAACAAAAATGCACTATACCGGACACCAAGAAAACTAATGGGATAAATTGCAGGTCATTGGAAGAAATTTTCAGTACAATTTGTATTCCTATCTTTTTGTATTTAGCAGGCGAATCTAATCGTGCCATTGTACGCAATTTTTTTGTAGACAACTACACTTTTCCTAAGTATTTCCTTACACTCGCACGAGGTTTTGCGTCTCAGCAGCTGGACATGTTACAGTCAGCCGCGTTTTATGCTACTTGCTCTAATCGCACACCAAACTCCAATTTTCTAATCACAACGAAGGGCTTCTTGTATACAATTTGGATTTTAAGAATACCAATAGCGGGTATTCCAGTGTTCACATGATCATTTTAGTGGAACCATCCTCGTCTGAAAGAAACACAAGCTCTGAGTAGATTAATCTTTCAATCACTGAGAAAAGAAACCACTGACAATAACGCACGCTTGCTACGGGATCACCTTGTCTATGGACACCAGGCAAGGTATGAATTTTAACAATTTTGTTGCTGTATGTGTAGAAGGCACTGAAAGTCCGACTTTTGACTAATTTCGGTAGTGATTTTGTTGGTGAACGTTCAAGAATTGCGCCAGTTTCCTCTGAATTGTCTTTGTTAAAACTGTACGACTTCGTGTGCGTTTCTTATTTTGCATTGATCCATAAGTATTATATTTATTCACAAGATCGTGAATTGTAGTTCTGGAAGTAGGCAGTTGCCCAGGGAACTTCCGAATAAATTTCTCACGAAAGCGATGAAGTGATTCGTATTTATAATAACATTTACACACAAAAACACATTGTTCTAAAGTCTTATAATTCGGCAATTGCTCGGAAGTTGGGGTAAGCAGACAGGAAGTCAGGAGGGGAGCCGACCTTGGCCGAGGTGACATATTCTGGAAATCCGGTATATCCAATATGGCTGAAAAAAGTTATTTTCAAAATCTGACAATGTTCTCAAAAGTAGAAATGGTAGCTAACTATTTTTGTAATGATTTCTAAATAGACACATCATTGTGAAAGTATCGAACATTTCTGGATTATCATAAAAGTACTATCCTAAAGCTTACTAAGGCTACAATTATCGAATGGATGGCATCGCTGAACTGATGAGTCTAATGCGACAATGTATGAACATGCAATTGCGCGAGCGTCAGTATTCTTGTGCAATGAAATTACATTTATAAACCAATCAATTTGAAATGGATAGAAATTAATCCTCGTGTAACTAATTATTAGTGTTTTTATTATAAAACGTTTTTATCCTCCCTCCTGAATATGTACACATTTTCTATCACACTTGTCCAAGATAGGAAACCAGTGTCTTTAAAAGTTTGTTTAATAGTAACAAAAGATAGTGAACATATGACAGCAAAATATTGCATCACTCTAGATAAAAGTTGAAGGTCAAGATATCATGAAATTGTGTACATATTAATTATTTAGCTCTCTACCGCTACGGGTGGGGCGCAGACTCGTGAGCGGGAGGTCTGGGGTTCGATTCCCATCGGGATTGTCTACCCTATTGTTTTTTTCCAGGTTTCCTCAGTCCTCATTAATGGAAAATGCCGAGGAGGTACCCTAAACGTAGCCCTGGAACGTTTCCTTCCTTAAAAAAAACATATTTCCCAATTTATCATTTCATCTCATGTATCATCAGTGTCCACCGCCTGTGGTGCCTCACTAATAAAGGCGGGCATTAAAGACTACTCAAAAAACTGTCTACTATCATAACCTGTCTAGTCAATCATTACATTATATAAAAAATCCCTCAATGTATTTCTTCGGAAAATTATATATAACTGTTTCAGAACTGGAGCCATTGAAAATTTATTATGAAAATGAAACTTATTTATCCCCGAGTAAGTATATATTACATAAATAGCAATATATGCGTCTCTCTGCTTTAGTCATTCCTATGCTCATGTATGTAAGTTTGTAAAGAATATTAGATAAGCATTTAAACAAGTTAATAAACGATCTTGGTGTGTATCTGCATAAAATGTTCCCCTGCCTAATGTGCTGATAAATGAATTAGCCAGTGTACTTTGTACTCCGCATTATGTCGCCTGAGCTACATATTTTGCATTTATGTCATTTTCGAGTAAAGAGAAAGGTAATAAATAGTTCGGGAAATCAATTATAAAATCCATTCAATTTTGAAGTATATTCATGAACTTTATATTTCCTTCCTTTAGCAGTTTTAATCCGCACGTGTATCTTGGATTCCATTCTTAGCAGCTTGATGTACCTACATATGTAGTTAATTGCATATAGGTGTATGAGCTGATTATTTGTGATAGTGTTTATACGATTTTTCACTCGGTTTATGCAGTTTTTTTTTCTTACTATAGAACAGAAGCCTCTTAAAGTACTCTCGGAATATGACACATAGAACAAAGTTAAGGTCACGGAATAAATGAATTTGGTGGCAGACAAGAGAAGAGGCGTCCAAATATTACCTCTAATACCTACAAGAACTGTTCAATACTTTTTGTGAAAGTTTGTTCTTCCCTATAGCACATCGTGAAAAGGGTTTGAAGTGTTTAAAAAACGGAAAGTGGACCCGTAGACTCCATCTTGTGCTCTAATGAGAGGAAACATTAACACCGCTGCTGTCATTGTGAGAAAGGATTCTGGAATAACATTAAGAACACTTTCAGAAATTCTGAGAACTTTGCTGGGCGCCACTCACATGTTGGTAACTGAAAAGTTGCATATGAGACGTGTTTGTGCACAGTGGGTTTCAAGACGGCTGATTCCCGAACAAAAGAACGCTTGCGTGCAGGTTTGCATGTAGTTGAAGATGACGTTAAAAAAGATACGGAGTTTCTTTCAAAGGTAATCGTTGCTACATCATTTTGATCCTAAGCGGAAACAGCAAAGTGTGGAAACATCCATCATTACCAACACAAAAATAACAATTAAAAAGAAAAAAAGTGTCGCTTCTGCTGGGAAAGTTATAGTTATTTTATTTTTGCCCACGAAATAGTTTGGTTTTCATTTAATCAACGATGAAATTATTTTTAACTGTTCAAAACATTCTTATGTACCTCCCAGAAATTTCGGTTTTATTTGGAATGAGAGCTATTGTTGACAATCTGTAAATTTTCATATGTGGTACTATTAACTGGTAATTCGTAATCTGTTGACACAAAAGCCAACCCATCACTGAACGAGAATTGTATTTCATTCTTGAATGCTTTAAATCATTCTGCGTATACTTGATATTTATTTCTTATTGCCGTCATAAATAAAGGAAACAATTAACTCCTAACGTGACTATGTACGGAATATATAAATTGAAATTGTCGATATTTAGGGGCATTGTGGTCTTCTTTTCAATGCTCGTTAATAATGTTGAAATATGCACTTAATAATTATGCACTAAAAGCTTGAGAGTCTACGGACTTTTTATAGTGTCAGATTCCATGACAGAGGGAGCACTAACAATAAAAGAGGAAATATTCAAATTATTTGGTTTAACAACAAACATTGTAATTTGTTAGTTATTGCAAGTAACTGCGTGTACGGACCTTAGTCTCACAATAAAACTTCCTCTGCTTTCATGATCAACTTATTTCTTCTGTCCGTAAACTTTCTACATCGCACGAAGTGAGGGGACTACTTGTAGTCTGATGATAAGCTACCATGGCTTCCATATTGTTGAAGCACTTTGCTAGTTTCCCTTAGCTGCTTCAGATGCGAGGGCTGTCGCAAATTTGTGTTTTACAACTTCACCTTGCTTACCACCTGCTGCATTTATAAATTCAATTTAAGTTGGGATTTTACCATTTACTCCACGATATCCCTACTGCAATGTATACCCCACAAAGCTCTGTTTAAAAATAATCTGTCAAATTTCAAACGGTTGCCAAGAAGGTATGATTTTCTTTCATAGACTTTTTGTTTTTGTTTGCTTCTCTGCTTAAAAGTTGAACCACTTGGAATTTTTGTGGCATCTAACCAGAAAGTAGAAATATCATAAGCAGGGGTAAGGGGCTATTTTATGAGGCTGAGTCAAAAAGTAACCTTCAATTAGCATTCAAAATTCACAATAATGTAATAAAGTGTTTCACTATACATATAAATAACGGATATCTGTATCTATACTGGAGGAACAAGCGAGCACGGCATCTTGAGAAAGGTGACCTGGCGACCATAACAAGATGGCAGCCCCCTTGGAAACATGAACGAGCGAGGAGCAGCGAGCAATTATCCCTTTGGTAGTAAGAGCGAGAAACCAACAAATAATCTTCGAAGAATGAAGAGACAATATGGAGATTCCTGTGCTCACTTCAGCAGACCTTTGAGTGGTACAGAAAGTTTAAAAGTGGAATGTCAACTGTGAGTTATTCAGTTAGCTGCTCTGGTAGACAGCATATTGCGATTACGCCACACACTGTCGCTGCAGTAGAACACGCGATTATTATATTTCCTAGCCTGATAAACAATTTGAAATAATAACAAGCCTATTATTGAAGCGTCTGAAAATAACTACTCATTCATCAGAACAACGGGTCGTCACACACGTTAACAATCACAATGATAAAACATACAGAGCGGGCTTTAAATGAATTCCTCATCCAGCCTACCTCTCGGATTTGCCCTCTAGCGACTTCTTCTTTAAAATTGGCTCGTTGAGAAGATATTTTCGTAGAGAGTAGAAGGTCATTGAAGTCGTCAATGAATCTTTTGCAAATTTTAATAAAATCAATTTTTTGACGGGATAAAAACCTTGAAAACTTACTGGAGACCATATTGAGAAATAACTTTAAAAATTTAGTGAATATTTTACAAATATATTAATAGACACATAAAAATCCTTGGTTTATATATCTAAATAAACGATAAACAATGAGTGCTTTATTTATTTTTACACTTACTGGTTACCATAGCAAACACTTATATAATTTGTTTAATTTATTTTAACTTTACCACGTGAATGAATAAATAAACACTTTTTATTACAGAGTATAGGAATCTCTGATAAAATAATGGGAGAGATGTTTTTAATAAATTAAGGTAACCAGGAAGAATAAACCTAGCAAGTAAAGCAGCAGCAAACATTTTACACTATATCTCAGAACGTTTTAAAGCTACTAATATGAAAAATTTGAGAGATATTAAGGAAAGTTAACTAAAGATGGATCTGTAAATTTTAATTCTTTACTACACTTAAAAAGTTCTTTTTTAATTTTGAACCAAAATAAAATATTGTTAAAAACTAAAAACACTATGACATAACCATTTATTTTACTTATAATCTATTAATGGAATTGGAATGAATTTTTTACTTAAAGTGGAGACAACATACCATTCTGGGAACTAGAATAATGTGTGTATGTTAGTTACTTGAAAAGAAATTAATTTTCAAATTCTGAAAAAAGAAATATAAATATTTTCACTTCTTATTGGTATTGATTTTTTATCAATTAATAATGATATTTGAATACTTCTAGTTACCACACTTCACATTTGCACACATTATGTGTGTGCAATATTTCAACAAGATTGGTCCAGCCAATCCGGAGAAAAATACACATTTATGCAAAAAATTTAAGTTAACAGGAAATAAGATTTATTTTTTGTGCAAAAATTAAATAAAAATGTTTTATCTGCATTAGATAATTAAAATTGACCGAACATCTTTAGTTAAGTATTCTTAATATCTCACAAAATTTTCATATTGATAATTTTATAAATTTCTGAGATACAATGCAAAATGTATACTGCTGCATTACTTGCTAGATTTACACTTCCTGGTTACCTTAAACGAATGGCATCATTTATGTCGAGATGAAATGTTTATGACGATTGGAATAATTAAAAATGATAGAACACAACTGACCCTGCTTGAACTCTGAATACTGTAATAGGCGTTATATTCAGGATATTGAGACGATATCAAGCATTTGTCAATCCAGGAGAACATCATCCAGTAAATTAAGGATTACAACTGCTGCCACGATAGATAGTACCCTGCAGAATGTTGATAATTTAACAAACACAAACTGTTAGAAACACACTCTCGTCGTCTAGCGGTTTGTTACATTATATATCAACCGACAAAGGGAAAAATGGAGCCAAGTTCTCTTCACCGATGAATCACTCTTCAGTCTGCATTCAGATTGCATATGGAGACAACAGGTAACGTAAAAAGGCTGAGACACATACAGAATGTTCACAAATTCAAATGAGATATCCTCATGGTGTGGGGAAGAATAATGTTCAAAACAGAGCTTGTTTTGATCCGCGGAACAATGAAGGAAAACTGACATATTTTAAGATGTTTTGCAACCTACGGTCCTTGCTATTACTGAAGCTACTGGACTAGATTCCTTCACATGTATGATCATTCCAAAGTACATGATGCAAGGTGTACGTCTAGGTGATTCTAAACTGCTCAGTTCGCAGATCTAAATCCTATCGAATATATATGAGATACTATTCAACAGAGAGTTTCAAAGGATATTGAAAACATCAAGAATCTGCATCTGCTGTTCATAAATCTCCATCCTCACTGACAGAATTCGAACCAGATGAAACATTTCTTCGATACCAAGAAGGTGTAGAGCAGTACTTAATGTAAAAATGGGGTATAAATCATTAATGACACATGCATCATTGGAAACTAGAGAAAAGGGGCATATGTGATTGGTATTAGCATCTTTGTGGTGCGGGCTTTTTCCTATAAGAAAGCCCTCACTCGTTTGTCGCGCCGTGGAGGGGGTAGCAAGCCTGCTTGCTTAGTTGTTGATTTGCTGACTGTCGCAGTCGTAGTATAGCTGTTCTCGGGTGTGTGTTGTGCTGTTCGTTTCTTAATTCGACATATACATAGTATTTACTACAGCACAGCGTGTCTTTATGTACGAACCATATGTGTTAACTCAGCCAGCTCGTGAAGTTCAAAGACTGTTTCAAGCAAGATTCACAGATGTAGACGCTCGAGATCATAATCTGTATGTATAATAACTTTCAGGAAGCTGGAAGAGTCCAGTTTAAGAAACAACAAAAGCAGCGTATGGTTCCCTCCGAGGAAAGTTTGCCTGACATTGGTAAACGTTTAGAAAATCTCTTCAACGTTTTGCACAACACGCGGGAATTTTATATGGGTCTGTGCAAAACCTACTAAATTATTGCACTTCAAGGTGTATGAAATAACTGTGGCACAAGCTGTATAGCCAGGTGATCCAGTGAATAGGCGCACGATGTATGACTGGATTCTGGAAACTGTGCACAATGGAGAAATATACCCGCATTTACTATTCTTCTCGGACGAGGCCTGGTTTCACCTCCAAAGTTATTTGTTACTCAAAGAAATCATTACTGGAGTATTGATACAGGTGACTTTGTACACGAAGTGCCCCTCTTTGATGAAAATTTCGGAGTATGGTGCGCTATCAGCGGTGAAAGAATCATAGGACCAACTTTTTTGAGTATGCAGTTGATCCTGTTATTTACGTGAATACCATACTAACCCCCCATTTTTTTTTCAGAGAATAAACCGACAGGGAGAGTAATCATACATTTTGTTTTGAGCAGGGCTTTGCCACTGCGAATTATTCAATGAGAGCAATTCACAATGCGAGAATTATTAGCAGGGATTTATGGTCCCCTCGTCACGCGATTTAAAGGCTGCGATTATTATCTCTGGAGTAAATAATAAAATCCTTGTACAAGACGACCCCGCACACCCACAAGACATCAAAGATAATATTCATCATCAGGAAATTGACCGGATTTATCAAAATGAACTGCAGCGAGTGATGAATAATTTCCTAAAGAGATAACCAAAAATGTGTGGAGAAGATGGCGACAGTCTCAGCATCTTATTTGATAATTTAGTAAGTAATGAGTCTCTTAAATTGGTTTGAGTATTGCTGTCCGGTTGATTTGATTTGTTCTTTTATCCTCTCGTTAATTACCGAGATGGGCTGACGGCTAACGAGCGACGCGCTTACCCATAGACAAAACATTCCGGGGAAAAACAAACCTGGTCGCACGGCCATTTTATGTTTCTTTATTGTAATTATGATTTGTTTTATTTATGGACGCTCTTTAACATCTCTTTAACATGTGTCCCATTTAATTCAGGGCGTGAAACGACCGACAAATTTTGCTCAGAGACCTCTTCTTTCAGGCTTCAGGTTCTTTTTCGTGTCGTAAATGCACGACACGGGACCTACGGCTTTACTTCCCTTCCTAAGAAGGTTCTACTTAGGTTTTTTACGCCCGAAATAAAAATATACCTTGGCCGGGATTGAGCCCGCGATCTTCGGTTTACGAGGCAAGTATGGTTACCACTACACCACCAGGACCGACTTCTTTATCGTGATGGAATATTGCTAATTTTATTTTTACCAATAGAGACGAAACGAGTAATCACAATTTCCAGTTTGATGTACCAACTTGTAGTGATCCCCATTTTCTAATTTACATACATCACAGGTATACACGCACTAGTTCACAAACAGCCGACTGACACATCGCTTTGGCGATTTTCTCTCACTTCTACCGAGCTGTAATTAAGTTTTACAGGGAATGTTGACACAGCGAAGAGCACTTTCCCTCGCATCAGTAATGTATTCGTGTTGTCCCAGCAATGATTCGATACTAAACGAATGCCATTGAAACGCTTATTTAAGTGCACATCTTTCTATTAAAATGCCCTTAATTGAAAAAATCTTAATGCTTCAGAATACAAAGGACGTATGCTATAATACCTACTGTCCGCAATAAAATAAACAGCATATAAAGTTCAAGAATATTGAATAAATATCGCAATTTCGTAAAGGACCAGAGAGGCCTTGAGAAATGCTATGGTTCCAATTGCAAAATTATATAAAAATTAACTAATTGTAGAATTAATTTGCGAGATATTCTAAGTTATTAATCAAACTTTCAGGTTTAGATCTTCCTATAGAATCAACTGTACGAAAGTACGAAATGGGGCATCAACTGGAAATGTACTCCTAAATTGAAGTACGAGGAACAATAATGTTTTGTGGACTTAACGTATCAGTTGCATGAAAATTAAACGTGAAATTTTGTTCATATACGGACTAAATGCAGTGTTGCGTCCAGCCGTATTGACATTGTGCCAGAAGTATAGGCAGCAATGTACACACTTAACTGGTGCTGGCTGTCAAGGAAGAGGTCAACAACAACATCAAAGACATTGTGCTGCAGGTTGATGTAATGGTTCTCAGTAATTGCAAACTGACTCATGCAAATTGTACAACATTCGGGTGTCTCAATAGACATCGCGGGTTCAATCCCGGCCAGAGTGAATGTATTTTTGGGGCGTAAAAATCCAGTATGGCTTCCTTCGGAAGAAAAGTAAAGCCGTGGGTCCCGTGTCGTAGATTTACGGCACATAAAAGAACCTCAAGTCTGAAAAAAGAGACCTCTGAGCAAAATTTATGGACTATTTCACGCCCTGAATTGAATAGGACGCTGATGATCTGAGATGTTAAAGAGCATCTGTAATTAAAACAAATAAATAAACACCGTCCCAGATTACCTGGAGCGTATTTCTAACGTCAGTGAAACACCAGAGAAAAGTATTTACAGCGACTTGTTGATTGGGTTTATTTACGGACACTCTTTAACATCTCAGGTCATCAGCGTCCTGTTCAATTCAGGGCGCGAAACGGACGATAAATGTTGCTCAGAAGTATCATTTTTTCAGGCTTTGGTTCTTTCACGTGCCGTAAATCTACGGCACGGAACTCACGGCTTTACTTCCCTTCTGAAGGAGACCATACTTAGGATTTTTACGCCCCAAAAAATTCATCGACTCCGGTTTACAGAGACTGATTGTATGCCTTCATCAGTAAAAGATTCCTTCCCCGAAATAATCAAGTGTAACTTACTTTCCGAATTACCCTCGTATAACTTTTAATGATGAATAAATAAAGTGTTGCATTGTACTCATATATTTTTAAGCTAAAACTGTTTATAGTGTAAACGGGCTATTTAATTTTATGCAGTTTTTATTAAAGCAATACACATTATCACAAAAATATTAAAATATTTTATATAGACAAAAAAAAAAAAATGTGCAGTCTTTTAAAACAGTTGGTACTTATAACCAAGAAAAATTTTGAACAAGTAATAATTTTAAAATATCGTGCTTTAAGTACAAGGACAAGGGGTTTTAGTTTGTTAGCGGATTAAAGGGAGGGAGCTGCAATTTCTATCCAAGTGTTGCACTTTGTCAGATTAAGTTGTAGTGACATGTAGTGGCATGTACTTAAGATGTGCTAAATACTATTAAAATTATTTCTTTGGAATTAGACCTTTTAGACTGTAAAACGGCATGCCTTTGGTTTCATATTGCAAAAATATAAAGTGCTGACGGGTAGGAAACTGTAAACAGGAGTGATAAAGCTATTTCCCGTCTTATCTGATATGCAACAAGTTGTTTACTTAGGAAATAGGGAGTTTGAGTAAACTTAGCTGAAGAAGGTTGACCGGAAACTGACAACCTAACGACAGCTACATTAACTTTGAATGTCAAGTGGCCAGATCTCAGATAGCACGCACCCCCACTTCCTTTAGACAAAACGGTGTCTGCCTTGGCGTGCAGAAAAGAGAAACACATGCAGCGGCCTATAAAACCGCGGAGACTAGAAATCCTTGTCCATTTGCTGCTTCAAAGTTGTATACTTCTAAAGCAAAAACTGCACGTTAAAAAAATATTATGATAGTTCTAAATCTGGTGAATAGAGTGGATGAGGTAGAAATTAATATTTAGTTTAGCAAGAAATCTCAGATTTTTTGAGAATGTTTCTTTTATTTATCTACGGACGCTCTTTAACTTCTCAGTCATCACCGTCCCATTCAAACCAGGGCGTGAAATGGCCGGTAAATTTTGCTCAGAGGCCTCTTCTGTCGGGTTTGAGGTATTTTTACCTGGCATAAATCTACGACACGGGACTCACGGCTTTACTTCCTCTCCGAATGAAGCCGTACTTATGATTTTTACGCCCGAAAAATCCATGGGTCCTGGCCGGGATCGAACCCGCGATCTTAGCTTTAGGAGGCAAGTATGGTTACCACTACACTATCAGAACCGATTTTATTTAAAGAATGTTTCAATGAATGATTTAGGAAACTAGCAAAATTTAAAATATTCTTTGGAAGGCAGTCGATCGTATTCAGATTCGCTAAATGCGGTTTCACAAACAGCATTTCTCTTTTATCCATAGCACTAGCCTTCTTTTTTTACTACGTTACATAATGGTGGGACCAAGTCTCATTTGTAGCCATAAATGGTCAGATAAAATCAGTCGCCTCCCTGTGAAAATGTTCCTGTAACTAGGTACGTTTTTGATCAATATTTACGCGCCACTCAACTTGCTAAGCCTTTTATTCCTGACTTTTCTGTTAGTGCACTGTTGTTTATGGATAGCCAACTTCATCTGAATTCCAAAATTCTGTTGACAATTTAAAACATTTCATTAAATCGTAAAGGAAATAGCTGTATTATGAAAATGCAAGCTAAGTAACTGTTTTAAAGTTTAGTTTATGGAAAAATTTAATGTTGATCGCACTCGTAGAAGTAAAAGTCAGTAAAAAGTTACAATAACACTATTTTTTATTTTTTGGAATAATTAAAAATATTTGGCAAAAGCCAAATTACCATTTATTTTATGGGTATGTGTTTTTCTTTTTAATTGGATAAGGAACGCGATTTTAATTGCCTCGAAAGAATAGATAGGAAGGACAAACAATAGATAGCCTCAATTTCAAATATTACCTTGACTCTTGATTCCTTTGGCTACAAATATAACTTTAGTGACATCGTAGCTCTATGAATTTTCACCTAATAGAACATTGTAAAACGGGTAACAAGTAATTTAGAGGATTTTTTGTTAAATTAGAGTTTTTGTTTTTTACACTACCTCATAGACTGTAACATTTATTACATTTTCCTAGGATATCACAGAGCGAGTGTTAACAATTTCAACAAGCCTGGTCTTACAATATACAGTTCAGTTGTGCATACTTTGGGCTTGGAGAAAAAAGTGACACATGACAAGCCCTATCCGTTTGGAGGTCTATTCCATACTAACTCTTTCCTAGCGTTCCCCATGATTTGAGAGTACTCCCAACTACCATTCAGATCAAAGCACAAGACTTGCTTCTGGAAATTTCTGACAACTAGCTGTTACGAACCGACATCCCCTTAACGGACATTCCCCCTCCCCCAGTAATAACGAACACACAACAATCCAAACAATGAGTATGCCACAATGCATTGCAGCTCTCGTAAAGCTTCAGTTGCATTAGTTTCATTTAAACGAAATTTATCTGCCACTGTATTTTCCAGTTTCCTTTGTTCTTGAGTTATTGAATTCACAAATATTATTTCTGAGCTGTATCGCAATTGCTATTCTCTGATATACAGTCATACAACTGTCTCTAAAATCCTCATGTTTATTGCATCTTGGATGTTTTCCTTCGGAAACCCCTGTTATCTCGCATAAATATCATGAGAAATTTGCTATGCATTTACACATCGGTTATTGAAACCTTGTGTTAAACCATTAAACATGTCGAAATGCGAAAGGTATTCGATCATTGATTTAAACACATCAAAATTGTCAAAACACACCATTTTTCTTACATGTTATAATAATTATGAATGATATCTCACCATACAGATTATGTAAACAATATTTACAATAATCCACAAAAAAAAAAAAAAAAGAAATTTAATCCATTTTAACAAAAATAACAGAATTATATAATTTTAAAGATATTAATATACAATCACAAATATATGTAAAATTATTCTTTTTCTCAAGCTTCCCATGATACTTATGCTATCAGTAATTTGCACCTCCAGTCTTCGGTTAAAAACTGCTCGCCATATCCTGATATTGAAGATGTGATGATGGTGACCTATGAATAGCTGAAGCAGAGTTTCAATGTTTTCAGTATTCTCTAAAACTCTCTGTTGAAGATCCACAGATGCTCCATCGGATTTACATCTGGGGAGTGAGCTGAGCAGAGTGTCTTTCTAATCTAGACGCTTTGGCATTATCGTCATGTAAAGAAATGGAGGACTAGACGCTTAAACAATAAATAGATCCACATCTTGAATGTATCAGTTTTTATTCCACGGATTTCTATTTGTCATTATTCCTCCACATACCTTGCTGGTACCTCCTTAAATTTGCAAACTTCCTGTGGATGGCTCATCTTTCTGCATATTCTCCTAGAATCTGAATGCAGACCGAGCAATTCATCTGTTTCTGTTGCCAGTTGACATGTGTCCTATACATACGAATCACTGGACAGTTGGAATCTCTGTTATGTTCTATTTCTAGAAGTTTTAATTGAAACAGTTAACTTGTCAACATTCTACAGGACACTTTTAATATGGCAGTAGTTGACCTCCTTTCTCTCAAGGTCCTTAGGCACAGAAATCTATCTAATGCAGAAGTTGTAATTCTTGGTTTACCTGGATGCTGTTCTTCTGGAGTGCCAAATTCTTGATATCGCCTCCACACGTCTGTTTAGATATTCAGAGCCTTAGTGGCATCAAGTTTCTGTTGCACCATTTCTAATACCAATAACCATAAATATTTTATTTGGACCTTAGTGAGCATTCATTTAATTTATTAAAAACGTTCCATGACTACCAATATTTAACAGATAAAATGCTATACTTCCACATTAAAAAGTAACTTATTTATTCATTCACAATGTAACAATTTTAATTAATAAAACAAACCAAAAATAATTTACTGTTAGGTAGACAAATGATAGCACCCATGGTTGTCATTTGTTTAGATTTACTAAGACTTTAATTTAAAATGCTGTTGTTCCTTAAACAATTGTGATGCTTGTATTTATAGGTATTAGTAGTAAATATTACATTTTTGGTCTAAATATGTCCAAATGCTCCTTATGATTATTACAAAAGTCGATTAGGGATGAACTTTGGAGTATTAGGCACTTATTATTTATAATCTTATATGACTTCATTTGAAGGGATGCACAAAGAATAGCCATCTCTTGAAACTCTCCAGATTTACAGTTTATAACACTACCAACGTTACGAAAATTTTCAATTATTGTAAAAATTATGTAAATATCTCAGGGGAAGCTCATTAATGGGTTAAAAGTGTTACTGTTTAAAAAATATTCGTTATTTCTTTATGTACTTAAAATTTGTCTTGGTTTAAATTATTTCTAAAATGTTAAATAATTACTCGTTAAATTGTAAGCAATATGGAAAATTCATCAGCTGAATAAACGCTATACTTGAAAGTACAATTAGGAGTGCCTCGGTGACCTCCACGAAACACTAAGAGATTATTTATTTTATTTATTTGTTTACCCTGATACGAGTTAATGCCATGGAGCATTTTCTTCCACTTTACCAGGCGAAAAAACCAGAAAAAATACAGAGTGCAATATACACGGTTAAATAAAATATAGAAAAAAAGGCCAAATTAAAAATTTTATTATTTTAATATAGTTAGAAAGTTGATAAAGATAGTGTTAGAATTTCACTTATTCGAAGAAGGAGGAAGAGAAGAAGAAAAGGAGGCTAAAAAAGAGGAGAAGGGAGAAGAAATAAGAGATATCATTATGTACATTTCTGAAACAAAATTAATAGGTGAAATTTGAGCTATGGCAAAATACCTTTATTTTAATTGGTGACAGAAAATGTCCAAGTTAACAGGTGTTATTTTTCCTTTATTGTACTTTGCTGCCTGTTTATTACTATTTCTTAGTTTTTCTGTCATTGTAGGTTAATACTAATTGTGGGAATTTATAGAGCATTTGCATTATGGCTAACAATGTATCCATCCCTCCTAGGAAGACACAAATGTTTTGAGTCGGTTAAATCGCTATTATATTCTTGTTTTCATTGTGGGCGAACGGTATTTGTATGCTGCCGATTTTATTTGCATTATTGACTTGTAAAAACACTTGCTGCAGTTAAAGAGCGGCACGGTTTCGATTCAAATACTTAATAACAACGTGATAAGGAAAATGTTTTAGATGCCTCTCGCTAGTAATTAAAACGAGACTGTTATACCTGATTCTTCCTAGATGTCGATTTACAACATAACTGCCTTGGGATTTCCGGCGGCATCCTTTGTTAGACCCAATAAGAAATAAACTCTTCTTTCATCAGTTGCCAGATTGGAAATTTTACATTTCATAACTCTTAAGTGCAATCCATAGAGAGTCTGGGCCTGCCACACGACCGCTGCGTTCTCCATCGTCTTGCGACATCATTGGTAGAGTGCAATATTGCAAGGGAACATGCGATCAGTACAACGCACTTTACAGGACGCCATCAATTCATCAGCCATTAGATAAAAAAATCCTTTCCCAATTTATCATTTCATCTCATGTATCATCATGTTCACCGCCTGTGGTGCCTCTGTAGTAAAAACGGGAGTTAAACACTACTAAAAAAAATCATCCATTAGGTAACTTTTAAGGAGGCTTCCTCTCCATCAGACAGTTTCCCAATTGTCCTCACGAGGCTGGGTGGACTCCGTCCCAGATCTCCCTAACTTGAACCTTTCTAAGCCCGGGAATCGAAGTCGGGATCTCCCGGCCAGGAGCAAGCAACGCTAACCACTAGATCAAGGAGGCAGTCTTTACATTTAATAGCTGAGTTAAAAGTGCTTGAGAATGTACTTTCATTTATGTTTCCTATTTATTTTTTATAATTATGAAAAAAAAAAATACTTCGACAAGGCACAAATTCGAATTGTCAATAATGCATATGCATATTTGTGGGCTGCACAAAATGAAAGCAATACGAAATCTCAGTTTAACGACAATTTCAAAAGACAGCATACTGCAGTTAATTATTCCTTATTAGTTACTGTTAGTGAACAACACTAGTGGAATGTCTATTAAAACGAATTAGAAAAACATGATAAGCGGAGTCAGAATGTTCAATTAAATTTTGTTTCATACGCACCGATTAAGATAATAGCCTGGAGTATGAGCCAATTTCACAATTTAATTAAATTAAATTCTCTGTTTAACATGTTACTAAGGTTCTCAGTTTTAAAACGCGGTGGTGTAGTGGGTAACAGAAATAGTGGCTATGCTTTAAACCTACCCCAAAATGCTTAAGAAGTTTAAGCCAGAGAAAATGTACATTATAAACACAACGCTGTACACACGGATGTTCTAGATGTTTTTCCTAAGGTTTAATTACCTATTACTGGCAGCACTCAAAATAGAGTCCTTTAGAAGCGGAGAAGAGCAATCCAGAATCGTCATATGTGCATAACATAACGCCATTGATTGCCAATATCCTGCGATCCTTCGCTACTGTGCTTAGCGGGCATAGATGACTCCCATTTAGTCCGCGGGGCTAGCCCTGGTTGGGCAGGTAACTTTAGATTAAATTTACTATCACGCACCAGATTTGCCACGATTGTGGTGTATTGATAATAGGCCTATACTAAAGTACTGAGTTTTTGTATTTAAAATGCACTCAAACTTACAGCAACATATAAAACTTCAATAGAAAGGAGAAAACTACACAGTAGATTATAAAATTATTTAAATAAACAATAAATGTAGTCCTATCTAGTGCTGCAATACATATAATATATGACATTATTTGTTTTGGTAAATAAAACTTTGAAAATATATATGTAGGTAAATAATAAAAATGATGAAATTTATAATATTTAAAAAGTATAAAACATAATTATTCTTTTGTTAAAAACAGTAAGCAATTTTTATCAAGAAACGTTGATTTTTTTTTTGGAATTTCTGAATAGATTATGGGAAAATTGTTTTCACCATCTAGCAAAAATCTTTCACAATCTGTACAGTGTAATACAAAAATATTGAGGAGAAAAACCAGCAGTTTAGTAAGTGTCTTACTTATTTTTGTGATATTTTATTAAATAGTATAATATTGCTATATAAAATATAAGAGCCGTTATTTAAATCGCTTTCTTATTTCAGGATAATTAGATACAACTTCCTTTTTTCTTTTCTTGTTCTTTCTTTCATTCTTTCTTTCTTTCTTTTTTCTATCTTTTTTTTTTTTTTTTGCATATATAATGATAATTGTGTTTAAATTAGTTTTTAGCTACCAGTGCTGCTAGTGTGTAATGTCTTCCTTTACTGCCTATATAACATATTTAAGTATATTTTTTTCCTGCATTTTTTTTTTACATTTTTTTAATGTCTGAACATTCGATCTTTGTTGATAAGTCTTAAAATAGAAACCTATGACGTAAGCTTTCGCGCCGAAGTTTGTAGTGGTGAAAGTTCTTTGATTTATGCCGCGTGAAACTTAAGGATAATACACACTCCAACTTTTCAAGAACCTTGTTGTAGTGCTCCTCAGGGAGTTATGGAACGTTTTGAAACGTCGGATCATTAAGTTTCACTTGGCGCAAGCCGAAAACGTTTACCATGACTTAAAATAGAAAAATTATAATGAAATGGAAATAATTTCAAATTGAATTAATTTGAGCTAAATGGTTCAAAGATGAGATATTTTCGTCTTTGAGCATGCTTTCAAGTTATAAGGCAGATGTAAATATGCTGTTACAATAGTACTCTTGTTCGAAAGCGTAATACGCTATTTGTTTGAAGCAAGGACGATTAGAGATGCTGGTAACAAATGTTTCACTATCTAGATATTCGATCCTGAATCTCCTGATCGACAGTAAGCCTCTTTATTCATAAACATTGACGCTACGATACAAAACTAAACCGTCCCAAACAACATAGTAACCCAACTATTAACAAATCGCTCCTGTGTATGGTAATGATATAGTACAAACCTTTGCATACTGCCAGGCTGTGGTACAAACTACTTGCTGGCATTGTAAGCTGACTTAATAAAGCAAACCCACAATCCCTGTAAAACAATTCTGAGGTAAGTGATGGGAAACATGTGCAACTTAGTATGACATGTTCTTGTGTTTTCTATACATGTACGTTCAATTGTTATTTTTCTGCTACCTACAGGGACTATTGTTTTTATTTTTGCTAACCTTTTTATAGTATTCTAGCTTTTTAAAGAGTCCTATTTTTTTAAATGGCACCGGAAATAAATATGTTGCATTTTCTAGTTAAAATAGACTATTTAAAAATTCAATATAATCATTTGCAGGTAAGAGAAGTGCATGAAGCTTTAGTCATTCGTTAAACATACTTCTGATGATAAATAAGGAAACGAAACATCAGATGATATTAATTTAAGGTTAATCTGGAGTTCACAATATAAAATATTCTTTAATTATAAACCAATATCTTATTTTAATAATAAATACATTGTTTTAAATAATATATTAATTATGAATTTGAAATTTGAGAAGAGCGTATTTTTTCATTTTACACCGACTGTACTGAGCTTTTATTTAAACTTTTAAATTTGAGAAAAGATATCTATATATCGAGCGAGTATTTTTTCATTTTACATAGACTGTACTGAGCTTTCATTTAAATTTTTGCCAATCTCAATAACTATTTACAATTTACAATTTATTTAATTGAAAAAGAAACAAGTCGATTTAGAGATATTGAAGGGAAATTTTAAAATCAATGTTTTTTTATATTTAAAGTTCAACAGCATCTCTACCTGGTTTAACTTATACAACGATTTAATTCTTAAAAAATCTTTTGTTTCTATTGCTGACTTGCAGTTTGGATAATTGTTACCGTTGTTTGAATTTGGATAGAATAAAAATACAAAAACCATGCAGTATTTAATGTAACAGTTGTGTTTTGATTGTTTCAAAATAGTGTGTATCTTACAAAAAGAACAAAATATAAGCGATTAGTCACGAATTCCGAATTAGGCTGTATTGCTCTAATATTAATAACTGTAATATTACGCGAGACCACCTCCTTGGTCTAGTGGTTAGCGTTGCTGACTGCTGCCCGGGTCCGATTCCCGGCATCTATTTAGGAATTTTTCTAAGATAGGGAGGTCTGGAATGGGGTCCACCCAGCTTTGTGAGGACAATTGGGATGGAGAAGTGGCGATCTCCGATCTAGTAAGCCGTGATATAGCGATGAGCAGGATGCGGTGCGCTGATCACATGCCCCCCTGCACTACTGCACTCTATCAATGAAATCGTGTGATGGAGGTAGAAGACGCAGAGGTCGTCGCGGTAAAGTTCAGGCCTACATGGGGCTGTAAAAAGGTTTCATTGAATATTACAGAAAGTAAATTGGTTTTCATTATAGTTCTAATTACTTATTCTAATTCTGTCCAAATTCAAATAATCATTATTTTTAGACAACGATAGAAAATGTGTTTAATATATATTATAAGAAAGGGTGCATTTGAATTTTTTATAAAGGGTGGATGGAGATGCTCAATATTTATTTTAAACTTCTAGCTATTCAAACTGGTAAATTTTGAAATGAAAACACTGATAAATTATTGTACATGACCATAAAACACACAATCCGAGGTTTGAAACAAGTTTGTTTAAAAAAAATACATTTCATTGGACTGTCTTTTCTACAGATGAATACCTTGAATTTTCAAGATTGAGCACTTTTAACTCGAAAATGCAACCGAATCAGGTGCCCTTAATTTCCTTTGTTGTTTCCTTGCTTAGATATTGAAATGTTTGATAATTCTCTTGACATAATGGCTGCTAAAGAATAATATGTTACTAGATAGGAGAACAGCGAGAGTTAAACCTCGAAGAACAAAGGTTACACGCAAAGAAGAAAATGAAAAGATTTGACCAATTCCGAGCAATGATATGAAAACTGTTCAAAATTGTTATACAACTATTGACATACAGAACCTTAAAAGTTTGACAATCTGAAACTGGTTCAGATAGTATGGAAAACTGAATTAACAACGTAATTACTGGATAACAAATTCTCGACACGGCAGGAAAAGTGAATTACATGGGTCAAAGGAAACATGTGTTGCTCAAAATGTGTGAAGGTGGGTATTTACGTGAGCTGTCAAGGTCATCCAGTGGTGATTGAAATTTCAGTAAGGGATGCTTTGAATACTAGACCTTAAATTTCAATGCAATAGCAACGTGCCTACCTTCGATTATTTTTTGGGAGGGGTGATAAATTGATTAAATGAAATGCTTTCGTTGCTTAGGTTGTAATTGTAAATCTGTCCAACTTTGCATGTGTTTGAGACGAGTTTCGCTATTATTATTATTATTATTATTATTATTATTAGAATACTTTGGTCAGTTACCATAGAATACACAGGCTATCCTACCATTAAAGGTGCGCGCTACTGAATTTTCTCAATTATAAATTTGTTATCACAACTGAATAATTTTTTCACCCCATACAGCCCATTTGTTGTAATATTTGTGTGCAACTTTTCATTAAACTAAATTAATTATCTCAAAAAGAATAATTAAAAGTAACTGAATTGAAATATCATAAATAAATGATAAATTACATTACTTGTTTAAAATGAAACTCAATTAACATTTTTCTAACTTAATACGTAGCCAGAATTCCATTCTATAGAACTGTGAATTGGTTTCAGTGAAGCTTTAATAGTTCAGATGTAAGTAATAATAAAAAAAAAATAAATAAAAAAAAAATAAAAATAAATAAATAAAATTTTAATTATAAACAAGTTATCGTATTTTATTAAATAGAATAAATCTGATATACAGTTCCGTCCTTCTGTTTATTCTTAAGCAATGCGAAAAATTACCTTAACTATGTCAAACGATTTAGGAGAACAATTATTGCCAGCACCTAAAATGTTAAATACTAGATTAGCGGAAAATTTAAATCAAAGCTTGTGTAACAAGACAGTGTTTCGCATCTCAGCTAGAATCATCCTTTGTCACGATTATCCCAAATTTTCTTCCTATCTGATCCCGGTGACATCTCACATATCAACAATTTTCCCGAATCCTACCAACTGCTTTAGTTACAACCAACTGTCCCATTTTTTTTTCATACAAGTATTTATTTGGGGTGCTTTTTTCCATGCCATTTTATAAAGGCACTCGTTGGAATTCTGTGTCCTACCTAACAAAATATCTTTGTAAAAATCTGGTTGAGTCTCGTCTCTGATACACAAAATTATGTGCATAAGGACTGAAATGGAAAAATGGGTGTATGGACACTGTCTTTATGTGAGTCTGGTGTTCGATCTTCATGAAGTGCACCAACACCCAAAAATCATGAAAAATTTACCTTTACCTCATTTTTCAAACGTGTACTCTAAAGAACTTGTACAACACACTAAAAAAAGGGGAAAATAATATTACTAGTAAACTTATTTTCATAAATGAATTTTCTTTAATACATTTGTCAATTATATCGTGGAGAAAAAGATTATAGAAGGAATAAAGTTAGATCAAAATTGAAAATTGAATTCATTGTTATACACAGATGGTCTCATAGTAATATAAGATACAGAAAAAATATTAAAATATGTGTAAACACATCTGCGAAGATTATGATCTTGAACTATCAGCTATAAAAACGAAAATCTTGGCATTTATAGAAAAGAAAGCTGCTATATGTAGAAACACAATGATACATAATAAATAAAACAAATGCAACTTTTAATTACATAATTTGCTATATTAGGTATAATTACATTAATATAAATATAATATGTAAACAATTGGAAGGACTATAAAAACCACAACAAGCACGTACACAAACCTTAATGACTTCGCCCCCCCCCCCCCCCAGTTCCAAGTGTAGTGTTATTGTTTTTGTCTAAACAATAGCACATTGCCACGAGATACCTGCAAATTCTTCAGTATTGCCACTATTAACTTTCGTACATTAAAGATTCAGCAAAAAATATGACTGTTTGCTGTTTCTCATATTATTAAGCATATTTGCGGTGCTTTAATTAATAAATAAACAATAAAAATACATTATTTACTTTCACTTCGACATCCATTTCTGTTAGTATTAAACACTCACTGAAAGAGATTGCAGAGACGTGAAAACGTTGTTTTCTGAGGGAATTCTGATGCTCCGTATTCTTCTAGCGTGTAACACAAATAAGTAGCTGCAAAGCTCTGATCTTAGCTCCAGAAAAGCAGGTCATCAAGGCTGTTCTGGATATAAAATCATGCCATACCAGTAAACTTTATCGAGGTGAAAGCTGGGTTTTGAAACAGAATGATACAAGTCATTCCAATTAGCAGAGGTGGGATATTAAAGAGCTGTTAGGAAATTTAAGAGACATGGGCCAATAAAAGAATGTTTTAAGGTTACTGCCTTAGATGCAATTACAGAATATCATGAATAGAAATGAAAATTTTATGTAGAATTGTTTAGCAAGGATATCAACAGGTTATCAAGGAGGACATTAAATTATAAACCAAGAGAGAAGATCTATTTGGCCTAACCCATGATAGGAAGAAGAAAAAGTTCCCAAATTAAATGTGAAACTTTTTAAATAATAACAAGAATTTTACTGTAACCAATCTACAGAATGCTTTTTAACATTTATAAGCTGCTTTTCTGGGACTCAGGATTTCATAAACAACCAGAAAACGAAAAAGATAACAATCAAACAGAAGACGATCTTTCCTTATCAGAAAACCTCGAAACATATCATACCATCAGAAGGAATACATACTTAGAAATTCTACGTGTCTTATAGAACTAGAAAGTTCATTTATTGTACAATTTCTCATCTTCAACTAATGACTTTTGGATTCACAAATTAATCAAACAACAATTACCTACCGTGTATAAACACAATAGAAATCTATTTGGATTAGTTCGCTCTCTGGCTGATGTTTTTGCATAATTCCAGTGTTGTCCTGAGTTTCATTTTTAAGTATCTCATACTTAAATTGGAAATGTCCGAGGATTTACCTGGTGTCGTAGAAGTTCTCGGCGTTCTGGGTGTCCCTGGAATGTCCAGGTCCGTTTCTTCCTCGTTCCAGGATACGGAACGTAGCCGTGCAACTGGCGGATGGGGTGCCTTCTTGGTGCTCACGTTACTGCTGCAAGCTTCCGGTTCGACGGTGCCGTTCATGTCCAAACACGTGCTCCGCTGGCGATGGAAGGCAAATCACTGCTGCTACTGCCCGTGGTGACAGCGCACTTGCTACTCCGCTCCTCCTCTTCTACCAGGGCTCTCGCGAGTGTTACGTCACTACTGATGCAATCGATACGACACGTCGACCAATCGTACCCAGTCCCCCACCACCAGCAAATCTGGAAGCTGCAGGAAGCCTTCTTCTTTTCATTAATCTTTTTTCTCGTCTTCCTAAGCGGATTGGACATCATCGAGAGTGTGTTTGAACTGTCTCCCTTCCCTAGCCAGATCCAACAGGTTACTAGATCATCCACCCACTAAACGTCGTTAGGACAGTGCCTTCATCACACGATTCCTAACCGAGTAAAATATAAGGCTCCCGATGTCGTCCTAACTGTCAGTTCTGAAGTAAAGCTGATAAGGGACCCATGTAACCTTGTCCAAAATATTTCACACTAAAGAAAATAATGTAGTAGAAGATACTAGAAAAATAACACCTGAACACATTTTATTCTAAAGCAGCATCATTAATACGTTTATCTAGAAGTATTCTTGCAGAAGACAGTAAATAAGATGACTAACCTTCCCCTATTTTGTATTTTAGCCAAATTATTTTTTATTCTTGCGGTTCCGGTACTCATTTTGTAACTCTCTTGTATTTTGTACTATCAATCAAGTTTAATATTAATACAGATTAGGGCAAAATGTACAATACATTTGCAACGCAATATATTCTTTAACCGAAGAAGAGCTTAACCGGCCCGAAATATATTCTTTATTGTTTTTACTTACTTACTACCAAAATCTCTATTTAACGACATTTATATCCTATAATATAACATATATAAACATACACACAATATCGATTGATATTAATACATAATAAAGGTCCTCATTCAATGTCTTGTGCGATTTCCAAACTTCGAGAACTTGTGGTGCGTACTTGTGATGTCGACAGAGGCTCACATTTTGCCTCTTCTGCAAGGGAATTATCTGGAATAATTGGTTTTGAGTACACTGCAGCCTCAATTTACACTTGAAACCGGCCTAGAGAGCTGGGAGGAGTATAATAGATCAGCAGATAATATCAGTGGTTGCTGGGATCAGGACCGGATGTCTCTGTGCAATAGCAAATACCAACTTTCTGCACCGACTTCGAAGTGAAAATTGGAACATTTGAATGGTTAAACCTAGAAATATTAGATTTTGATATCGTTCAGATATTTAGTAATACCAATATAAACTTTTGGCTTAATTGGTCAATTTTTAAATATTACTTAAATGTTTATTCTTCTTTCTTTCTTTCTTTCTTTCTTTCTTTCTTTCTTTCTTTTTATTTCTTTCTTTCTTTCTTTCTTTTTTTTTTTGCATTCAAAGATATTGCTAAAACCCTTTCTCCTCCCATGAAAGTTGATTTTTTTTCTGAAAAAAACTTCATAAATGTATTATAAACAATTTTACTTTCTAATTATTATTACTATTCATAATTTTAAAAAAAATTAACATGCATTTAAATGGAAAAATTAGCGAGTGACTTACTGCAGTAACATAGTTTTTGTTGATCTATTTTTTTGCTTTTATAGAAAAATGTATGCTAACTTTCATGAAGCAAGATTTACAGAATGTCTCCAAAATATTTCAGGCAGGCACATAAACGTTGTGGAAAAAGAATGGTTTTGAGCGTAGACAACATACTAAAAGATAAAATCGAGAAAAAGGTTTAAAGTTTTGGATGCCTAAGGTTAAAGACTAAGAAAATGACATTTAAAGAGTGTAGGCATTTAAAAATGACTGCTATGTTCCCAAAGGACATACTCGTACATGAAATTCGGGTAGGTTCTCTGGGATTCAAGGCAATTTTTAGGAGCAAAAACAAAACTTATTATTTTTGGGCTCTTATTCCATAAATAAAATAATAAATGCGTATATAAACGAACAGTCTGTACTTATTTTATAATTAAACGTTAAATCTAAGATGTTTTCACAAAGTTGCTTTAATGTTTTTGTTAAACTTTCCTTAAGTAGATATCTGAGCACAACTTGCATATTTATTTTTCTCAAATGGATATGAGATATTTCAGCTTAGCCCTAAAACCGTGCTTATTTATATTCTAATATGGGCACTCAAGAGAATCTAACTCAAAACCTGCTTATTATCTGCTAATCTGAGATATTTGCCTATCTTAGTAGACAACTGGCATAACTAACCTTGCAGACCAAATACATTATTGACGTGTTCCGTTATTAGGTAAATGTAGTTTGGACACCGAAGTGACCTGCCAACATGTCAACCTGTCTCATCTATCCGCCTTATTTTTGGCCTTTGTCCGCAGCTGAGCGCAGTGCGTGTTGGACCAACCGCCAATAGTCAGTCGCAGTTTGCTGTTGAGAGCAAGCATTATTTCTGTCTTTGTGCTAATTTAACTAAGAGATCAAAATAATTCAAGTTACTGTCTCATTACAGGCAATTAGTGCGATTGTTATTAATTAGTGTGTTGATGAAGTATATTTTATTGAAGTATATTTTATTGAAATGTTCCAGAACGCAGAAAAAATAAAATCTAAAAGAATAACCTCCATACTGTATAAGAACTTAGGGGAAATATCAGGAAGTAGAACTGTTGCAGATGAATGCAGAAAGGTTTGACTGCAGACGGACACATAACTTCAGGTTAGACCTTATTACGAAATAAATGTAATAATGTGTGCTTGCTGTTATTGATCAAAGTTTTATGAGAGGAAAAGTTGTCCAATCGAATGTGGAGCTGTATGGATTGCATTCAGCTGCGGACCAAAAATAACTCTCTGTACAAGTGGAGCCCATTATTTCTGAAAAACTATTTCTAATATACTAGAAAATAATATGAATTAAAAGTAATTTTATGTATGAAATATAAACTTAATTTATCTACCTTCAGAGTTAAAGAGTCAGCTTTAACCATCTAGGATTTTAAACAGCAGTTTCAAGTATCACTTTGGTACAACGATGGGCTCTTGAAAGTTGAACAGAGTTTAGCGTCGCACCATGTTTCCTCTTCTCTCTTTTTCCCCTGTGTTGAAGGACGCTCAGCAGTTTTAATGTAGGAACACATTCCTTAAAATGAATTTTTAGAGCTTGCCAATCGTACAATCACGCTGTGAAAAAGTCTTTAAGTTGAATGACACTGTCCATAAAATTGAAGTAGGTGTTAAACTGAGATAAATTGGTTTTTCCAAACAATTTGTTTAGTAATGTTTTCTTAATACTGAGGGTATACTTTCTTCACGGACTTAAAGTTAACAAAACCTGTCCATTTGAGAAAAATAAATATGCAAGTTGTGCTGGGTACTTACTTAAGGAAAATAGTTTCCTTTTGTTTTCTTTCTTAATGTGGATACTTTAATTATTACCGTACATTTTATTTTAATAAAGGTAATACAGTGCGATCAGTGATGATTTCCCACGCGGCGCGGGGTTTTCCCTATGAGCGAGCCCCTACTCGTTTGCCGCGCCTTCGACGCGGGCAGCAAGCCTACTTGCTTACATGTTATTCCTGCTGACTGTGGCAGCCGTAGCGCAGCTGTTCCCGGGTGTGTGTTGTGTTCTTCGTTTCTTAATTCGACAGTATACAAGTGCATATTGCCTCTTGTGTTTACAATGACACAACTTGATTTCATGTACGATTCATATGTGTTAATTCAATGGTGAAAGAATCATAGGGACACTTTTTCTTAGCATACCGTTTATTGTTACTTACTCAGAGAATTTACCGATGGGGAGCGTGATCATGCATTTTATTCAACAGGGCTCTGCCACTATTCACACTGCGAATAATTCCATGAGAGCATGTTTCCACCAGACGAGAGATATTATTAAGGATTTGTGGTCCCCTCGGTCCACTTATTCAACAGCCTGTGATTATTATCTCCGGGATAAAAAAAAAAAAGCTGAGTACAAAACGAACCCGCACACCAAAGATAATATTCGTTAGGAAATGGTCCACATTTCTCAAAGAAACGTGAATAATTTCTCAAAGTGATGCCAAAAATGTGTGAAAAATGAAGGCGGGCAGCTTCTATGCCTCATTTGATAGTTTGATAAGTAATGAGCCTCTTAAATTGGTTTGTGTATTGTTATATGGTTAGTTTGTTTTATTGTTTTACTCTCCCGCTAATCACTGGCCGGCAACCGGCTAACCACGGCGCGCTCGCCCATAGGCAAAACACTCCGGGGAGAAAACAAAATTGATCGCACGGTATTAACTAAAGCATTAGCGATAACAATATATCAACTTCTGTAATCATTGTGTGTTTATTATTTTGATTTTATACATTAAAATAAAACAATAAAAGTATTCTTAAAACAGGTAAACATAAACTCCCAGAATTCCATTTCCACCAGAAATCTTTTACAGATTAAAATGAAACATATACGGTATTAATGACTTTACTTTTATCTTTCTTCTGGAGTGTTGTCTGAATTTTGAATGAATTTTAGACTTTGTTAAACACTTTAGTATATTAGGGGAAGAAGTTATTCAATTCAAAGTTAGGACATTGGCCATCCTTTGGTACATCCTGAAGAAGTGTTGTCAAGGATGATGCACCATCGACAAACTGCTCCTGTTTTTAGAGCAAAGACCTGATATATTCTTAAAAACGTTCAATCTTGTGTACTATTAATGCTTGAATATATGTTTTTGAAGAATATGAAACCTAAGTTTCTTAATATTTCACAGCAGTTGTAGTCCTAATGGACACTGTTATGAAATTTTTGTGTAATACGTTAATGTTTACAATATCTTTTTATAACGATAACTTGCATCGGTGTCTTTGATGTTTAGGGCTTCTAAGTGCGTTCCGAGAGACGTATAATTAATTCTCAACGAATCCATACGGTTTAGTTTTTACTCTGCAGCTAACAAAATGCTGTTAAGCGCAAAAGCTACACATCCAATTTTTTCCCCTCGAAGTGTCAGTGTTTATCATTGAAATAAAAGGTAATTATGTAGAGCACAATTAATTAAGCTGGATAAATAACGATTTTTACCCTGATTTCTGGTTTTGCGCGTTTATTGACTGTTCACTAATGAAGTCATGCATTTTTTTTGTACATTCATTTTTTTTTCCTAAAGTCCTAAGTCTAAACTGAGAAAGTATCATGTTTCTGAATTTCATCAGAATCATTAAAGTTAAGAAAAGTAGCTGGCGAGCATAGCTTAGTTTTATAATGATAGTAAATGAAATGTCTGAAAATCGTATATTGTGTTTTGTGCGCTTTACAACGTTTTGCTATGACACTTATGCGAGATGGAGAGAATTATAATGTAAAGCGATATGAGTGTGGTGTTATGCAAAATTATTAAACAAAATAAATCATTTTCCAGAAGCATTTCACTGCACCTAGAGTTGTTAATCTTTCTGTATTCATATCCTGGGTAGTATTTTATCACAAAAGAACAGCCTTACAGAATCTGAAATATTAATAACGAAGAAAGGATTGCAGATTTGGTATTATAGTTTTAATATCAGGATTAAATATTGTTCAGTGGAAGACTTTTTACTGTTTTTGAGGTTTTCCAGTAATGAAAAAGCATGAAATTGGAACATTTGGTCAGAATTGTTCAGAGAAATTCGATGCAACATTAAAATCCTAACTTCTGCAATCAGAAAATAGTGCGAGGGTTTTAATCCACAGGATAGTGCCAACGTAATCTCCAACCACCAATAACTCGGTATCTTAAACTTTAGCGTCAATAGTAAATATTTCAGAATGCTTTCATTTGTAAACAATTATTATTGAGGTTCCAGTAGCATGAACATTCTTATAGCTGTTTAATGTATTAAAAAGTAGTAATAAATGTTCTCAGTTTGTGTTCAATGTTGCCATTCAAGTTGCAGAACCATCTGATGGGTAAACCCAGTTTTGTGTCATGCGGATGTCGCGAAATACCCGAGCTGTCTCTGTTATATTTTTAATACTGTGGTTTAACTACTGGAAAATCCAGTGTCAAACTTACTTGGACTCCGCATCTCTTGCTCCATTACTGAGCCTATAAATGTTTTTAACTGTAAAATTAAGCCGGAATCTTTAGACCTCAAGTAGACTATGATAAACTACAGGAAGTATTATTTTTGTTCACTTAAAAATGTGCCTCTCAAGTCTTCTGCCAATTTTAGTATGAATTCGTTAACTTAATTTAGAGCAATTGGGCAGTGTTATTTAATTATTTTACAATAATATTTGTAACAAATATAGTGATATTATTATGAATAATAAATATACGCTGTTCTAACAATACAACTCTTTTAAAAATGGGTTGCTCCCATTACCTCTGCAATTAGCTAAGCATTCTGGAAATACCACTTTGACACGTGTCCAGCTGTAAAGTACATACTCTTACGTTTTTACACAGAAAAAAAAAAGATGTTAATATGCATCATGGTTTAACCTTGTATAAGGGGAAGACCAGGTGGTTCATAGAATACCGTGGAAACGTTTATTATGGAAACCGCAAAGGAAGGTTGGTTGTGGTTATTCGCACAGTTTTGTTTTGTTTTTTTTTTTTTTGAGTAGTGTTTAACGCCCGTTTTTACTACTGAGGCACCACAGGCGGTGGACACTGATGATACATGAAATGAAATGATAAATTAGGAAAGTATTTTTTTTTTTTTTAAGGAAGGAAGCGTTCCAGGCCTAAGTTTAGGTACCTCCCCGGCATTTGCCAGTCATGAAGACTGAGGAAAACCTGGAAAAAACCCCAGTCAGGGAGGACGGTCCTGGCGGGATTCGAACCGCAGACCTCCCGCTCACGAGACCGTGCCTTAACGACCTCGGCCACCCGTGGCGGTTCTCAGTAATGCTGAAAATAGTAACATTATAGTAACAAAATTCTTGTGCACCTGTCTTCTAGGACTGAAATCGCTATCAGACCTACTTCAACATTGAAAAGTCTACGCGAAATTGGTGCCACGTTCGTTCGTTATGCTCCCAAGTGATATATTACGGCTGCATTCATTCCAAAATTTTAAAATGCACCATCTCTCTTCTGATACAAAACGCCAAACATGGTTTGGAAGCAATTTAGTGAAGCTGCTTCTAATTTTGTCCATCTCTAAAAATCCCTGAAACAAGCAATCAATATGGTATGCATGCTTGTGAAAGTAATGAGAATATAAATTGAAATATATATATATTTAGTAACTGATCCTCTCACCCACGTATGCACAAGAGTAAATGCCTTTAGATAATATAAATAGCAATAATTATCAAATATACATCTTGTAGCAAAAACAGGAACATTTCATTATTACGAAAATGTATTCACGGCTACCTGAACGCAAGGCTCTAACCTCTACCTGAACGCAGGGAAAAGGTTGCCCTTTGTCATCTTTTGTGCTTCTTCTGGTGGTAATGGCTAGAGCGATGGGTCTCTCTACTGTAACAAAGCTAAGTGCATGCAGGTGGCCGAACAATAGATCCTTTTGTATCTTAGTTGCTGAAGATGCTTCAAAATTCATTGAAGGAAGAAGGGGAACAGGTGTCGGCGATAATGTTGTCACGTCTTATGATCAAGGAGCTCTCCAATAAGATACCAAAGAGGGATAAATTCAAAGTAAGCGCGTTTGTGAACTTAAGAAGTTACCAATAATATTTATATATTTCAAAGGCTCAGGAAGCCGTGGGCGCCATGCTGTGAGCCCCGTGAGTTTTAGTAACCAGTGGCGACGTTTTGCATTTTATATATAAGGAGAAACAATCTAGATTTGTACACTCATTCTTTTCGTTGGTTCTCTGATGGTGAACATGACTTTACGAGGGGCAGTAGACGAGAGGCGCACATAGATGCAGCATAGGTAGTACGCGTCGTCAAAGTCATGCAGATAACGAACCAGGTGACCATAACTAAGTGTAGTATGATTAAAAAGTTCAATGCGTTCAAATGAAGCAAGGTCATGTGATTTGAACCACCTCCTTCCATCTCCCTCCTCCCGTGACCAATAAGACACGAAAGGCGACTCCTGAACGACCTGGGGTACAAAGTTGGACCCTCGATTCAACAATATCTACATCTGCAAATAAAAACCGCTTTAATATATATACTTGGGCGATTTTTCCTTCGCGGGACCGCTGCACGTGAAGTTGGCCGCAGTTAGTGTGAGTATAACTCTAAGAATATATGGACGTGTTCTCGTATGTTGTGTGACAGTGTATTGCGTATTCACTAAGAGACACAGTGCAATATATTAATTACGTTAGGCTCAATGCAGGTATTTTATATTCCAAAGAGCATTTAGTTACAAGTTGTACGTGCGTACAAATCGACTAGTAGTATATAGATTGTTTCAAGAGAGATTCCCTGATATTCAACTACTAGTCGAAGTTGCATTCACAGATTGGTAACTAAAGTTCGAGAAACATGAATTTTTATAAAAAGCATACAGAGCAACTTACAGTACTCACAGGAGAAACATTAGATAACATTGAACATACCCTTGAACGTTCCCCTAAAAATCACTTCGATATCTTTCTCAGCAAACAGGAATTTCCTATTCCTCTGTTCGAACGGTTAGGAAGCTACTGAAGTTAAAACTCTATAAAATGATTGTAGTGCAAGAACTAAAACCGGGTGACCCTGCATCCAGGAAAGATTTTGTGCATGGATTCTGAATAGTAGTGTGCATGACGGAGAAATTGACCCTAATCTAATTTTCTTTACGGACGAATCTTGGTTCTGTCTAAGTGGGTGTGTTAATTCGCAAAACAACCGATACTGGAGTTCAGTAAATTTAACCTGCTTCACAAAGAACTCGTGATGATCAAAAGATAGGAGAACGTGCGCTCTTAATAGGAGAGAATAATATACATTACTTAACATGGGTTTAAAAGTTTTATAAAAAGCGAATAAAACGCTTGCAAAACATTTCTTTTATTTCCCAACATAGTCTTCGACCGCCACGGGTGGCCGAGGTCGTTAAGGCACGGACTCGTGAGCGGGAGGTCTGCGGTTCGAATCCCGCCAGGACCGTCCTCCCTGACTGGGTTTTTTTCCAGGTTTTCCTCAGTCTTCATAACTGGCAAATGCCGGGGAGGTACCTAAGCTTAGGCCTGGAACGCTTCCTTCCTTAAAAAAAATATCCTTTCCCAATTTATCATTTCATCTCATGTATCATCAGTGTTCACCGCCTGTGGTGCCTCAGTAGTAAAAACGGGCGTTAAACACTACTCAAAAAAAAAAAAAAAAATAGTCTTCATTAAGAGCTAAAGAGCGAGTTTATTGATTTTCTTAGATTTTGTCAGACTCTTAACGGAATCAATGATGTTCCCATTTGATAAACGTTTCTTCTCGCCAAGTTTGGCAACAGGAATACGTCGCTAGGAATTAAGCCTGGGGAGTGGGGTGAACAGTTCTTGAACTTTTTCCATTGCGGCTGTCGATGTGGGGCACGGGCGTTATCCTACTGAAAAAGTATTACTTCTTTCGTTAATCTTGTCAGTTCTTTTGCTTCACTTTATTTTTTCAAACAATATAACAATACCGCACACTAGAACTGTTTTAGTTTTATCCTTTTCTAAGTACTTTATGAGATTCATTCCTTGGAAATCAGTAAGAAACAGCATTTTCAGTTTTTCAGCTGCTAAAACGGTCTTGGACATCTTCGGCACATTTTCAACGGTCGTTCTCCACCATTTTGACTGAGATGCCTGAGGTAAATACATATTTCTTCCATGGTAATTAATTGACGTAAAATGTCCTGCAGATGGCGAGTAACTGAACCAAACTCTGCATTTAAATGTCTTTTCGATGCACGAGTCAACAATCTCTGTACCCATCTCGCACACACCCTTTCTGCATGCACTTCTTCGGTTGAGGTGCCTGGTCACCTCCATTCGGCATTCCTCCATTACGACACCTTGATTAATTATATCATTTGTGATGAATGGACTAGAGTGCATTTCATTTGCGGTGCATGAATGATCGTTTATGCTGATTTTCCATACTTGTCTCGTAGACCCAAGTATGGACGTTCAATCCCGTTCAGAGTTGATGGATTGTTTCGGGGCAATAATCCTAAGTACGCACGTAAAAGAATCTCAAGCCTGAAAGAAGAGGTCTCTGAGTAAAATTTATCGGCCGTTTCACAGCTTGAATTGAATGGGACGCAGATGACCTGAGATGTTAAAAAGCATCCGTAAATAAACAAAATTAAAAAAATATATAAGCTGATTTATCCAGAAATAAAAAGTTTCAAAGTTTGTGCCTCATCCAACAAAAAGCTTAAATATAAAGCATTAGGCCATTTATTTGCTCACCTGTTTATTCAAAACAAATTTTCTTGATTAAAAGTAAAAAGGTAACCTGTCACTGAGGAACCTTTTTATTTTAATAATTTTTTATTTAATTTTAAGGTACGTATATTTATTCCGACTTTATTCTTAACTTTTGGATGTGGATACCAGCCGGCTCCGTACAGCTGAAGTTCCTAGCTGGATGACATTTATAAAAGAAGTTTTATTTACATGGAACATTTTATGTAATGAAGGTAGACTTATTTGTAGTTTATTCAATATTATTTAAATGGTTTAAATCTCTATAATATGTACAGGACGGTTGATTCGGACGGTTGTCAAACGTAAACTGCACGTCGCACCTGTGTGAAATTTTCTCATAGATCGTTAAACGAACGACACCTGTCTACTATGAGGCTACTTAAAGAGTTTCCACCCCATGTCATGGACAACTACCACATCTTTCAAAACACCGCATAAATATATAATCCAAAACACTCTTTTCTTTACTGTATCTATTTTGAGTCTTTAAACTGTATACTTCAGGTATTTCTCTATATAATTGTACATATATACTCAGGCGGTGTCTCAGATTTGCCGTACATTTTTCAAGTTATATTCATCTTTCAGGAATATTATATGTTATGAGCGTTTCTTTCCTTTAATTGTCTCTGTAATATTTTCTCTATCAAACAAGTTGCAAATGTGATATTCAGTCGACACAAAGTTATTAATACCTATTCATTTTCTCCTCTACTTGTGTATCTACATTAAGTATAACATGATATCAGCTATTGGATCTGCTGAATTTTCTGTCAGTTCATATGGGTAATGTATTTATATAATGGCAGTTAGTGAAGCAAAGAAAACAAATTTCAAAGAAAAATATATAAAGCGCGCCTCACAATGAAAGCAATTTTTAATTTGAGCGCATCTGACGGTTTATTAGGTTGCCGAACCTGAAATTTAACAGACTCTCATCTGTTTCTGTTGCGATTAACGATTGTCAATTGTGTATATTGTTATCAGCTAAAATGGAGCGAATCACGAAGAACGCCTCCACATTCTGAAAGTACTTTTTTAAGTACGGTGAATGTTACGCAGAGATCGTTTTCGAAGACTTCCTTGTAATTTTTGGTAGATGAAATACACCTAACGTGTCAACGTGTAGAGACTGGTAATGAAATATGAAGATAGAGGGGTCGACAGAGAACATCAAATCATCTGGACGTTCTCGTCGGTCAGTACAGAATGTTGCCCTCGTCAGACATAGCGTTGCTACGACCCCAATAAAGTCGATTCACCGCCGTTCTCAACAATTAACCGTTTCGAGAATCAGTTTTACGTTTTTAATCTTGTGTTTATATGGAGAATCCTCGAACCATCCCTCACTCAAAGCAGAAATTATACGTGTCATGGTGAAATTCAATCGAAACTTTGCTCTAAAGTCGTTGAAAATTTGCCAACAGAGTGAAGGTGTGCCAACGAAGCTCTGAAGGACATTTGCCTGATGTCCTGTTTCAAGTTTAATGACAGTGTTTGTGCTTCATATTGACTTCTAATATTAACACTTTTCAAATAAATGATGTGTATTAAAACAAGAACTGCATTCCTTATGGAACATATATATACGAGGTATTCAGGTAGTGACACTTGTTAATTCAACTGCTGCTTTTCCCAGCTCTTACATAGGGTTGTCTGTTCCGGAAAATTATACAGCTATTCTGTGTAGCAATAGAAGAAACTGCAGGCAGCATCGATCGCACCGGCTTGTTTTAGTGACACAGCATGATGAGGCAATTTCCGTCGGCGGCGGCTCACAGAAATCACACAAGAGCTCAGAACATAACTGTGTTCCGGAGGTGTTTAATTAGCACCACATGCTGCTCTTAGCTAATTGCCTCTCTCATTACAATATGGTGTCTTGATTAAACACCCCTGGGCAATACCGCTTATGACTAATCGATTTGTTTTCACAGTAAAAGGCGCCTTCACAGAGAAAAACGTCTTAATTACTGAGCTTTCTCAATTGTAGGCGTGAAATATGAGATGACTGTATTTCGGCATTGTTATCTCGCCGTGGAGGATGCAAATTCGAATCCCACTTGACTCACGAGATTCTGCCACACACAAAGAAACGAAATGGAGTTGTTTTCAACGCTGCTTCTCTCAAATGACAGAAATAAAGGACTTCCTCATTAGTCATCTAGAAGGCTTGAATACTCTATAACATTAATGGCACAGTCGACTGGTATATCAGCATTTGCGAAGTACATGCAAAGTGAATAAGTTGTTATTTGCAAAAAAATGACTGGAGTACTATTTGTTGTATGATCAATTTATGATATAAAATAACAATATGTAAAAAAGTGCAGGTAATAGCTGTTTAAACAAAAGATACTTAAAATACTTCCAGCACATTTAATTACGCCTTCTTATTATTTTTACAGATTGCCTTAAGAAAAATGCTAATAAATTAATAGAATATATTAAAAGGAAATATCATGCGTTCCATTTATAGCCGGACCATAGATCGCGTATATGCGTAGTTCGCTTGCACTGCAGTAACCTCGATATTATTCCAGTAACACACTAGCGATGAATGACTCACTCAAGGCTACGTTTATCAGCTGTGTTATACTGTGTCAGTTGCTGCCTTCTGTTCGAGATGTAAAGACTAGATTTTGTTCATTGTGCATCTCAAAAGTGAAAGTTTATTGAAGACATCTGTGCTGTGTGTGAATTATTATATTATTCTTATTAGCCCACTGATATGCCTACCGAAAAGTTCACGCTTGAACAAAAATTGAGGGGGGATGCGGGATTCACAAAACTTAATTTTAACAAACTTTTAAATTTTGAGTTATTAGTGTATCCTTATGTTTTAGCACTAAATGAGTCCATTCTCAATAAAATAACACATAAATCTACTGTTTTCAAGAAGATCCTCCATTATTTTCCCATCCACATCACAATTATCTTCCTCCAGACCGCATCTTCGGAAATATTGAGAAAGAGTACCGAGTTACCTTCTGCACGTTACCTTCTCAATAGCATGTTATATTAGGACAACATGGCAAATGCCTGATTCTTGGTAGAGAATGGGAAATACTCGAATTTAAATCTAAATCGCAGGAAAATTTGAAGAAGAAAATTTCTTTCTAAATGACTGACGTCCGTGTACTGCTTTACAAGAAGGGTCAAAGTATCCGTGGAACAACATACACACGGTCCAGTATTCAAGTTGAAGTTCTTAAGCCGAGAATAAGTAAAGCAAAGACCATTGATACAGCTGTGGAAATCACGTTAGTGAGTACTGACCTAAAGGTTACTGATGTGTCTTCATTGTAACATTTTATGAAGAAGTGTGCCAGGTTTTGTCAGAAGAATGATGAAGACAATACTGCGCTGTGCATATTGACGAAGATACTTCTTATTGCATTATAATATTGTGTTTATCAGTTAAGTGTCCTGTTAAGTCTTCATTATTATAGACACTATTGTGTGTGGGTCCTGGCGATCTAGTGGTAACCATACTTGCCTTCTAAACCCAAGATCGCGGGTTCAAACCCGGCCAGGATTGATGGATTTTTTTGGCGTAAAAATTCTAAGCATGTCTTCCTTCGGAAGGGAAGTAAAGCCGTGGATCTCGGCACGACAAAGAACTTCAAGCCTGAAAAAAGAGGCCTCTGAGCAAAATTCACGCCCTAAACAGAATGGGACGCTGATAACCTGCGATGTTAAAGAGCGTCCGCAAATACAACCAATCAACAATTGACACTATTGTTGGGCAGACTTATTTAATGATACAACTGAACTAAAGTATATAAATGCCAGATATTTTTTATTTTATTTTTTACTGCACAATATGCTTTAAATATCAAAGAATAATCGTTTTTTTCTTCTTGAAAATCTGATTAAAAGTTTAGGAAATAATGAGAAAAGTGTGTAGATGCTTACTTTTGTGAACACTTTGTTATTTTAGGGACAATATTTAGATATAAAATATGCAAAATACCCAAATTCTATTTGATTAATATTCTTTTTCTTTAAACTAATATATGCTATGAAAATAATGTGTTTTATTTGTGAATTAGCTAAAATTTCTATTTTTGCAGATGTCACGTTTTGTAACCCCCCTTAATACGTAAAAATCCGAATCATGTACAGAGGTGTGTAAAAAATTTCAGCAGAAATTTCCTGGTATTTAAGTTCCAGGTAGAGAAACTATTCGATGTCTGGTTAATAAGTTTAGGACAACGGGATCGCTAAACGCTAAACCTAAGATGCGAAAAAGAAATGTTCTAACGTAGGAAAATATTGACGAAATTGGTACATTATTCGAACTCTCTCCAAAAAGTCTCTAAAACATGTTGCATAGCAAGTGGATGCTTCAAAAACCTCTATTCATACAGTTACTAAGCTTTTAAAATTGAACTATAGAGTGACTATAGTTCATGAATTACAACTTCGTGATCACGAAACAAGAGCAAATTTCTATAAGTGGATTTTACAAAATATCGTTGTCGGTACTGTTGGCCCACATTTAATAATTGTGGTTTCATTTAAATAGTCATATTGCCCCACAGAACAAGGTATTGGAGCACAGAGAATCCTCATTTACCTCCCAGTGTGATGGACTGCGCGCGCAGTATGCATAAGAGCGATCCGCAATATAAGTAACGCTCTGTATAAAAAAATAACAGTCAAGCACTCGAGTACAGCCTTGTCCTGGTGGTGGATTTGAAATTGGTGGAGAGTAAAAGAGGAACTCCATTTCCTCATAGTTTTATGTAGCAAATTGCGGTGCGGTGCAGAGAGGTATGACTAAAACGAATAAACGAACATAAACGAACATGGCATTGAAATAGTCGCACAAATATCGCAATATTTCCCACTACTTGTGTTCTTGCATTACGACAGATCTTGTAGTATGATATATGTCAAATTGCAATCAGGCTGTTTCTGATTTTGAATTGCAAAGCGCAGTAATAGAGGTCAGTCACAGATGTTCCACAAGCTTGATCCTTTATGAATCCCCTTAGGGAAAAGTCTAAGGGTGTCATTGACGGCTAAATGCTACTCTCTGATCCTCTGTATCGGAACATTGTCATTAAGAAAACATGGTGTGTGAAGTGAGAAGGAGTGCCGTCTTGTACGAAATCTAGGTACATTTCTCTTCGGGAATATATTTCCAGTATCATACATTAATTTTATTCCTATATATTATAAACATGTTTCCATCATTTAAGTATCAGACGTTTATTAAAAATGCTCCCTACTGGCCTTTACACAATTCATGTAAGACATGTCGTGCATCTTGTACATTGGAAGGGACGTCTTTGGGTGCCTTTTACAGTAAGTGCCCCTAAGCTGATCATAGTTCGCAATTGAAAGGATCAAGGGCATGGCTGTCACAAATTCAATCTTCAACTTGATGAAACGAAGCATATTGTTCTTGAGGCATATTTGCCTAACGTGGAAGCACAACATTTGTTGAAAAGACGATCATTAGGTTATGATGTTGTCTTGTTCAGTAAGAATGCGAGACAACTATTTCTTGATGCACTTGACTGAAATGAACACTATTACCCCCAAAAGGCCTCTTCAGACTATAACAGATAGAATTGCATTCCTCAGATACACTGTATCATTTCTTCTAACAAGAAGTGTTTCTGTCAGAGAGCGTGCGATTTCCTTGCCAAAAACGATTATGAGCTATGTTCCTTTTTTATTTCAAGTAAATAGCGAACGATTATCAAATGTGTCTTTTTGGTTTGGAGCACGATATGAGTCCTTTGGATGCTTGTGATGAGTTGAATTTGTCTTTTGGGACAGTTTCATGCCCTGTTGTCAAACAAGTAATCGATCCATTGCTGTTAACATTTTGCAGATAGCATTTTCCAGCTTCACACCCAAAAATAAATTCAGTTTCATGTCTTTCCCATTAGATGGTCCCTTGTTATTCAGAAAGAAAACGAATTCAGTATGGACAACACTTATGACTGATTATAATAATTGTGGTTTTAACTTCTTCACACGGTTGTAGTTGGGACGAAATGTGCTTCTTGCCAGAAAACTGAACCGCACCACAGTGACTTGATTATTTACTCCTCTGTGATGTAGCATGTTCAGCAACTTTTAAAAAGTAAACAAGATCTTATGAGATATATGGGCATTTCAATGGGTAGAGAAAGAAGCAGTTATTCTGCTTACATTTCGTGTTCCTTGATCTATTTCCACTTGACTACACCGAGTACTGAGGAAACTAACGGGCTTCCTGTCTTAGTTACAGTACTTTCTCGATAGCAAAGCCGCAATGTTTGTCTCTGGCCGTGGAATCTTTGGCTGACTCATAACTGACCTTGTCGGTTTTTTTTTTCCAAGGAAAAGACGACACCAATCCTGTCTTGCTGACGTAATTGCATACTGACCTTTACAGGAAAAAGACGGGGAATCCCCTGCCTACTGGACATTGCCCTTACTCGCAGGAAGGTTCAAGCGCCTTTCCCAGTTTATTTTGAAATTTCATGCGCAACTTTGGTGGGCGCTTTGAAAATGCACTTGCTTTTTATTAGAGGCTAAATTCCAACGCTTTTCTGCTCAGAAGCAATGCTTTTGTTTGAGTTCTGTAACATTTTAGCTGAAATACTTTTCAAATCAAAGAGTTGATTCCTCGATGTTTTAGAAACGAAAAATTAGCACCAGGCAGTTATTAAGTTCCTTCATAAATAGCAAAGTTGCTCAAAGTTGTTATCAAATGGTAAAGAATCGGTGAAGGACAACATTGGAGCACACAAAGATCGCAGATCGGTCATTTACTGTAAGTGTTATAGACATGGAAGAAGGTTAGTTATCATTAAACATGTTGCAGACAGCAGAATTCAACCGTACAGCAATACTCCTCATGTCTTCAAAAAGTATCAACAAAGTGGATGGAAATATCATAGACTTCGGAACAAAAGCGCTTAAGAATGCCAATTTTAATTTGCTCAGAGGAGATCCAGAAACAAAATGAAATATGAATTCACGTATTAAATTGAAAGTATAAATAAATTGTTTAAAGGTTCTTAAACTACAGGTTTTAAGTATAGGTACGTGTTGGAAAATAGATTAAGACACATTGTTATTGGATCCAGAGTATTTCCTAGCAAAGTCAGTTTATCATTAACCAGTGGTTAAAATAAAAAAGAAAGAGGCAATATATCTCCTAAACTTTTCTCTTATTAAGACAACTGTCTCATTGCTGTGAATACTCTAGCAGTTCGCAATTGTGTATTTCACTTAAAAGAAATCTCGGTATTTCCTATAAGCAGCTTTAATGATTTTCAAAACCTGAAATTAAAGAAAAGGAATATCATGATTGCCTAAATACTTTTATCACAAATGAGACTACTGGATGATTAATAATAATAATAATAATAATAATAATAATAATAATAATAATAATAATAATAATAATTGTAACACTTAGACTCTCACACGGAAGGCGCTGGGTTCAATTCCCGTTGAACCATTTATCCTTACTTTGGGTGTTTTCGTTATTTCACTTAGGTAAATGCTATGTTGGAGTGTTCTTTCTTGAAACATGTTAGGGACTCCATGTGCGTCCGCGCAGTCACCTCCCGTAGATCCTGGCCGTTACGTGTCTCCTTCACCTCATTTCTTCCTCCCGGAGGAGGACCCAATGGACAAAAACGGCCAGCCGTGAACATGACTCAAATACTGAAAGTGTCCTCCTCTGTCCCATGCATTCATGCAACATTAACAGTGTAAAATATCACAGTAGCTTTGCATTGCTTTTCTACGTGTTAGTTTTCACTTCTCACCTTCATTTCCCCTTCAATCGAATCACCACGTGGTCTTCATCGTTTTGTGGAACGGAAAGTGTCAATAATCTCTCTATAATATTGTGCAACAAATCTTATGCAGAAAGAGCTGTATGGATTAACATACATATGCGAAAGGGCATAACGGTTGCAGCAACTCCCCCCTCACCCCCAGTTTCACACATAGTAAAGTTGAACGTTACTTGTAGGCTAAACTTCTGTTTATACCGAGCAAGATGTTTGAATTTTTTTTTTAAATTCTGATCAATACATAGCCTATTCCAAGATAAATGTTTATGTTTAAATGCATTTTTCTGAATAAATATTGGGAATTAAGCTATTTAACTTTAAGGGTAAGGAGATAAAAATGTAAGGTGATCATTGGAACCACATTTCCTACCTCATAATATTGACAATATATATGTATTTTCAGAAAACCTTCTTAAAAACATTACACGAAGTGATAATGTTTATACTGCTGATTTTACCAGATTACTCCAGTAAATTTTTTGATCTTAGACTTTTTCCTCATAAAAAGATTTTCCTTAACACATTTCATGTTACTGAGTTGAAACAGGTCTTTACATATCTTACGTATATACATATGTGTTGATAATATAATTTCATGTAATAGTGATAATAATAATAATAATAATAATAATAATAATATTTACATGTGTCATTATTTACATCTGTTATCTGACTTAGTATTTAAAAGTAGTACAAACCAGCTGGATAAAATGAAGATAAAAGGTGAATTAGCCAGCCATTTGGAGCGGCATAGTGGAAAGGGTCTGTGTAACTGCTTATATTATATTTGGAAGATTGTAATGGAATATAGAACCTTCACAAGCAAGCCGTTAGAAGGGCGAAAGCATATATTGAATCACTTTAACACTTCCCCCCCCCAAAAAAAGCTCGTAATAATGAAGAAAATTTAGTTTCTTCCTACAAAAAAAAAAAAACCAAGCATTCCAAGCCTCCACGTCTATAAGTAACGTTCAACTTCAAATGAATGTGATTGGTTCAGTCATTAGATGGAACGTTACCTACAGCTCTGTGCCCTTTTAGGACTGAGTGCTATTGCATTTGGCACTTTGAACAGTAAAATTATTCAATTTGAATTGTATATCTTTCAAAGGAATCCGCAAAAATATCAGAAGACTTGGGGTATAAGACAAGAGAATGCATGTAAAAAGTGTTAAAAAAAACAACGACTTTCTTATGAGAGTGAAAGATGGACAGACAAGACCAAAAAAGGAGTGATAACTCAAAAATACAGTTTTGCAGGTTACTGGTGGATTAATAGAAAAGAATAAAATACCTAAAATTCTCTCGAGTTGACCCCCTCCCCCTATTCTGAATACCTGTTTATGTTGGATACCTATATTTTAACGTGTCCAAATTACTCTATAGGTTGGACACTCCTCATCCTACCGCCACGGGTGGCCGAGGTCGTTAAGGCGCAGGCTCGTGAGCGGGAGGTCTGGGGTTCGAATCCCGCCAGGACTGTCCTCCCTGACTGAGGTTTTTTTCCAGGTTTTCCTCAGTCCTCGTAAATGGCCAATACCCGGGAGGCACCCTAAACTTAGGCCTGGAACATTTCCTTTCTTTAAAAAAATAAATCTTTTCCCAATATAACGTTTATCTCATGTATCATCAGTGTTCACCGCCTGTAGTGCCCCAGTAGTAAAAACGGGCGTTTATTCATTCATTCCTTCTATCCTGCACGTTGGGTACGTAACCTGGACATTAAAATGTTGAGTTTCAAGATGCTGGTCGAATGATTTTTTTTATATAGATTTCTTTACAATGGTGACAGATTTATTTCTTTTTTTCATAAGGACCCCATTCCACAAATGTATTAATTACAAGTGTATTAGTACAAGTTCTTGTAAAGTTTGTCTTATAACGTTCCGTTCCACGAAAGATGTACAACATTTGTAAATTATTAGTAAAACCTTACAAATGACGTGATATAAGTGCAAGATGGAGGAACAGCTGTTTGCCATACATCGCCATACCTTGAATACTGCTACAGATTTTTAGTGTATAGAGCGGATTATGGTCATTCCTTCTAAATGGGTCTTGCATTCTTCCCAGATATAATGATAAGTCAAATACTTTATTATGCATTTATCGATAATCGTGAGTAATAAATCAATTTAAGACGACAGTCTTATATGGGTTCATTTAGGAGCATCAATTTCAGTCGTCGAGAGATGGCAGAAGAATGGAGCATCCCGATTGCTCTCGGTCATTTATTTTATTAGTTCATTTAATCCCTTATATTTATTTATATTACTTGAACATCACGTTCTCATTATAAGCAAAAAACTGGGAAAATGTGTCAAAAAGATTTTTTTAAAAGAGATTGAAGAATGGGGGGAAAAAAAAATCATTTTGGCATGTAGCAAGAACCTTAAATTTTAGTCCACTTACGTCCAAAATCATTAAGAAGATAATATATTTTAAGCTAATATTTGAAGTTACCAATATTACTACGTTAGTAGAGAAATTTATACTAATTGCCAAAGCCCGAGTAATACTAATACAACAGAACAACTAAAAATCACTTGTACACTTGTTAGTATGGACCTGTAAAGTGCAAGCGTAGCAGGAACCTTTGTGGAACAGAATTTTACTAACAATTACAAGTTACAAGTGCACACATTTGTAATGTATTAGACCTCACTTTTGTAGAACACGGCCCTGGAGGTACAAACCTTCATACAGGTTGAGTTATGTCTGTTGATTTGGTTTATTTATAGACTTTCTTTAAGCGTACCATTCAATTCAGGGCGTGAAACGGCCGATAAATTTTGCACAGATCTCTCTTTTTTTTCGGCTTGAGATTACGTGCCATAAATCTACGACATGGAACCCAAGGCTTTACTTCTCTTCCGAAAGAAGCGATATTTAGCATTTTTACTCCCGAAAAAATCCATTGATCCTGGCTGGAAATTAACCCACGATTTCTGGCGTGGCGCATCGCTAGTTATGGATTTCAAGCGTGCTTCCCCCCCCCCCTTTCCCCCACTTTTCTGGACATCTACAATGCATTAATTATGTTTGATTATTTGAGAGAATTTCAGGAACCTTAATCAAACATCTTTGAAGCTTTTTCCATTTCATATGAACTTTCTTCTCTTACCAGTTTTGAGGTTTATGTCGTTATTAACGCACGCTCTTTAACATCTCAGGTCATCAGATTCCCATTCAACTCGGAGCGTGAAACGGCCAACACATTTTGCTCAGAGGATCTTCTTTCAGATTTGTGGTTCTTTTACATGCCGTAAATGTAGGACACGGGATCCACGGTTTTACTTCCTTTCCGAGGGAACCAATACTTAAGGATTTTTACGTTCGAAAATCGATCGACCCTGGCCGGAGGAGAGAGGAGGAGGAATGGTGTTTAACGCCTGTTTTTGCTACAGAGACACCACAGGCGATGAACACTGATGATACATGAAATGAAATATTGAGGATTTATTTTTAAGGAAGAAATCGTTCTAGGCCTAGGTTTAGGGTACCTGCCCGGCATTTGCCATTTATGAAGAATGAGGAAAACCTGGTAAAAACCTCAGTAAGGGAGGACGGTCTTGGCGGGATTCGAACCCCAGTCCTCCCGCTCACGTGTCCGCGCCTTAACGACCCCGGCCACTCGTTGCGATACCCTGACCGGGATTGAACCCGCGATCTTATTACTACTAAATCACCAGGACTGACAAGAGGTATATATAGAATTGTACCATGTCATCTAGTCGAAAATTTATCTCAGTAATAGAAAACATAATTCCATCACCCTGTTATATAAAACGTACAACAAATGTGGCTAATGCAGTGCTGTCATTCAGTTACGCAATCATATTTTGTACGTTAGTGGAAACCGGTTGACCATCAAATGGGCAGTATGAAGTGCGTTTTAGACTTTTTTACTGTCTTTTTGTGTAATGTGGGCTGTGCCGATAGTGGTGTACGTTACAACAAAGAAAATTAAGTATAATTGTAGTGAGCAAAAGAAACTACTGTAGGAGAGAATTTGGTGCTAAATTTCCAGGAGTAACTTCTCCATCCGCAAGTGCAATTTTCAGACTAGTAAACTAAGTTCGAACCCAAGGCGTTTTCAATGACAAGAAGCCGAGACACACACACAAAAAAAAAAAAAAAATCTGGGTTTAACAGAGCAGAAACTTGATGAAATAGGCTCTCGATTAGAAACTTCCCTAAAGCGTTCTAACACGATTAGCTCGGCAAATTCGTATAACTTTCGGCAGTGCGTATAAAGCCACTCAGTTGCACTCTCTTCATCCACATATTAATTTAAAATTTTGCCAGTTTAAATAACTATCTATTTAAAATAAATTTAATTTAAACAAAAATATCTTAATGCAAATATTGAGGAGAAATTTTAAAACAAATGTTGATTACATTTTAGGTTTCACCCTCTTATTTCTAGTTACCCATTTTGAAATTTCCAATAGGATCTCTACTTATCTTTTAATGAGAATCCAATTGTAATCACCTATTTTGTTTTCTATCGTCGCTACTAATCTGGATTGTTGTGTTATTGTTATTTAATGTGGACAACATAAAACGGAGTTAATTGTGGGATGAAAACACATGTTATTATGAATAGTATACAATTTGACAAAATTAAGTGTTCAAAATTACTTCATTGTTGACTATTAATACAACCTGTTTCAGAACTCCTGGTAACCCACTTACATTCTGAGACTTTTTTAAACAAAGAAAAAATTATTTAATAGCTATATTTTTGTAGTTTTAAATTGTGAAATTCCTCCAAATTTGTGATAGCAAATATGTAAGTAGCATAAGGTAGGAACGATTTTTAAAATTTCAAAGTGCCGGTGGTTGGGGTGAGAGGGTGAAGTCTAAAATGTAATCAATATTGGTTTTAAACGTACCCTTCAATATATAAATTTCATTTTTTTTGGTTGAATTAAAGTTTTGTTAAATAGGTTGTTATTCAGATTGGAAAGTTTTAAAATGAAAGCCATGTACATTTTAATTCTTTTCTAAAATGTATTGCATATCCTTTCCTTTCCATTATAGTTCGTAATTTATTCCTTAGTATCTTATGGAAAGAGCAGCTCAGGTAAAAATAAGAAAACGCACTATTAACTATTGACCCTGAGACATAAGCACATCTGAACTAGCCCCACAGTTCACAGATCCTTATAGATGTTATAGATCATCCATCAGAAAGTTTTAAGAGTAAAAATTCAAGCCATGTTTCACCAATTCGGAGATTTCTATTTTTCTTCTTCTCTGAAATATATTAGAAGATAAAATTAATATGCTATTAGTTTCCCATGACCACCTCCTTCATCTAGTTATTAGTGATCCTCGACCCCTGCTCAGAATTTTATAAGCTAGGAAGGTCTGGAACGGGATCCTAATGAGGACAATTTGGAGGCTGCCTGTAAGAGAATTTGAATTTTTAGATTTCAAAAGCCTCTTGATAGCGATCTGTTGGGTGCCAGTATGCTGGTCATATGCCCCCTACAATGCTGCCCTGTATCAATGATGTCATAAGACGGAGGTAGAGGACGCAGCGGTTGTTGCGGCAGGCCAAGACTCGATTTCGTGGAAGAGAACAGATATTAATATTGAGGTAAAATGTTATTAATATTTTTGGAATGTTGATTGCTGAAAGTATGTAAGTCAATTTACTTTAATGTGATATTATATTCTGTGTTCAAATTTAAGGGGATCTTATGTTACTTCACGACGTCATAGTTGTTTGTCGAGTTGAATCAAAGCCAATAATCTGACTATTCCTTTCTACACGTGTTTTCTTTTGCTGAAAATAGTGACTTTAAACTATATATTTCGGCTTAAAGAAAAGATTAATTTATTTTTATTTGACTTAAAATCAGCGTATCTATTAAGAATTTTATAAGATATTCAGAATATTTAAAAAAATGCAAATCATTGAAATTGCGGCCAATTGTCCAGGAATCTATTTACACTTTGAAGTATATTATAACGATGCACCCCCCCCCCCCCAGCAAAATATCCTGTTCGGAAGTAACTTTCAAGAATTAACTTATAATGTTGTTGTAACCCATAAGAAATCTTTTAATTGGTAAAGTTTTGTTACAAAAAAGCATGTTAAGTTCAGAAACAAATATCAACACCAAAGAATAGTATCCGACGTCAGAAAAGGCATGGCCAATGTAGTTTACCTTATGTCTCACATGTTAAACTTGCTAAGCAGTAATTTAGATAAGACTAAAATTGAATACAGAGTAAGGGTGATACTGTATGCATAAACCGCGAAATATAAACTAAGTAAAATTAGCATGTAAACAGACGAAATGTTTGTAACAACATTAGCGTGACCGCCTTCATAGTCTAGTGGGTAGCGTTTGCGAATACCCATCCTGAGGTCCTGGATTCTAATCCCGGTAAGGTGAAGCTGTCTGGGGTTATCCTGAGAAGGTGGATAGCTTTAAGGTGCCAAGGGCTCCGAGCTCATTTGCGCCATCATTAATTCATTTCATTTCTAACCTACAGACGTCGCGAGAACACAATGCAGTCAAAGCGACAATAAGTACCTAAAACATTAGCGTACATTAAAAAAAAAAAAACAGCGTACGAATGAAAACTTTTGGAATCAGAACTGGCTCTGCTATGCGTTTACAAATTCATACGATCACACTTACTACCATACCGTTATGGTGTTTGCATAACCTGCAGAAAGTGTTTGGTATACATTCCGCAAGCGCTATGTTCAAATGTGTTTGCACGCTAGCAGCATAAGACACCAGCGCAGAGAGCAAGAAGCTTAGGATGTGTCACACAGAATTTCCACGCTTCAACTTGGGATATTTAAAAGATTACACTGAAAATCCTTAAGGAAATACCGCTCAAGGAAACGTGCTATAAAAAAAAACTAAACCGCAAATCCGGTATCGCGAGCCGTGTAGTTGCTGCCCTGGTCACCGGAAGCACTACACATAATCCTTTTTTTAATTCGAAATTGCGAGAGAGCTGGTTGTTCCGCTATAATTGTTGGTACCTCACTAGGTCATACAAATAGGCATTTCTATGTATTATATTGTAATATACAAGAGTCCTTTGTAGATTTCAGCTGAATTCCGTGAAATGTATGGAAATCCCTTAAGTGACATCGTTATTGCCATTATTCTTATAATTAGGTTTCGGTTTTCTATGAAATGTGATTATTATCCTGACCCTTTTTTACAATTTAGACATATCTCTGACTTTTATGAACCCAAATACGTTGTTTTTATGGGTCACATGTAGGATATTTAACAATATTTTAGATTTAGGCCATACATTAATCAAAATGTGGCACAAAACATATTTTCGGTTATATTTAGGTTATTTTTTCATATATAACCAAGTATTAAAGGTTATAATTATCAAAGAGATCACAGAATACTTCAGGAAAGAGGTTCTATAAAAATAAAAAAGCGGAATGGGGTTTTATGGAATAGGAATATTTGTAGACACACAAAGAAGAGAATTCTCCAAACAGTCATACATATGCTGAAGGGTGGACTTTAGGGAAAGGCAGTGAAGACGGATGCAATTCGAAGAGGGGTCTAGGTTTGAAAAGAGGAGAATGAGGAGGTGAGATAGTTGATGGAAATGGAAGAACCAGTCTGAAAGCAGGATGATACGGGCACAAGATGGCCTAAAACTTATCTTGAGTCATCGTCTTCTGGAAGGAGGAAACGTGAAAGGCCGAAAACATCATGGAAATCTTGTGAAGCCCTAATGATGAAATGACTAAATCTGCAAGAAGAAGATTTAAAAAATTGTGAAGGATGGCGGCTGGGCATACAGGATAACTGCTGAAAGTGGAAAAATAAAAAAGTAGCATCAGTGGTACAGTGTTTTTACCACAAGAGTCAATATTTCTTTGTCCTTTTCCTGAAATTATTTTCCTTGCGATTTAAGTCAAAGGTGGAATAAAGTATAACAAGAATGTGCTGTCACACAAAAGAAGGAGAATGAAAACGTTCTTTACCCGCAGAGACAACCCTGGGCCACTGAGAAATGTAATTGCGCAACCAAGAAAGAACTACAATAAGTACCCTCTCTCCAGCTTTCTTGTAGAAGAATTGAGAAGGATTACAACCAAACATTTCAGTATCATCTCCCTGTTATCCTTCTGTCTTTCGGTATTCTCTACTCTGATTTCTGTAAGGTTTGTGATCCAAAACAACTGTCTCTCGTTCTCTGTTTACTCCTCTGCCGATAGCTAAGTTGTCTCTTTCTCTGAGAAATGGAAAGAAATGAAGTGAATAGCATTTCAACCAAATTTTCTAGCCTCTTTCCAGTATAATGTTTGCTCTACTAGAGCGTGATTGACGTGGTTCTGTCAAATAATTTGCACGAAAACTTTTAGCAGCTACGATGAAATTTTATTCTGTAAATTGTGTGAAGTCAAAGTGCAACACACTGCAATAGCACCAAACACTAAAATTGTATTAATAGGCAAGTTGCCGTGTAAAGCAGACAATGATTATTGTTTGAGAAACTACACAGCTGTTCGTCTCCACTGAGCACATGAACTAGCAGATCTGAGTTTTCATAATATCTGAGCAAAATGATAGATTGCATTAAATAAAGTGGAGACCCCTAATTTCCGAAAGATTTTGGAAAATTGCACCTCCCTAGTATAACATACTCGTAGAAGGGAGTTTCTCGGGTCTTTCAATTTTGAGAACTTGAAAATGCACATCGTCATCCAGTGCAACTGTGCTCGTGAAGACTAAAGGTACGACTTTGTCATATTTTACTGTCGTTAAAGGTAATTGCATATCACTAGATTAAATATATGAACTTAGTTTATTTTTATAACTTTATAGGATCAAGAATATTTTGTGACTTATCAATAGTTCTGCAAAGAGAAAAGAGGAAGAATATAATTACAATGTTCTTAATAAAAACTTATTTGATAGAATTTTGCAAAATTCTTGGGTTTCAAAGTCATATTTTTATAATTTTTAGGGCATAATGCATGCATATTTTACGTTTACAAGTAATATATGGATGGATGGGGGCCACTCCGTGAGAGTGGCAGTAAGAGGAACGTCGGGGCAGTGACTGTTCGGACGTAGATTGGGTCTCTAACATGTTTCCAGACAGAACAACCAGCGCCACTGGAGACCCCCTCCGAGATGTACTAGCCCCTCAGAAGGTTCTCTTCTATTGCTAAAGTCGCGGCAGAAACCTTTCTAAAGAGCAAGCCACCATCACACCGCGCCAGCCCACCTTGTCTTGGCACTTTCGACACTGTAACGAAACGAACGGAATAAAATTATAGGAAATGGGAAAACGGAAAATTCCTGCAATGTGAATATTCATTCAAGCATTGGCCTACATAACATGGGGAAACCACGACAAAACACAAGAATGGCCGGTTCAACGGCAATTGAGTTCGGTACTTCTTGAATGCTAGACCCAAACGTTACCACCTCTCGGTGATAGAATAAGCAAACTTACTTTTTGACGTGTAAACTCACAAGGGTTAGACCTATATATGTTTTATTTATACACATATTTAGAATAATTGATGAGATTTCGTCCTGAAAATGAAATTCCTATAATACTAACAACAAGTTAATATTTCCGTTTGCGGTGAATGTGAAATTTTCCCACGTCGTCTATTGCTTTTTGATACAACAATATCTGTCTTTACCGTAAACAAGAGAGGATCAGTACAGAGGTTGGACATTAAACATAGATAAAAGTCTATGTAGGGTTTTTGATATATATTTTATAATTATATGTTATTTACTTTCTAATCCTAATATGTAAACTCAAACAATGTTTTACTTGTTTGTGTGTTGTTGCAATTGCAAATAGGATCTTTTAAAGTTAATGATTTTTAATAGTTATGAATAATAATAATAATAATAATAATAATAATAATAATAATAATAATAAAACAGCTGAACGTTGTAATAAGTTTGAGATACATAACTGACAAAGTGGCAATTTATAGCCTCTTTGTCATACAAGTGTGCAAATTCTCCGAACCTGTTTTGTTAACGTGTAACGAATAACTACTAAATCTTAAGGAGAATATTAATTACTCTTTTATTAAGTTTATTTTGAGCAAATTCACTGATCAGAATCTATCAGTATAATGGTAACAGATGTTCTCGAAATTTGAAAGATTGACTAAATGGTACCCGCCCTTCTAAGCGTTTGCTAATGCCAATGCTATAGCCAAAGCAAGAGGATCATGGTTTGTGTTGTTTAACTCAAATATCTAACTTTTCTTCGAAGTATATGCAGAGCAGCCAATAGACCTAAGCATAGTAATTAAATTCTGATTGCAAATTCACATGAAAGATAAATTCAAGGTTTATTCATTTTCTTTCTGTTCTCTAAAAAAAATGACTGTTACATAAATGAATGCTGTTAGCTTAGTGGAAAGGTTTTCTAAAAATTCATCACTTAAAGAATGAAATATTTCCAAAAAGATCTGTCCACGGAAACCCATTGTCTACATACAGAGTGTACACTAATGATTATAGCGTGTTTAAATTTATATTTTGTTTCTCTGTAGTATATAATATAATTTTGAATCATTACTTAAATTGGAGAAAAACTATGGAAGTTACCATAGCACAAATTACAAGTGTTCAAGTGTAACCATTTGTGACGCGGCATACCAGCTGGAAGTCCATTTCTTGCCACACTGTCTGGTGTAACTGTTGTAACTGCCGCAACAGTCCTCCGTCTCACCTCAGATAGGTCTGCAGGTAATGTGGCACGTATATATGGCCCATTATGTACTCCTACAAGAAAAAGTCACAGGAGGTCATATCGTGGGACTTCTTAGGCCAACGGAGAAAAGCCAAATCGTCCGGACCATGACGACCGACCTAACGACGGGGAAATTTTGCATTGAATCACCCCCGCACACCGTTTAGGAAGTGAAGAAGAATGCCGTTTTGTTACCAAATTATGCTGTTGTTCTGTTGATCTAGCATTTGAGGAAACAACCAATTCTGGAGCATGTCTAGAGGTGGATAAATCAGTGACATTTTTTTTCGAAGGATAGGGGGGGAGGCATAGAACTGTTGAGATATCGCACAGAAAGCGTTCAATTTCGGTGAATCCTGCACATGCTTTAAAATTCTCAATGGATTCTGCGCACCCCAGATATGATCCATATGTCGTTCACTTTTTCATTAAGATGAAATGTGCCCTCGTCACTGAAAATTAAACGACTAACTCACCATCCTCTTGTTCCAACATTTCTGTGCAGAAGTTTCTACGTACAGCATAATCTTCAGGATGTAGGCTCTGTGGCAATTGCAGGCGATACGGTCTCTGTTGGCGACGTTTTGTTAACACCACGTCATTGTTGGAATTGCAAATTTCCGAGTTGTTCATCATTCTCATCTGACACACAAGGACGTCTGGGGCTCTTTCCTTTATAGAGATACCCCGTCTTTTGGACCTGTTTGTACCATCTATGAATACTGTTACCAGAGGGAGCGTTAAGACCAAATCTTCGCCTATACGCCCTCAGAACTATAACACTGAAAAATGTGTCACGAATTCCAAGATGCTAAAAGCTTTTTGCACGAGAGTTGCCATGTTTTGTTTATTTCGTTACCATAGCTACAACACAAAACAAAGGTAGAATTGAAACTTCCACATTTACTCTTCAATTTAAATTATGATACAAAATTATATTGTATACCGCAGAGAAAACATCTGAGTTTTAAATAGCTATAATTATTTGTGTACACACTATGTAATATTTTCAAGCATGTTTCACTATAGAGTTGCTGAATTTGTTGAACTAATTTATCAAGTCCAGGGCATTCACTATATTTCAGAAGGTACTGGAGGAGGATTGTAGAAGATCTTAGGTAACAATCTGTAGAACAATTTAATGATTGTGTGATTTGTTCAGCATGTTCCGCAATGTGACCACCGTTCACCAATAATTTTACATTCTGATGGATCGGTACATATACAAACTGAACGAATGTACTTGCTCCAACTGTAAAAGCAAATTTGGGAAACATAATTTTGTAATCTGGGGTTCTTTCTTTAAATATTCCGTGGATCTCTTTCAACTTGCAAAGATCATTAAAAGGGTTAAAATGTTCCGGACTCTTTTTCCATAGTCCAAGGTTTAATATGCTTTCGCCTACTTCTGCGATTGGCATCATCAGTGGACGATGAACTGCTAAAAGACGACAGTATTAAAGAAAAAAGGCATACAATCTCTCTTTACTCCCACGGGTGGCCGAGGTCGTTAAGGCGCGGTCTCATGAGCGAAAGATCTGGGGTTCGAATCCCGCCAGCACCGTCCTCCCTGACTGACTTTTTTTTTCCAGGTTTTCCTCAGTCCTCATAAATGGCGAATGCCGGGGAGGTACCTTAAACTTAGGCCTGATATGTTTCCTTCCTTAACAAATTCCTTTCCCAATATATCAATTCATGTCATGTTCATCAATGTCCATCGCCTGTGGTGTCTCAGTAGTACGGGCGTTAAACACTATTAAAAAAACCCAATCTATCTTCATTACGACTGTTAATTTAGGGCAAATGCTTAATAATGCAAAATATCCTAGACACCCTCTTGACACTACGGAAATTAATAAAATGCCATGTGCGCGTGGCAAAGTGTACATGATCATGACCGGAAGATGGATTAAAAACAATTGGATGAACATCAGAACATCTGCGCCTTTATCAACCTGAATGATCTGCGGTAGCAGAACATGCCATAATTGAATGCCTTGGCTTACACTTTAGAGTCGGTCCTGGTGGTGTAGTGGTAACCATACTTACCTCTTAAACCCAAGATCGCGGGTTCAAACCCGGCTGGGATCGATGAATTTTTTCGGGGCGTAAAAATCCTAAGTATGGCTTCCTTCGGAAGGAAAGTAAAGCCGTGAGTCCCGTGTCGTACATTTACGGCAAGAAAAAGAATTTCAAGCCTAAAAGAAGAGATCTGTGAGCAAAATTTGTCGGCCGCTTCACGCCCTGCATTGAATGGGATGCTGATGACCTGAGATGTTAAAGAGAGTCCATAAACAAACCAAATAATAATAAACTTTAATAGAACAGAAGTGGTTACAAAAACAACCAAATATTAGTGCTGCTAGAGCGATTTTTAAATTTTGGGTTTCAGATAAATTCCCTTTCTAATGGTCCGATTTCTCCGAATTTCAGAAATTATTTATGTTATTTAATTGAAATACGGAGTTTTGTTGCGAAAAGACAAATATTAATGCCACTAGAGCGATTTTTCAAGTAAACCTTCCCTCTAATCCGATTTCATTGATTTTTAGAAACTATTTTTATTTTTTCACTTCAATGGCATATACTGAGTTTCCCTTAAAAAACAAAGTTGCAGTTATTTAAGCCATTTTTAAATTTCACTTTAACCCCACTCGTTTTTCAGGTATACCCCTACTCCTTGTGACACGATTGCATTGATTTTTGAAAACTAGTTTCATTAATTTATTTTAAATAAAATGCTCAGTTTTGTTGAGAAAAAGCAAAGTTTTCTGTTGCTAGAATGATTTTTATTATTTTTTTTAAAAAAAATTCTCATTAGATTAAGCCCCATTCCCAATGGTCCAATTTTGCTGGTTAATAAACTCCACGAATCGTTTGTAAATTGATTGTTATATGCCGAGTTTCGTTAAGGAAAAAAATTGCGACTGCTATAGCGTTACCGCGCGCGCGCGCGCGCGCACACACACACACACCGATATATTGATATACTTTTTTCACTGTATGTGCCTAGCAATTAGAAATGATGCGAGATTTGCAGAAATTATTCAAAAATCGTTCCATGGATACAATCGCAATAGTTTACTCGCTAATAGAAGTTATTTCAGGAAAGTGACGAAGAAATTGTTGACAGAGATCAATAAATGAGCAGAAAATAATAAAAGACGAGGACTTAATTCTGTAAACAAATCCAATATTCTTATAATCACAGTGTTGCGGTATATGTAACAATAAAAGGACCGGCAACTAAACGGGGGTAAAATAGTTTATAATTTATAATTTATAATTTATAATTAATAAATACAAAATACAAAATACAAAATAGTATTGATAGATTGACTGTATAATTCTTTATAATATATTTTAATTTGTATTTATTGTATTGAGTATTAAATAAATTGTTTATTTAATTTAAACTATACATTTAATTTTTTTTCAGTATTTTCAATGTCTGTCCCATTTTCATTTTCTGCGCGAGATTTGGATGACTACAGTTCAAATCAATTGATGTGTCGGCAACAGATATTTGTATGAAAGAGCAGACGGCGAAGCTCAAAGAACGAATAAGAGCACTTAAAATTATACCAGGAGCAAAATCAGCAAAGAACAAGGAGTTTTTAAATTAACGTATATACATTTTTTTTTATGGTAGGTGATGTATTGAAACCGCTTCACCATCTTTGTATGTGTAGATAAATGTGTACATATGAGATAAACGTTTAAAAATTTAGTTACCAATCAAACTTATAAGGTTTTCAAAAATGAAGAGGTAAGCTCAATAAATTTTCGGCTAGATTAATTTGCAGTGCAATAATCAGAATACCTTTGCGGTAGAAATACCTTATCTTCTCTTCTTCTTCTTCTTCTTCTTCTTCTTCTTCTTCTTCTTCTTCTTCTTCTTCTTCTTCTTATTATTATTATTATTATTATTATTATTATTATTAAGCGGTCACTCAGTCAGTGTCTTGGAAAGAGCCACGTGAGTGTGTGAATTTTCGAAATGTTGAAACTTGTCTAACCGCGCGGCAATGAATGGTTTTACAAAGAAAGGACTTGTTCCCGCAGACATGAAATTCCACTTAGAGCTTGCGCTTTGGAAAAGTTTTTGATCCTGCGTCTGGCATGGAAGGGGCCGTTCTGCAAGATTCAAAATTGCTTGGAAAGTTGGAGGGGAGTAACATGGACACACCTCCTTTTTTACCTCCCGCGCATCCTGCTTCCAGGTGTCTCCCTCTACTCATCCCTTCCTCCCGAAAGTGCCCCCACTGAGGCCGTAGGCATAAACCGCCAGCCCTTGAGCAACATTGAAGTACCAAAATATCCTCCTCTGAAGTTAACAATTCTGTTTAATTTAATAACGAACTCTAAGTTAAAGATACTTAGATGTTACAAATCTCAAACAAAATTATAATTCCTCGACTCCCTCTGCCAGACACTAAAGTAACACTATATTGAATGTGTTAACATGATATCTATACTTATTTCTCTATAAAGAGACGTTATTTATTACAATAATGTTAATTAATTTGTGTGAAGAAGGTACAAAGCATTACATTCCGGATGGGTGGCGTTACTTCGTTGATTCTTCAAAATCAAGGCCTTTTACTACAATAATGCAAAGGTCTGTTCTTCAGCATCAATGACCCAAACTCTGAACACTGGAAGAAACCTAACAAAAGTTGCTAAAAAGGATGTCTGAAATTCATTGAACTTTTAGTTGGGATACAATTTCGTTGGGTTTTTTTTTTTTTGTGTAAATGGGACTCTGGGGCAGAGTTATTCACGATACAGTGAAAAAGTGGCCTTTGAGCTGAAGTTTGGTACTTTTTGAATAAAGTGCGGAGTGCCAATCTATTGTAGATTACAACATTTTATACCGGCACTTTATATAAAAATAGGTTTAATGAAAATCTTTGTTAAAGCAAAGAACAAAAATGATGGTTATTATGAGCACACAAGTAATAGGCTTTCAAAACTCAGTAAAGGAAAATTAAAAGAAGATTTATTCATTATTCCTTAAATCCGTTATGGAAAAAGCTTTGTTTTAGAAAAATCTTACCGAAATCGAAAATTGACGTTGCGTGCCTTCAGAGAGGTTTCTTTAAAAGTCCTAGGAAATTTTAAAGTTGGTAACTGTTTCGGTGATATTAGGTGCTTTGAGCAATATGTCCCTTAAAAAGCCCATTTTTATCTCTTGGAGCTTTCGGCGACGAGCATAGAAAACGTTTTAATCTGTATATCGTATACAAAAGGGGGGGGGGGATCAGTATTCTCTGAAAATGTCTGGTATTTTCAAGTACGTGTTCTAAATTCAGTTACAAAAACGCCCTTTTCAATCAAAATGGATCCTTTTGAACGCAGCGTTTACAGAATGTAAGGGACATTACGGATATATCACATTATTTTATGAAAGCATTCAACATTGTTACCTAAAAAAATTAGGTTATGGAGAATTTTTAATTTGAACTAAAAATTCAAAGTACAACAATTCATTTCTTTGGTATAATTATTGTCCAGTGTTATTTGAGGATTTCAGTGTTCAATTATGGCAGATTAGAACTTACTCCTAAATCTATACCAAGTATTGATTACCACGTGGTGTCGCGTTATATACAAGGAGACGCTTTCCAAGACAAAACAAAAAAGGGGGAAAAAAAAACCGACCGCAGTTCAAGGAAGATGGAGGGGGAGAATTCTTGAAGAACAGCCCTCTGTGATACGAGTTTGTTACGTAAAGCCCTGATCAGGTTCTTCACAGAACATTGCACTGGGTACGCACGTGCGAGGAGAAGTTGTGCCCTTGAAGGCCATTCGTTAAAACGCGAGGCTGAATGTGAAATTTACAGCCTTCGTGTTGACTGCATAGATTACCTGAATTAAACAAATGAATATAAAACTCTCTTAAAACGGGTTTTCTGGAATCTTTTGGTCATTACAACCAAGAGAAGTGTTTCAGGGTAAATTTACTCCATTTCACTATATTTTGTTGTAATATTTAAGGTAGAATTTCTGCATTGCCATGTTGCTACACCTAAGTCGGCATTTTGCCGCATTGCGATAAAGTAAACAGTACCGGGTCGTGACCTCTAAATAAGTGCAGCACATTAAGTTTTATAATTAATTCTGTGGCACTGAATGAGTATCACAGATCTCAGATTGTAAACTTGAGATAATGACGTCATCTGTTTGTTTTATCTCTAATCTTTCAACTCAAAATCACAAACTACAATTCCTGTATTCGGTACTGATTTTCCACAATAGAAGAAAAAAGAGACCATATAATTCTGTTAACTTTAAATTCCGTTTTTCTTGAATAGTGTTTAACGCCAGTTTTTACTACTGAGGCATCACAGGCAATGGACACTGACGATACATGAGATGACATGATATATTGGGAAAGGATTTTTTTTAATGAAGGAAAAGTTCCATGCATGTAGGGTATCTCCCCAGCATTCGGCATGTATGAGGACTGAGAAAAACCTGGAAAAAAAAAAACCCTCAGTCGGGGAGGACGGTCCTGGTGGGATTCGAACCTCTGACCTCCCGCTTACGAGTTCACGCTTTATCGACCTCGGTCACCCGTTGCGGTTCCTTTTTCTTAAAGCCACGTTTATGTGAATTACAGAATTCATACATGAAGCCACAGAATGGAACTTGGTACTTATAATTTATTATAAAGAAGTTCACTCTTTCCGTCTTTCATTTGAGCAGATTCCACAGCGTTTATTTAGATACTTTTATTGTTGTTTCACACGACAATTTAAACGAAACTACATTTCACTGTATTGACGCAAACATTTATTACACAGAGCCTTAGAATAAAATTTTACTCCATGAGGCAAGTTATTACAACTAATTACATTTTCCACCACTATAGTGCATACCGGATGAATTTTCTCGGATTGGTAGCTAAACAACCTGCATTTTATGGTCGATGGGAAATGCAGGTGCTCTCAAGTGACCCACCGCATTCCCCATACAGTCCTATAAGGGAGTTTACCTTTATCTACTGTGTAAATATTGCTCCAAAACTACTCTTATGTTTGTCTTTCCTTTGTATGTAAAATATATACTATACAAAGAGTAAAATATCAATAATTGCCTTATGCTTGTCATTTCACATTAAGGTTAAGTTATTCGTATTTACTTATTATGATCAATAAATCAGATTCTTATAATAATTTGTGACTTAATTTAAATGTAAATAATTAGGATTTTTGCATTAATAAATATCACAGAAAAAGAATTATTACTCTGTTCCGTGTCAGAAAACAAAACAAAAAGATATACTTTCATGTGTCAGTATTTGAACCTGGACCTTCAGTGCTAAAGCCCAATGTTCGCACAGTGCAATACAAGTTAGAACGCTCCGAGAGGCACATGGCAGTCAATTTGGCCGAAATATATATGAGACACGGGAGAGTATTTATGGGATAGTCTATAAAACGCAGGGATTGTATAATTTCCCAATTTGCAGGACGAGAAGCCTCTCTAGGTATAATATCTTAACTGAACAATTAGAAATGCATAAACGAACTGCATTATGTTGACACCTACCCATAAACAGTTGAGGGTAATTATTTGTAGGTAACATTTAAGATTTTTTCGATGGACATATAGAAGTTTTTGGACAAATTTGCAACTGTGCTTGAATTACGGTCCCGTCACCATTACACTGAATTTGCATATAAATAACCTGTTATTACGGCACGCAAGATCATGTCATCTGTGTTTTGGGATGCTCAGTCTGCTATTCTGGTTAGTTATCTGCATAATAAACCATGACAAAGAAGCACAATAACCGGTCAGTATTATTATTATTATTATTATTATTATTATTATTATCATCATCATCATCGTCGTCGTCGTCGTCGTCGTCGTCATCAGCGTCATTATCTTCTTATTCTTCCTCCTCCTCCTCTTCTTCTTCTTCTTCCATAATGGATTAGATCCTCCCTGTTCCGATCTCACATTTGTGTTTCTATCTTCTTTTTTTTTCCTGGTCTTCCAATTAATCTTCTATTAGAGTTATATGTCAACATGTTTTTTGGTATTCTATTTTCTGTCATTCTTTTTAAATGTTTTATGCATTCTTGTCTACAATTCTCTAATTTTTGTAATATTGGTTGCACTTGTAATTCTTTTCTTATATCCGCATTTCTTATATGAGCTTCTTTTGCGCGACCTTTGACAGATCACAGCAAGAGCTGTTGCTTGAATTTTATTCTCTTCCTATTTTTTGAAGTTCAAGCTTCCATTCCACAAACAATAACCGGTAAGGCCATAGCTGTGTAGAATCTTAATTGTGTGTCTTTTCTCACTTTATTTTTCAAAACTATTTATAATTGTTTCACGTACAGTTTGGAACTTTTTTTATTTTTATATTAGCATCTTGATCTTCATATGTGATATCACCATCTAAATAATGAAAATGTGATACTTGTTCTATTATTTTTTCTTCTATCACAGGTTTTGCTCTTATTGGGTGTATGCCATTACTTTTGTTTTGGTCTTTGAAATTGTCATATTGTATTCTTTGTTTATTTTATTTGGTAAGTATATAACTTTTGTAGCCTATCTTTCTTGTTAACTATTAATGCTATATCATTTGAAAATAACAAAATATACCGATCTATTCTTTTCTAACTCTATTCCTTTATGCGTAATTTCTCCTCATTTTAAGAATGTCGTATATATAAAAACTGAATGCTAAAAACAAAATGTGTTTTATCGTGTGTTTTAGTGTTCAGTTTTGCTTTAGCTCCAAGTGTTAACTTTTTATTGGAACCTCTCTGTGCCGTTTATGTATTTTATGCCTTTAGAGGATTTTTTATTATTCTATTAATAGAGTTATATATATATTAGAGAAAGACGCCACCTCATTTTAGATCACGATTTTTTTTCCTTCTGCTATTTTCCCATTTACATCTATTATCATTTTTATATTCATATATACGTTTTTCATGATGTTTATTATTATTATCCTGATACAACATATCCCGTAATAATAAGCTGTCTACTCAATCAAAGGTTTTTTCTAGGTCAACAAATGGCACATGTGTTTCCAAGAAATATTCTCTTCGATTATTTATAATTTGTTTTATTATAAAAGCATTATTTATACATGATCTGTATGTCCTACATCCACTTTGTTCCTCACTGATTTTTATATTACATAAAATGTTTTATCTGGAAATAACCCTTGCATATATTTTGTACATTATATTTAATAAGCTTATCTCTCTATAGTTTTGGCATTCATTTATTGTCTCTTTTTAAATATTGAGATAGATTTAGATAACTCCCGTTCTTTTGCAATTTTCTTCATTCTCTAATAAATATTAAATAAATGTAATAGGCGTAGTTGTAATATCAATCTTCCATACTTTATTAATTCCACTGTGAAATTGTCTGTTCCTGGAGCTTTTCTATGGTTCATTCTTTTCATAGCATTTTGCATTTCTTTTATATTCTTAATCTACTGTCCTTTCTTCCTGTGCTTCATTTTGCATATCATGTATCTAACAATTGTTTGAAATATTCTGTTCTCTCTATTTCGGAGATGTACAATAATTTAGCTTTATCTCGTTCTGTTGATTTGGGTTGTCTCATTACTTTACAAGCTATAGTTAAATTCCATAAATATCATGTTTGGGTCATTATTGTGCAAATTTTATATCAAAATTACGGAGAGATGTCAAATAGAGACCTCGCGCAAAGTTAAAACAAGACGTACTCGTTCTACAGGACGCAATACTTGGGCTGCAATGATTACGATAAGACTGGGTTTCAACTGATGGAACACTCCGCTTTCCTTACATCGACCTAAGAAATGCTCATTAAACAATGAAGTATTGTCACTTAGTGGGGTGAACAAGGAAGCAGTAGAACCTTAGAGCATTGCTGGGAGAAGTAAATCGGCCTTTAAGGACAGTATGTTGAAAACTGAAATAAAACTGAACTTTTTATTTTAACTATAAATGAATCAAGTGCTAGAGTTTAGAGCGGTATAAACTGTGTAAACAATGGAACTACTGCGTCAAATTATCCTTAATAATGTATCATTTTTGAAGAAAGAAAAAAGAAATTACTTTAGACATTTCTTTTGGTAAACTTTCGTGATTTTTTGATATTATCATTGAAGCAGAAATAGACTTTCCTTTGGTACATTTACCTGAATTTAAGTCATGTGTTTTGAGAAAGTAGGAAAAATTATTTCTCAATGCGTGGATAAAACCATGGAAAATCCTTTGGCATACTTGAACTGATTTGTGTTTTCTAATGGCAACTTGCTTGCCTGGTCAGGGCATGGAGTTCCGCACACGGGCGGCAGAGGGCAATAGCATAGCGCATTTGTAACGTGCGCATCGATGAACTGGCAAACTACATTACACTGATTGATGAAGAAGATGCAGATGAGGGTGAGATGATGATGGAGCAATGGCGGAATGAGTGGCAGGGGAAATTGGAGTGCTCGAAGAAAACTTGCCTAAGAGCCGCTTCGTCCCAGTAACGGTTGCTGGGATGGAACCCGGGCTAAGTTGAAATTTTTTTTATAATTATTCTGTATCAAGTATTGGGATGAATTAATCGTTCAAATTTATTTTTTCATATTCTGGGGTAAATTTTACTTTGTTTTTGTTTTAACGTGCCGAATTCAAAACGTGTAAAGGGAAATATCTCAATGCAGTTTTACTCATTGTAATCATTATGTTAATACACATTGTCTCGGTGTTATGCCTTATTTCGTAATTATTTTTTGGGGAAGTGCATCTTTGTTGAAATGTTATAATTTATGTTTCAAGAGACTTTTATTTTTTCCTCCCGTGACATGTGTTACAAATATCTCCCAAGACCAAATCCTGCGGATTTTTATCATATCAGTTAAGCACTCACTAACTGCAGAGTGTCAATATTCGTCGCATATCTAAGACCTAGCTAATTCTTGTCAGCTGATAACAATGCACTTAAGTCTACAGCAAATGGGTGTGCAGGACAAGAAAAGTATTGTCCAAATAAATCTTTTATGGTTTTGCCAGTACGAAATTCATAGAACTCATTTGTTCATCAATTGGTTATTTGCAGTTTCAGATGAAACTGTTAAGCACAATGGAACGGAATTTAAGACAGAAGAAATACTTTATCCAATCGGCATTTCAAGCTTTCTTATTGTGAGCAAAGTACTTCGACATTCCAGAAGTCCTAATAATAAAGCAGGGAGATGCATCTTCAAAAGACAGAAACATTAAATACATATCAACCCAAAAGATTTATTAATTGACTGAGTTTGTAGAGTGTATCTACCAGCGAAAGGGTTTTAACCACTGCGCAAGAATATGGGTTGAAGTAGTGCAGGTTTTTAGACTCCTCTGTTGTCCTGATGCCCAGAGTCACATCAGAGGACTCTTGGGCATCCTAAACTTATTTGAGGTCTTAAATAAGTGTCCCCACATACAAATCCTATAAGGCTGACGGTAATCGGTCGTTCTGAAGCTGATTAGCGTTTCATGTACTTGGGGAAACTGTCGTTATCAGCAAAACTCCAGGAGTTATATTTGGAATTTCCTGCTGATGGTTGCCTTTGGACAGTCATTAGCAGTTTGCTGTTACGAACGCAAGCATTATTTCTGTCTTTATAGCCCAGATTGCTGTCAAGATATCAATATAACTCAAGTCTTTGAGTTATTACAGTTATTAATGCGTCAATTTTATTAATTATATTGCATTAGTGAAGTCAATTTTACTGTAATGTGTTGTATTGCATGTATCACTGGAGTAGAGAAGAAAGTCTACAGCAATATCAGAACAGGAATTGGAAGAATGGCAGAAGCAAAGCCGTTGTGAGTAAATGTAATTTCATTAGATGATATCAAAATATGTGACTACACTTTGAATAACTCCTATAACATACATTAGTATTCATTATGAAATATTGTATGTATGCTATTATTGATCAAAGTTATGAGTAGAAATGTGAGGGGGAGCCGGCAATTGACGCAACTATGCCCTCTCTCGTCTTGCGTTCAACTACCGACAACTCTGTTTAAAACGTGAAAAACTTAATAATCTTCTGAAAAATATTTTGCTGCTAAATGAAAACATAATTTTTATGGTTTTTAATAACGTTTAACGCCGGTTTTCATTACCGAGGCATCACAGGCGATGACGGTACATGAAATGAAAGAATACATTGGAATATATATATAAGGAAGCGTTCAAGGCCTAAGTTTAGGGTACCTTCCTGGCATTTGCCATTCACGAGGACTAGGAAAATTCTGGAAATAAATGTCAGTCAGGGAGGACAGTGTTGGCGAAAGTTTGTAGTATAAAACTATTTATGTATGAAAGTTAATCTTTCATACTAGCAGAGTTTAGGACATAAATTGGGTAATGGCTGGGACCACGGAGCACTAACGCTCTAACCAAGTGAGCTACCGTGTTCTCCTCCAAGCACAGAACCACGAACCCTCCTCGTCTGATTCTATATTTATTGCCAGATTATTACTTGGGTTAATTTATATAGGGAAATTGTTCGTTCACACTAGCCATGCGTAGGACATAAGTTGAAAATGAATAACTAGACTTGAAAAACTCGGGTCATCAACCCTTAAGGAGTAAAACTCTCATAGTAGATAAACCTTAAGGAGGTTTCCGAGGTATATAGAATCAGATGAGGGAGGTTCGCGGTTCCGGCTTGGAGGAGGACAAGGTAGCTCAATTGGTTAGAGCATCAGTCTGGAAGGCCGAAGATCCTTGGCTCGAGTCCCAAATTTTTCAAGTCTGATCCTTTATTTCCAACTTTTGTAAAAATATTGTTGATGGTATTGTGGAATATAATGATGCAGAGGGATGTGTATCTTGAAAAATCATCTCAAACGGAGCGCAATTGAAAAAGTAATGTGCTATAAGTAAGCATGTCTAATTTGTCTTTATATTAGTAAAATATTGTTAGAGTTCTTAAAAATATATATTCGTTCTCTATATGTTGATGATCATGATTATTTGTTCAAATGAAATAACTGTAAACAGTGTATGCTTCCGTCGCTTTTATATGCAATAAAGATACAGTTTTAAATTTTTTTGTTTTAATATCAGGATTTAATACATTTCAAAGTTCGCCAAATCCTACATTAAGTTTCAAACAAGCACATTTGAAAGTCTTTTCAAATGTTCTTTTTCCAGAAAAAGTAATGCATTTTGCATGTATAAACTCTGCCTATGCAAATAAAAAAAAAAGCAAGATGTGGCCGAATGCAAGTGCCAGAAATTTCGATACAGCTTTTGTTTCTGTTGAAAAATATTGCTACGATGAATTTATTCTCATTTAGTAAACATCTCCTGAAGAAATGTGGGTTGTATAAAACTATTCCTACTAATATAGAAAAAATTTGAATTTGTTTAGTTTAGAACACAGCATAAATTTATTTTTAGTATCATACTTTTAACTCACGTAATGCTTGTAATTATTTATAATACAAAATTATGGATTTTATTTATTTGATTTCATAATAAAGGAGATTTATTAAGCATTTTTGTCACATTGCACACCTTTAACGATACAGACGGATATCTTGTAAATATTTTTCATTTTATTCCACTATTCCTTTACATTTATAAGATTGAGGAATAATTTCATGGCAACAAGAGAAATGTTGCTGTAGTCTCCATTTTAAACCTCGCTTTCTCTCTTCAAAATGAATTTCTTTAAATATACCAAAAGCAGATAAAAGATTATAGATAACTCGTTACATAATTAGCTTTAGTAATTAGTTTCCTAAACAAATATTACAATAAGTATACAAATATTTATTGATGTTGCAAAATGATCGATAAAACTCACACACACTTAAAAATTTGTTTCAGATTTTCATTCCTCATTAGTTAGTTAATAAATATAGAAAGACAGTGCTTATTTTAATTATTTTTAAGAAAATTTCCTGGACTGAAACACATTTTCTATAGCAGTGGTGGGATTTTGTTAATACCGTGACAGTGGAATAATATTCAAATAATTATTATTAAATAATTCCTAACAACAACTCGCTGATTTATACAAAATGAGACGGATTTTAAGAAATTCACATCGGAAACCCCTTAAAAGAGATTAATATACCATTCAAAGGTCTTCCTTTCATTTTAGTGTTTTTAAAGTAAAGCTCTGTAATTTATAATAAATTTATTTATTTAATTATTTATTTATTGAATTGTAATTAGTTAGTCGTTATGGTATATACATAATAATAGCTCTTTCTTAACGAATACAACCAAAGCTTTACGTACAGAAGCACGTGCATGCAGCTAGCGGACTGTCAAATTCATCTTCTCTCTGTTATACAACCACAAAGGCAGCAAAATATTTGGAGTCAGGAATGCCAACCTTGAACTGAGCCAGTAACACATTATATAAGACTTAAACCTGTTTTTACTTCTGTTATCCGGTTCTCTTTATAGCGAGTCAGTTTATAAATCATCTTGGACTGAACAGTAATAAAAATTAACGTGTAAAAGATATGGAGATGCATATCTTTGCAACTATAGCTCAATAATTAATAAATACATAATTATAGTGGAGACCTGGAAGCCAAGGAAGAGAAGAACGAAAAAGAAGAAAAAAGGAACAGTAATTTTACCTTATAGATTATTGTTTCTACGTACCGTTAATTTATATATATATATGTATATATATATTAATAAAGTTATTCATTTCATTTCATTTCAATTCATTTAAAGTTATTCATTTTATATTTGAGTCAGGCCTTAAGAAAAGATTCGATAAATGAAGATATAACAGAATCTTTAAAATATACGATAGTGAATAATAAATGCCAGATTAAAGTTTGAAGTTACATTTTCAGAGAATTGTTACTACAAAATAATTATTTTAAGATTGATGAAGTGACACACAGATGTTAGTTTACAAAAATAAAACAAATTGTAACGTCATGGGAATTTCATACGACTTTTTGTAGATGATCAAGTAATAATCTCGTAGAACGTTTAAGATATTTCATACATCATGAGAAAATTATTAGAGCAATATAAAAATGTGGGTTTAATATAACATTTACAAAAATAGATGAAAATATTTATGACTGAAAATTAATCAGAAAAATTTACGAGATTATGCATTTTGTACCAATTTTAGAGGCCTACAGTACAAATTTATCAGGATTATAAAAAGGAAAAAGTGAGGAAAGTGAACGTTTCACACTGAATTCTTTGATATGGAGCAAAAATATCTTAAACCGAAAAATAATTATTGTGTATTGTGTAATTATTTAGTTATGTGGGGCAGCATCATAGACAAACTATAAACTTATTATCTAGATGTATTTTTGTTGAAGAGCAGCATCAAGATTAAATAAAACGAGAAATTGAAATATTAAATCATTTAGGGACGTAGAAAATAATATTCTCGGCACAATCCAAGAAAGAAAATTATTCTGGTTCGAAGGTATAAAAATGGATACCAAGGAAAACGATAAAATTGAAAAAGAAAATAGAAAATAATGGGAAAAATGGATAGATAGTGTAAGAAGGAAGCTGAATAACAAAGGACTGACTAAAGAAAATTTTGTCGTTTGAAGGAACAGTACTGAATTTGAACAAAATTCCTAAAAATGTACTAGTATTAAATTTTTTTGAATCACTAAATTTATGTATAAAAATAAAATGGTTACAAATTTTCACTCACGAAATGGTGTGGCAAAATATTATGTATTATAGGCTCATAAATTATTATATTATTCAATTGATGGTGACCGAAAGGCAAAGTTGGTAATGATTGAAACAGTTTAAAAATTCAGGAAAAAATTAGAAATATTTGTTCAGAAAATAAATATTCAAACATTTTTACAGATTTATGTTAGGTAAGTGTTTTAAAAAATTTAAACTGAAAGTACATTAAAGTTTTTATAGTATGGACAATTCACCACGAATTTTACGAATAAAACAAAAATGTACAAACATATTTTTTCATATTAAATAAAAATATCTGAATAATGCAAAAATGTAAAATATGAATATTTAGAAGCTATTTTATTATTAATAATATAATTTCGCTTTATATGAATAAAAGTAAATTGGTTTTGCTGCTGGAAGAAACGAGTTACTTAAAACACTCACTACCTGAACTAGTAACTATTTAAATAGGAATGGCAACGTCAAATAAAGACGGAAACACAAAGGAGATTAAATAATAAATTAGCGTGCAACATAAAAATGAAAAAAAAAAGTTATAGGGAATTAAGGTAGTGACTGAATTTTTTGTATAAAATAACAAATATAATTAGATTTAAGTTCATTTTAACATTTTTAGTTGTTATGGGTCTCTGTGCAGAGATTTATGATTGGAAAGTTCTGTAGACAAATTATTTATTCAGAAATATAAAAATGTGGATTTATATTATTTTAAACATAAAGGAACATATTTGAAATCATATTATAAAAATTAAAAAATAGTAACTCAATACCTCCACTTGTCTAATTATGACCTGTGCCAACGGGGAGAGAAATGATTTGACTTTGGAAGAGGGATAGGCAGTATCGGAGGATCAAACTTTGTGTTTAGGGGCAGGAATTCTATCAAGGACGTCTTTTACGTTACGCAACGCTTTTCAGAAACGCCGTGTTGCTAGATGACCCCCAACGTTTATCAGCAAAGCTAGTTACCGGTTCCATAGGCGAGTTAATTCGGGTGAAAAAAGCGACTCAACATTTTATTGCCTTTATATAACACACGTGGATTTATAGCTAGCTGTGAAAAACTAATCGCCTGCTGTGTCAAATGTCGCCGATTTAAACAGTAAAATTGTAGGCTTTAATATTCAATTATACGAAAATTGAAAACATGCAAGAATGTCCATTCGCGAAGTCTTGAAACGATAACAGCGTAATCTATGTCCTAGTTGCGTATTGAATACTGTTACATAAGTTCATAAAAGTCCGCTAATTATGTTCTTTTAAATTTGCATATAGATAGCCAGTTTCAATCCTATATCGCTAGAAGACGATGACAACGAAATCATTATAGAAGCAATTTCATTGTTTTATTGCTGTTTAACACCTGTTATTACTATGCAGGCAGCAAAAGCGGTCATTTTTGTTATAATATGTTATTTGTTACAGAAAATTTTGAATTTAAACAAATGTTACATTATCATATCTTTAGAACGTTTATCGTGAAGCAGTCCCTGGCTCCTCTCCAAAACAGAATAATTGAGATAATAAATATTTGTAATTTTAAATCAACGATGATTCTGTGATTTCTTACAGGTATGTAGTGATTTCTGTATATAAGAAACTCCGATGATAAAAATCTTGTAGGTAGAATAAGTTTGTACAGTGTTTCAGTCGGAGCATAATGTCTATAATGTGTAATTTTAGTAATATTTAAGAAATAATAGCAAAGGGTAAAGATGCACTCAAATCTCTGAACATGTAAGGCAAGGGTTGGAAAAGTCAGACAATGCAAGTTAATTCCTTCTGGTATGCAGCAGGCGAAAAATGTTCGCTTCTCTGGCGTAGAAGCCAGCCTCTTTTCGACAGATGCCCATTGGCAATTAATTGACAGTAACGTGTAAAATTTGTTTGAATTGAGCTGATTGAATAGCAGAGCTTGTGGCTTCATCAAAATAGGTGGCAAATAGGAAGAACCATGGAGTATCGTAAGCATCAGCCTATTAGCATGGTGAAAACTGAACTCCGTTTCACTTTTGTTATGTTAGCATCAGTTTTTACAGAGTGTGTAGGAAATAGATCTTGCCTCCAAAGGGAACAGTCTCAGAATTCTCCGGGCCAAGATAGTGCTGCTGCGTCGCCCGGACAGTTAAAGGAAGAACGTCCTAAGTTCGAGATATAAGATCCGGCATAAACGAGGCTCGACAACCAATCAACGCGAGCTATATAGTACCATTGTGCTGCGTTAAATAACATTGAAGTAGCACTTTCTTTATATTTGGCACCATTTGGATGAACCAAATTTACGCGTTTGCTAAGTTTACCTTGCCAGTGATTCGGCGTGAGACGTGACTTCATCTGATTATTCATGTTTGAGAGAATAAACAACCCCTGCAACTAAATCACGAAACGTTATTTATCGGCATATCCCATATCAAATTCCCATTCACCCAGTCTTGGATATTTTACAGCTGCCCGAAATCAGCGGAAAGCCCTAAAGAGAAAGTATCGCGGAAGCAGAGTTGGTGGTCTGCAGCAGCCGTAACGAAATCGGCGATCGGCGGGCTTAAATGAATTAATACAGCTACCATACATCCCAATTCCCCCCTGACAACAATCCTTCAATTGTTCTTCCTTCTTTTGTTTGGGTCACTTTCGAGCTGCTTTTGCCGAGTTTGTGTTTTGTTTCATGGCATGGCGTTATTTCATTTATAACACCATTCCCGATTTTAATAATTATTTTATAATAATAAACAATGAAATGAATGGGATGGTAGCGCTTGATACTCGCATTTGGGAGGTACCTGGTTCAAATGCCTGAATTTTTTCCTGTCGCTTAGGCGAATACTGAAGTGGATCTTTTCTTTCCACGGATTTCTCTGTCGCATTTCATTGGTTTTATTACGGTCGAAAGTGCCAGGGCGAGAGGAAAAGTTTCTGTACCGGCGTTTGCATTATAAAAACGATATGTGCTGTCTGGTATGGAAACTAAGTGTATCCTAGGTAAGTATAAACGCAACTAGCTCATACTCGTATTTCATATAATATCCCTCTTTTGTATTTGCATAAGGCTTAGGAGCTTAATCTACTTGGTATATGGACATTTTCTTAGCATTTTTCTAAGTACGGAGCTTATTCTTCTCATCTGCTTTATAAGTTCTTGCAGTATGATAGAGAGCTCTTCCGTCGGAAGTACTCACTTCTTGCTAGATGGATTACATAAGATAAGGAACTTATTCTATTAGATATTTGTAGATGCATTTGGGAATAAAGTAAAGTAAAGTAAATCAAAATTATGTAAAATTTTGTTTAAGTGGTATATTTGATGGAGAGACTAAAATGATGCGCAAATGCTGTTTATCTATGAATGTTAGGAAAAATCACGATTAGTTGATCGTGTTCAGATCATTATATTGGTTGTCTTCAAACTGTGTTTTATCTTTTATACAGGCGTGTTTTGCGTTTTATAAGAATATAACAATTTGTTCCCTGGAAACCACGAATAAATAGACTGAATTGCAATTCTGAATATTTATAGAAGACCATCATTTAACAATGAAACATTTCCATAAATCTAGCTGAACAAGCGACATTGAAAGTTATTATAATGTTGCAATTACTCCAATTCTGAATATTTATAGGAGGCACGTCATTACATAACGCATGGTGTTAAATATTTTTGCATCAAATATTGATAAGTCGGTGTTAAAGCCAAGCCGGGTGAAAAATTCATTTAGAATGTCTTTAATGTCCATAAAATTCACAAAACTACCTCAAATCTGAAGCTAACTACCTGACAGTGCGACACTGACCAACTGCCTTCTTGCATGTGTAGCCTACCCTAGAGGTAGCTTTTTAATTGCTAGTGTGACGCAATGCATAACGCAAAACTTGTGTCCCGCAGGCTGTGGGTTCAATTCTTGCTTTGACGTTGAATTTTTTTTTTATTTAATATGAAGTGCTGTGATATGCACACTAAAGAATTATGAATGAAATTTACTTAATGCATTCAAGTTTTATTCTCTTTCTCAACAGTGAATTTATTAACAGCATACAATTGCTAATAACTTTACTACTAACATACCTAAAACTTAATTTACCTTACACATACCTAACTGCCTGCTTACATTATGTAGTCTACTCGATTCTTGTCATTCCACTATTTTTATGTAGTATGAAGTGCTGCGATACGCATTCTACAGAAGTTTGAATGAAATTGAAGTAATCCTTGAACATATGATACCCAACTCATTAAGATGACCCATAATTCTACCTTTTGTAAGCAATGTTTGTAATTTTATGAACTGGTATGTTAAAATTTAAGTGTGTACATTGAAGCACCAACTTAAAATTTGAACTAAAAGCTGTATTATTAGGCCATAGTCATAAAACATCATAAAAAGTGATGAACGAGACTGGAGCTCGAAAACAAATGACTGCCTCTTACTCAAAAGCTAATGCCATAACCATGGCGCCAGAGCGTTACGTTCAGAAACCTCCCTTCGTTATCGCATGTTAGCATCTTCATTACCCAGTGGCGTACTGGCGCTTTAGAAAAACATACCCATAACTTCGAAATTTGAACACATAGATCATGCATTTTCTATCCCAAATTGCTTATATACGACATCTCTACACTCTCTGAAATTGTTTCGGTACAATTCATTAACGTCCTGTTTATGTGTGAGTGTGTCTGTTAAGTTCTAGCGATCACAATTTTTGTTTTTTCTCAAAGAAACTCTGCATATAACCAATGATTTGTCGAGTTCGTTAACCATCAAAATTGGACCATTCACGGTGGGGGATAACCTAAAGTGAATGATTTTTTTAAAAAAAATCGCCCTAGCAGCAGCAAATCTTGCTTCTTCTCAACGAAACCCAACATATTTATTTAAATTAAATTAAAAAAAAACTGGTTTACGAAAATTAGGGCAATCGGGCCATTAAGAAAGAGTACAGGTATATCTGAAAACCGATTGTGGGATAAAGCGAAGTACAAAAATCACTCTAGCGGCCGATATTTTTGCTTTTTCTCAACGAAACTCGGTATAGACCTATGAAATAAAACAAGAAAAATATTTTCTGAAAATCACTAAAAGCATATTATTAAGAGCGAGGATTTACCTGATATCCAAAATTTAAAAATTGCTCTAGCAACAGCAATAGAGTTTTATCCAACGAAATTGGACATATGCCATTTAAATAAAAAAAAAATCCTGAAAATCAGGGAAATCGGGCCATTAAGAGTGGGAGTTTCCTGTAACCCAACATTTACAATTGGGCATTTGAGAGTTTATCAGAAGTTTTTAAGAAAATCCATGAGAGGCAACCAAAAACGGTCTCTAGCGGCACGAATATTTGCTTCTTCACAACAAAATTGGGTATATACCATTTAAATATAATAAAAGAAATAGTCTCTGAAAATTAGAGAAATCTGACTTTAGAGATATACTTGAAAGCTGAAATTTAAAAAGTGCTCTTGCGTTTAATTTTCTCTCTATTGTTTTAAAACGAAAAAAGAATTTAATTCAGCATATAAACTGTATTAATAACAGTTATATTAATATAATATATATGTTTGTATGTAAGAGTGCTTTGTAATAACCTTCAGAAAACGTTTGTGTTACATGTTTTTACTGCAACAACATTTAAAATAAATTTCAAAGTCAATGAAAACGATGGAACTTTCGATTGTTCTTTGTTGATTGTGTATATTTGCTTAGTACATTGTAAATGTTCTCAAATAGCTACATGTTTTTGTTTTATTGAAACATATGAACATCTTCTTAAATACACAATGTACTCGAAACGTTCTGTTATTTTTCTCTATTTTAGTGACGATGGTATCAAGAATTTACTTCATAAACATGGTTATATTGTAAAATGTTTAAAAATATCCACAAAGTATAACTTTGTTTATTTGTGTTCATATGTTTCATTTAATTAATGTTATACCATTTATTTTTGTGGTTTAATCTCAATAATGATGATGATAATAATTCTAAAAATATGATTTTCTACTGTGATACTTATAGATTGCAAGAATTCTAATTTTGTTTCCCTAATACCACACAGAAACGCCATAACTTATTTCATTGCATTAATTAATAAAGCCATAATTTGTATTTTATATTCATTTTTAAAGTTAATCAAATTGCTGAGGAATTCGCTTATATTACGCAGCTCCTGAGTGATGGACTTTTATAAAGGTGTGTTTTGCGTTTGATAAGAATATAACGGCAGCTTTTGTTCCCTGGAAACCATGAATAAATAGACTGAACTCCAATTGTTTATAGGAGGCAAATACTTCAAATTTACCACAACTCTAGCTAAATAAGCGACATATCAATTGAAATACATTGTAATATTGCAATTATTGCAATTCTGAATGTTTATAGGAGACAAATCATTTGACGAAATTGTTCTCAAAGTTTCATGTTCGATTGCAGCTGGTGGACTGTAAATTCATCTTCTTCCTTCATTTTCACTTTTTGAAGTCAGAAAGCGAATTTAAAATGAAGACTTTAGCAACAATGTAGATTTCTTTTGTTATTAGGAAATTATTCCTCAAGCATATGAATGTATAAGATTAAGTAGTCTTTGGCCGAGTCAAATAAATTGTAATTTATTATAAATTTATTTCTGGAATTTTGAGAATGAATTTCTTTAAATATACCAAAAGCAGATAAAATGTAGATAACACGTTACATAAGTAGATTTAGTAACTATTACCTAAATAACTATTACAACAAGTGTACAAATATTTATCGATAATGTAAAATGATCGATAAATATCGTTTCAGATTCTCATTCCTCACTAGTTAGTTAATAAGTGCAGAAAGAAAGTGCCATTTTCGTATATGTATATAATAATAATAATAATAATAATAATAATAATAATAATAATAATAATAATAATAATAATAATAATAATAATAATAATAATAAAGTTTAGGGCGAATTCAACGAAATCTACTCTGCTAATATTAAAACCTAGTGCTTCTATGTCAGTAACAACTTGAAGCAAAGAAAGCTGTTGGAACGTGTGATACAACTCCTAATCTGGAAATGCAGGTGTCTGGCAAAGATAAGGATACAAAGAGGGGTTCAGACATTGTTACGGTATTAACGAAACTCCCACCACAGCTATAGGAAATGTGTTTTACTTCAGGAAAAACTTTCTTAATATTTTTATCGTGTATTAATAAAACAGAACTGTTTTTATATCTTCAATGTTGGCAGCACTACTAGGTTCTTCAATCTTCTTCTTTTCATGTCTTACAGCAAGTAGTTATGTCTATAAAGCGGGGTCAGTCAGTAAAAACACTTGGGACTCGCATTCGGAAGGTTCGGAGTTCAAATCCCCTGAAGCCGGCCATTCTGAACTCTTTCGTCTCGTTACCTAGTCCTGTAACAGTCAAGGTAGGCTGGTGCGGTGTGCTGTTGTCACGGTGGTTTGCGCCTTGGAAAGCTTTCTGTCTGGTATGGGATCGACCCTTCTCAATCTTCACGGGTAGAGAGGGGGGCTCCAACCAGACAGAGTTGGGGATTCTATTTGGAAGCATTATTACATACCTCATCCACGTCTGTTCCTTATTGCCTCTGGGTAAGTCGCTTGAGCAAACCTAAATGTCGTATAATCTCGTTCTAGGTTTACTAATATTGCACCCAAGCCTCTATTTTATTCTCTGGTTTTTTCTTTATGTCTCAAGTTTCATCTATGAATACATTGTTAAAATATCTTATACTTTAATAATGATTAACGCCAGTTTTCACTAAAGAGTCATTGTTGCTGTTGATTTGATTTAATTACGGACGTTTCATGCCCTGAATTGAATGAAACGCTGATAACCTGAGATGTCAAACAGCGTCCATAAATAAAGATATTTAAATAATGTATATCATAAATGAAACTTGAGACATAAAGAAAAGAATCAGTAAAATAGAGGGTTGGGTGCAATATTAGTAAACTTAGAACGAGATTATATGACATTTAGGTTTGCGTCCGTAAATAAACAAAATTAACAGCTACATAGCTTATGGTAATTCCTACTTTCTAGGTAAGCTACCACAAAAATTTAAAGTGGTTCAACAGGTAAATAAAGAAGTACACAAAAGTCAAATGTTTAGAAAAAGAAACTTCTGAGAAACAGTAGGGTATCCCGTTTAAAACACCAATAAAAGAAATGTCTAACTTAAAATATACACCAAAGAGAAATAAGTGTATCTAGGTTTGGTAATGTAGATCTTACAGTTTATGTAACAATGGTTATCAAGGATATGAAATTGAGAAATTAATAAACGATAACAAAATATTAATTCTGTAAAACTAGAGCTTTTTGGCGATTGAACAGGAAATATGTGTTATCTCAAACAAAAAGTCTCTGAAGCACGTATAATGCCGATTTAGTCAAGAATGCTATCTTAAAAAATATAATACAGTTTCTGACTATAAGATGACCTGGGATACAAAGTTTAAGCCGACAGAAAACTTGTAAGCATTGGAATGAACCTTTTTCAGAAAACACTGAAACCACTTCTGCTTTATAAAAAGTCCAAGAAAATCCATCTAGAAAGTTGGTTCGTAATGTTGTGTTCAAACTAATGTCTTGAGTGGTTTAATGAAAGATAATGAGATTCTTTTTTGCTGAGCCTACAGTGACTGTCACAACCCATCTAGACGTGTATGAGCTGTATATTATCCCACAGCTTCCTGCTGATATCAGCAAGATGGTGCTCTTCCTCATTTCGTTTACCAGCTACCCAGTTTTTCTAATGAGACAACAGATTGGCAGCAAAGGTCACCAGATCTGACATACTTGTACTTTTTCTTATGGGGATTTGTAAAGGGTCAAGTGCATACACCATAGCTTACTATGATTTGAAACTCAGAATCTATCTTTGAGTCAAAAAGCACAGGATATGCTGAGTAATATCTGAATTGAAGTTAATAACAGGCCTGACATCTGCCGTGCTGCAAGTAGTAATCATGTTGAAATCTACTAAAGGTTGAAATTATAACTCTTAATATATCAGAAAATATAACATTTTAATTAAATAACTTTTAATTTAACAGATATAGCCATTATTTTATTGGTATTTTAAGTGGATCTCCATGTATACAGAAGTCAAAATAAATTTGGAGGAATATATTTACCAGGTGCATTGTGAGGTGTTCATTGCAGGAAGAATGCCATGGAATAGATTGTGAAAAACCAAATAAATTAAATGTGCGAATACAGCAGGCGGTACACAAGATGATATTGTAAAACACAAATTAGTCAATGTTCTTTCAAAGGAGCTGAGGGAAATTAGCAAAGTGCTTCACGGATGTGAACGTTAATCCTAGTTTTTTTTCCCCATATTACAAGTTTTATTCCCACGTAACGCTTACTTCACTTCGTGTGATGATACTCCTGGTAATCTAGTGGACCTTCGTAACCGAAGATCGCGCGTTAAATCCCGAGTCGATGTATTTTTTTCGGGTGTAAAAATCGTAAGTATGGCTTCCTTCGGTAGGGAAGTAAGGCCGTGAGTCCCATGTTTTAGATATTCGACACGTAATAGAATCCAAAGCGTGAAAGAAGTGGTCTCTGAGCAAAAAATTGATCGGCCGTTTCACGCCCTGAATTGAATGAGACGCTGATAACCAGAGATGTTAAAGAGCGTCCGTAAATAAAAATTAATAAATAAACATCATTTGATGTGCAAAGGACCTTTTTTATGCACCAATTCTTTTTACGGAATAGAAGAAATAAGTTATACCATGAAAATATTGAAAACGTTTTGTGTCACAAAGTTTCATACACTCAAACCCTTTACCCTCTCCCTGGACCACCGCCGTAGTACCGCCACTAGTGGCCGAAGTCGTTAAGGCACGGACTCTTGAGCAGGAGGTCTGGGGTTCGAATCACGCAAGAATCGTCCCCCCTAACTGAGGTTTTTTCTAGGTTTTTCTCAGTCCTCATAAATGGTAAATGCCAGGGAGGTACCCTGAACTTAGGCCTGGAACGTTTCCTTCCTTAAAAAAAACCCTTTCTCAAGTTATCATTTCATTTCATGTATCATCAATGTCCACCACCTGTAGTGCCTCAGTAGTGAAAACGGGCGTTAAATACTAATTTAAAAAAAAGCAGTAACGTTTATGTTCCCAAGTGGCGGATCTGGGTTCGTTTCCCCGATTTTTTGGAATAATTAAAAAATTGGTATTTACGATTAAAACTAGTACTTAAACCTTTTCTTATATATTTTTTATTTTTCCTAAAGGAATCCGGTACTGTGGATGAAACTATATACTAATACAGTGAGCCTCCTGAACTGGGGAAGTACGCCACCGCAACCTCAAAAAGGGAGATGGGTTATTTATGCGTAAAGTTAGTAATTTTTATTTTAATGTTCAATATTTGCTGAAATCATAAAATTATGCTGTATTGAAAATTGATTATATTAAGCACCAATCCTTATTGTAAGTGATGTTGAAAAATCCAATATTTCATCTAACTTTTCTTCCGTAAGAGCACGGTGATTCGTAACATGTTCTTATCATTCAGAGGTGCTGTTTCAACATTTAACAAGTTATTTTCTTACCTGGAACTGGATTGGAACGGTATTTTTTTGCGAATCGTATTACTAATTCTCTACAAGAATTCATTTATCGTACATAAAAGCCCATTCTTAAAGAGTATATTTATGTATTGGCATAACTGAGAAAGCACTATTAGTAAACAATTTACACTTACAATGAAAGCACCTAGTAGCACACAAACGTAATCACTCATTAACAAAATCTCCCTCATTCTAATCAATATACGGCCTTAGCGAAGTTTTCGTTACAGACAGAATAAATCCACCGAGCTCCAATCTCGAGCCACTCCTGAGCGGTACCGAGATAATGATTTACACACATATAGCTAAATAATACAGATGTTAACGCAAAGACTCGATAGTTCAGATAATTAGAGCATTATATGATGGTTGTAAAGATAGTGTGTTCGAATTCTCACGTCTTAAAAATTTTTTTTTTTTAATAGTTAAAGGATATTTTCCACAATTACAATATTTTACTCGCTAACATAGAGCCACACACACAATGCGTTATAAATAGATTTTTACCATTTTTTCTCTGCAAGAATCAAAGGAGATTTGCTATCATTACAGCGATTTACCCGCCCCTATCAATTTATATTTATGAAATGGAGGAAAGCATAGACCGTCAGGCCGTAGCGAGCCACAGCAAACCACTGGGTCCACCTGCTTCTAAGATTTACCCGAGGTTAGAGTTCAGGTTAGTGTATGTGTATATATTAATTAATTGCGGCAAAAGTGGTAAAAAGTGAATAACTCAGTTTTGTGATAAGGAACGAAATATTGCACCCATAAAGTTAAGGGAGACAACACATGGGTTACATTACATTTAACAAAAAAAAAAAAATAATAATACATGCAAGATTTACGAACTTTCAAGCATTCCGTATCTTTCCTTCGCGACTTTGAAGCTCCGCTCTCTCACTCGAGACTGGGGCTTCAAGTGGTTTTTGTCCTGCCTGTAACGGCAAGTCCTTGGCCATTGGTGACTGGTTTCTCCGCGTATGCGCCGCGCTCTACCGACACATAACTCAAATAATTCAATGTATAAACTACTAATGTTATAACTATTCTTTAACTTTACTGGAAACATTTAAAAGTGTTATTCTTGAAATAATGTAAGCATTTTAATGTAATTTTTTCATTAAAATTATTTAAACATTCCTTTTGGAAGTTGTAAAACAGGTTTAAGTAATTAATTGGCATTATTTTGGTGAACCATTTCATTATGATGAAACATAGTACGCATTTATTTTGGATGACGAATTAAAATACTAGTCCATTTAGATATAGACATCGCACGCCGCTGCCTAAGGATCTCACTAGGAACAAACTATGCTACACAGCATATTTATATATAAACCTTAAGCTTCATAGAAAACTAAAATAAAAAATAAAAGGAAATGATAAAAAACAAACTTTTATTTATGGTGTACTTTAGTTAAAGTAGATGCCTTATTCTATAGAATATGAACGCCCTTTAACAGTCTTTTTCTTTTTTTCTTTTTTGTTTTCTTTCCTTCTTAGAAGGGGGAAAACTGATTTCAGTTGTGAAGCAGTGAACGGTGTTTGAAGGCAGGTGATTTTGCAATTTCCATTGCAGCGAAACATAACATTTCCTTCATGTATCTGCTCCAATGATTTCCAGACAATACAAGGCTAAATGTGCAAACTCTAGGAAGGTTAGTGTGGGGGAGGGGAGTGCCCCAGGTCAGTACGTGACATCTACTTGGGACACGAGACTACAGAGGTCATCGCTTGTATATCCTTGTGAGGTAACGTACTCGAGTGATCTAACCTTGGAGGTAAATGGGTCAAGTACTTGGGGCAAAGTATTCCTAATTGGACTTCCAAAACACGAAAATAAGGCACAAACTGGTTTAGTTTAAAATTCAATCGCTAGATATGTAGAAGCAAACCATTCTTTCTCTATATTTCTTGGCGGCTTCTTCTCCTTTCAGAATAAGGCAAGGAACAAATGCGTAAATAAAATATAAACGCTATTTTTGCAATCAGAATACTTTAAATAATGCAGCAACGCACAGAAACTTAAGTAGGAGATGTGTTTTTTGTTTATTTTATTCTTTATATCTGGCTAAGAATGTTTACAATGCATCAGTCGCGTCTTTGTTAGAGCAAAATTAAATAGTAGTTCGCTATTGATTAATGTACAGTGCGTACATTTTATCTTTCCACGCTTGTAGTCCCTGATAGGACGATTGTCTGTTATTGCAAAGAGTTTCGCAGTTGGTCTGTTGCTTTTAAGGAGCAATTTAAAATACAGGACCCATGAAAAATTGGATGAACGGCAAAACAACATACAATAAGATACATAGCTAACATACTGGAAGCTGAGACTTCAAAGTGTGAATAAAAACGTGTTTAAGCATTACGACCGCCTCGCAACAAAGCGGAAAACATTTCAGCATATTCTTGCGGCGTGTGTGTAGCTGCGCTATAGACTGCCACTTGCATACATTGAGGTGGAAAGATAAAGTGTATGCACTGTAATGTAAGTTAAGCACACACGAAGTGAACAGTGCTCCTCCATGGCACAAATGCTTCATTCTCTAACAAGAGTTCTAAAACGGTTGCTCTAAACGCACTACGATACAGTTTGTTGCCTTTGGGGAGACATCAACAAGACCCCATTTGGAAAATCATCACAAGCGACAGTATTCCCGAGATCAAAATTCCAAAATCCTTGAAAAATAAAGACGTGGGGGGGGGATCAAAGCTCCCTCAGGGGATGTGTACAAAGAGATTGCAGTTGACAACGCCATGCTTTTCCGAGTCTTTTTATCGTGAAAAGTGTGATAGTTATTTCAGAAGTTTCTTCAGGCATATTTAGTTTTCGCAGTCTTAAAGCTACCTGTTATATGTTACTAACGTGATGAAAACTGCAGTATAACTGAAGTTGCTTCTCCATTTGAACTAAAAAATGTAACTAAGGTAGCTATAAGTGAATAGTTTTATCTCGGCAACAAATCACCAGAGAGGGAATATGGATTTAAGCTAACAAATTCTGCAGTGACAAAGATAATACTATGCGATCAGTTTTCTTTTTCCCCGCAGTGTTTCGCCTATGGATGAGCGCGCTGCTCGCCTGACAGTCGGGTATCGGTGATTAGCGGAGGGTGAAACAACTAAATAAACAACCATATAACAATGCACAACCAACTTAACAGGCCCATTACTTGCCAAATTATCAAATTAGGTGCTGTTAACTGTACGCTTTCATTCTCCACAACATTTTGGCATTTCTTTAGTAAATCATTCATAACTCGCTGTAGTTCATTTTGAGAAATCTGAACAATTTTCTGACGGATATTATCTTTGACTTCTTGTATAGTATGCGGGTTCGTCTTGTATACGGCATTTTTATTACCCCAGAGATAATAGTCGTAGGCTATTAAATCGGGGAACTGAGGGGACCACAAATCCCTACTAATAAACTCTGTCTTGTGGGAAAACATTTTGAATTGCTCTCATGGAATTATTCGAGCATGAGCAGTGGCAGAACCCTGTTGAAAAAATCATTGATCACACCCCACTTCGGTTAATTCTCTGAAAAAAGGGGAAGGGGTTAGTATGGCATTTATTTAAGTAACAGAATCAAATGTATACTCCAAAAAATTGGTTCTATAATTTTTTCACTAGTGAGTTAACACATAAAAGACACGCTGTGCCGTTGTAAACATTTGAGACATAATACACTTTATACATATACTGCCGAATTAAAAAACAAACAATTTAACACACACATGGGAGCAGCTGCGCTACGACTACTACAATCAGCAAGGTCAACAAGTAAGCAAGCAGGCTTGCTATACTCTCCATGGATCAGCAAACGAGTGGGAGCGCCGCGGGTAAAAAATAAATGATCGCGCTGTAGCTTGTTTAATTAAGCTCATAAAAGATAATAGCCGAATTCTAGAGAACATCAGGAAATTAAAAAAAGTTTAGTGTTTCAACGAATAAAATGCTGTGCTGAGAGATATAATTGAAAACAGATATTCAAGTTACACCATTGTATGCCTGATACTGAAGAGTAAAACTATGTCCCTCCCCCCAAAGTTTTAAGATGTAAATTTACACTAATGAAACATCATTGATGTAAAGTATCTTTTTGTCTATAGATCTATCCTATTCAATGAAATTAGAGAGTTCGAAAAAGTAAAAGTAGTGTCAGAATATTAATCATACAAAATTAAAAGAGAGGAAGTTACATTTATGTAATAAGATTGAAGTCCTTATGTTAGCTTGTGAAGTTCGTGTTTACCTACATTGTCACAGACTTTATGTACACGAACGGCAGTTTTAATGAATAAATTCATATAAGTTTTCAGGAATTAAGCATAAGAAATCAATTTGGAACATTTATGATTTATTGCTAAAAATTGTAAATAGCTCAGAAAATATATAATTAAAATACTGGATAGACCATACAAGTATCAACCACACGATCAATTGAGACATGCTCTCTCAATGTTTCGCAAGCGAGGTCACGCCAGTTATGAATCAGTTGACAGGCGACTGCTATATGGAAAGGTTGATTAATTGCAAAGTGTGGCGTGGCTCGGTACATAGTTTCAATCATACAATGAGCATTTATCTATGATTTATGCATACTAACAATCCGCTCGTCAAACCGAACATGCTTTGAGCAGATATTTCCCAGTGGTAAAGTTCTAAATGGTCAAATGACCCACAATCTGCTTAATACCAGTTCTTCCGTCAACAAATAGAAGAAAATGCTTGATAGTTCTCTCGGTAAACAATTGCATATTTAAGTGAGAGGAAACGTTTATTTCAGGTCACATTGTTAATACTGAACGGAACAACGAAGTGCGCGTGCTAGTGGCCAGTGCTTGTTTGACTGTCCCCGTAAAAGATAATTATGTAACTAGCGTTGAAGCTATTTTAAATACGTTTAATTTTGTATTACATTTTTTTCGCGGAATTCTTGCCCTGAAATTATGACCATTATATTGAAGCAATAATGTCATTGAGTCAAAAAATTGATAACGTTCTAATAGAGTAAGGCACATTATCAGTCAAAATCGTTTGAAACATTTTGATATTATTTTATTAACATATATTTAAATTTGGAAAATTTAAGAGCAAGAGCAAGCTAATATTATTTAACTGAAATATACATACCAAATATTCGAAACTAATTTAACTGTTAAACATTTTAGCAGCTGAAGTTTTCAAAGTTATTGGGGAGCAAATACATGTACAAAAACTAAAATGTGAATGCTAATGGAACAGGAAATAAGCCTAATGTTTATACTTTTGGATAAGAGGAAACTGCATTTCATTTTAAAACGGAGGAAAAAACGAGTAGCTCGAGTGTAGTAGTGCCCTTGCAAGGGCATATTTTTGTAGAGATGGAAGAGTTTCTTCGGAAAAAATATCACAAATAATATCACGAGAGGGTCTGAGATTATCGATAAATTTACTTACTCGTACATAGTAAGTGGAAAGCCCAGCTCCTCGAGTGATATTTGATGGGACTATTTCACTGATAAAATAAGAATTTAAATATACATCCTCTAAACTTGGCTTACAAAATTGTAATAAATATATATTTGTATTTAACCTTTCCAAGCAATCTTGCGAGAGAAGAATGTCGATTGTCAGTAATGTCAATAGAAAAGAGCAAAATATGGGTTTAGGAATATTTCATGAATAGAATAAGAATAAAAATTATATATATTGATACATATTTGAAATTCGCGCACAGAATATTAATACAAAAGTAAAGTTCTATAATAGATACCGTTCGATTTTCTAATACCAAGAGAGAGAGAGAGAGAGAGAGAGAGAGAGAGAGAGAGAGAGAGAGAGAAGAGAGACAGAGAGAGAGACAGAGAGAGAGAATACAGTGTCTCTATTTTTCTTTGTATTCTGTGATTTGGAATTCCTAATGATAAGATCAATTTGCATATTTGACCTATCATCAAAACGCTTTGAAGAATCCTCCATTTTGCGTTATGATTGTCAATTGTCCATGCTTTTGTTGCTATCAATAGCTCCCCACCGCCTCTAGTAAAAGTGGTCAGTGATGCTGTTCAAGAATAATATAGTGGAGGTATAGAGTTGACTACTCTGACCATAAGACAAATGCATGTCCCTTGATAAAACGGATATTTTTCGATAATTTGATTCCTTAATCTGGCAGTGATTGGTCAAAATTCAAAATTTCGTTTCGTTTCATTGGTCGATTTTAAGATGACGTCACATGAGTGAAATAGTGAGCATAATTCTGACGTAAGCTGGGCTTCATGATATCAGGGAGAGGTTTTTTTTTATGATCATGGCACCGCGAACTAAATATTTGATGAAGAATGATAGATGATAATTTGGCCGAATGAGTTCAGGGAACTTTGTGGCCTCAGTTTCCCTGCCCTTCACGCAAATAGCAGAAGAAAAAAAAAAAAAAAGAAAAGAAAAAAGAAAAAAGAAAGAAAGAAAAGAGAAAAAACCTTGATGAAAACCTCAGTTAGGAAAGTAACTCAGGCGGAAATCGAACCTAGGCCTGGGAGCAAATGATACCGCTAGACTACGGCGCTGGTCCAGGGAGAGGGTTACAGTTTGTGACTGCATGCCAGAAGCCAGCCTACTGTTACGTACTTCGGATCGCTAGGCAGTCAGCTGTGTATGTTTTTTTTTTTGAGTAGTGTTTAACGCCCGTTTTTACTACTGAGGCACCACAGGCGGTGGACACTGATGATACGTGAAATGAAATGATAAATTGGGAAAGGATATTTTTTTTTAAGGAAGGAAGCGTTCCAGGCCTAAGTTTAGGTACCTCCCCGGCATTTGCCAGTTATGAAGACTGAGGAAAACCTGGAAAAAACCCCAGTCAGGGAGGACGGTCCTGGCGGGATTCGAACCGCAGACCTCCCGCTCACGAGTCCGTGCCTTAACGACCTCGGCCACCCGTGGCGGTAGCTGTGTATGGCATGGTAGAACAAATTTCATGGAATAATTCCTTCGGAAACAAGAAGTCAGCATAAACCAAAAGCGATTTAGGGTGCATGGCGTCAGAGGAAGGAGTTAGAGTTTGTGACTGAAATCTCTATTGTTTACATAGGAACGCTAGACACAGTTCAAGGTCAGCTTCACTGTCAGGTTGATGTTAAGGAAAACTCGCGTCCATGGTAGAAAACGATTAATTTGTTACATTATAATGACAGCACTATAGATTAAATATCGTTATCACAAAATAAAAGCTATATCTTATTTGCGTCTAGAAACGAAGGATTGGGGAACTCAGTGCCAGATTTTAATTAATTAATTTATTTTGTAATTTTACGTCCGCTATAAAAACGAACCTCGAAAAATATGATGAATGAATGATGAATTAATGCTTAAATTAGAATCGGAGTCCACAACGCTTAAAGTTTCCTGGCATTCATCTTTTCAGGATAAGGAAAAACCTTACGAGATTCGAAACCTGAAACCTTCAGATTTTCAGGTAGACACGCTGATAATAAGTAAAGGTGGCAGTAGAACAAATATAAATGGGACCAAAACATTTAAATATATTTTTCTCGATCCCTTTAGAGTTTTCGAGAAAATAAACATTTTATCTCGAAACAATGTCAATGACGCTTAATGTTCTGCATGGTTAACTTATAAATTTAGATGCACTAATTTTGAGTGAGCATATTTATTTTTGTATTTCTTTATTGCAAAACAAGTTCATAACTAGCGTTGCTCACTTTTTTATCTTTGTTAACATCAATACTAAGACAATAATATTAAGCTCAATGATGTCAAATATAACTTTGCCCGAATGATAAAACGTTTCACGCGAATTCACGTCAAAGCCCCTCGATTTATGCAAAAATAGCAAAAGTAATTATTTGTTCTATTTATTTTATCTATCCACTATTATAACCTAAATATATGAAATTGATGCATTCAAATATTACAGTACGATTTTTTTTTCGAAAAAATAACACAACAACGGCCAAATTGGTATTAGAGCATTTTATTCCATTTATAGTATGAAATCATTCCATAAATATATGGCATTGGGCATATAACATGTATTTTACATTTTATTTTGGTACTTAGGAAGTCATAGGATATTAAGCACTTAATATTGCTATATTGATACAGTGATTATACAGCAGCGATTCTCAAACTTGTGGCCGGGACCTCTAGGGGGTTTGCTGGACTCTATCTGGCAATTTCTCCATTTTCACGTTCATTCTTATTAAGAATGTTTAACTCATTGTTGCATTTTGATTATTTTGACCAGCAATACAACATTGCAACAATGGCTATTGGGATTGTCACATTCTTGAAGCGTGAGCGATAACTTGAAAATTAATTACTGTTGAGCAACCAAGTGATAGAGAGGTCGCCAAGATTTCACTATGGAAAAGCGGATCATTTTTTTTTTAATAGTGTTTAACGCCCGTTTTAACTGCTGAGGCACCACAGGCGGTGAACACTAATGATACATGGAATTAAATGATAAATTGGGAAATAATATTTTTAAAGAAGAAAGTGTTCCAGGCCTAAGTTTAGGGTACCTCCCCGGCATTTGCCATTTATGAGGACTGAGGAAAACCTTAAAAATACCTCAATCAGGGAGGATGGTCCTGGTGGGAATCGAATCCCAGACCTCCCGCTCACGAGATCGCTCCTTAAAGACCTCAGCCACCCGTGGCGGTTCTCGAAAAGTGGGTCGTACATGCAACAAGTTTGGGAAGCGCTGCTTTAGAGTAATATAACGTGTTTTTACAAGAAAACACTCTAAAACTTAACTGAAGAGTTTAAATATTATTTTAAACAGGAAGATTACATTGATTACTATATTTAGAAACCTTTGACCCAAACTAAGAACTGATTAGTGTTTTTACGAATTTATTGTGATCAACACATAAAATATACAAATTGAAGCTTGCATATTTTAGCGTAAAAATTGGTTCCTATTGAAAAATGAAAATAATATACCCAAAGTACAAATAAACAAACAATTGAAGGCTGACCTAAATGTCATTAAGTATAACTACGTTATTGTTGTATTTCTTAAACTTAATTTGTACTCTAATAAGTCCGTGTTAAATAAAATTAAAATAAATATATAATTTGATGCGTGAAATAGTTCTCCACTTTTTAACAAGCTTGGTCAAAAATTGTTTTGCCACAATCGTAAAATTTTTAATGGTAGCAACATTGATACCTTCTTAAAGAAACGAAAAAGGTTAAAACCTAAGAATTCGAGCCCAAGTTATTACACTTTTAGCATGCATATAAATAGAAGATAAACAACGGAGTGTTAAACTAACGTTATTTTAGCTTATTGTTTTCATATTCTAATAACAATATACAGGTAATTAGATTTCTATTTTTATTTATTTTATTTATTATTTATTTATTTTTTTTTTAAGATTTTGACATCTTACACCTGCACGAGACTGAAGCCACATTCCTTGGCCAGATACCAGTCTGACAAGAGGTTATATAACCACTGAGGTTCAAGACACAAAGGCGGTCTAAAATGATATCCCAGAAAAAACAAAAAAACAAAGCCGGGCCATGGAATGAAAAACGAGACGATCTTTACGTAACCTAGAAACAAGACTATTCATGATTTTAAAGCTCAGCAATCCGTGTTCATTATCAGCTAAATACCAGCGTTACGACTCTTTGGAACAAAAGAAAAAAAAAATAGAGAGAATGAATTACCTGGTTCTATGACGCCATTTATTGCGCTGCCGTTTTGTTGTTTCTTGTCGAGGTTGTTGAGTTCTTTCATTGTGAAGCGTCTGAAACCAAACTCACTAGTTCTATGCAATGCAATGGGACTGCTACACAGCCTTATATTAAGTAACGTCACGGCACAGGTGACGTCAATTTTCTCCCAGGGGGCCTTCCCCTCTCGCCGTGCTAGCAATTCCCATTATCGTGAGTTTTAATGGCTTGGAGAGTTTGCCGTCTGCCTAACAGAAAACAAAAAAGGGCAACTGATTTTTCAAGGTCAAGAAATAGCGCCCATGCTTATTAGCTACACCTTTTTGTTTAGTTACGTCGTATTTCTTCTGTTTGAGGTGCTGGGTCTTGAGCCAAACTGGACGAGATTGACCGTGGACTGCATAAAAGTGAGGCCGGCATTGCTTAAAGCAATTACATGAAATATGCAAACACATTTCACTGACGTGAAGGTACTTGTTGACCCTGCTCGATTTCAGGGCCATAAAACTCTTGTTGTTGTTGGATTTCATTATATCTTTGATACAGCATGTCTCACAAGATTATGTATCTAAAAAAATAAAAATCGACAATATCTGTCAGTAAAAACGAACAAATTTTTATTGTAACGCCCGAAAAAGGGGGGAGCAGTAGGGATAATATTTCTCTATTGAAATTTTATTTGATAAGAATAAGTAATCAACCATATATTTCCATTGTTTTCGATATACATATACCGAGGGTGCCAAAGGTGCATTTGTACTTTCACAGTGGATATCTATTTAATATATTTCAAAATTGGACCAAATATCACAGTAATGTGTAGTATGATGTTCTGTAAACAGATGTGACTCATATACATTATGATAGCGTTGCTACGTGACACGTAAGTAAAAAATGAACAAATGAAGGCAAGTTTATCGTATGATGTTCTATAAACAGATGTGACTCGCATTACGATTTGCTAGCGTTGCTACAACAAAAAGGGGCCAAGATTATCGTCTGAATAGTATAAAGCAATTTTGAAGTGGTATTGGAAAACCGAGAATGTTGAAGTTCAAAGGCAATGGAGACGTGTGTACAGAACAGAACCGCTAAAGCGAGTAACAATTGCATGCATTCGAAACAAATTTGAGACTCATGGTACCATATGCGATGTTCATACGGTATATTCATACATTGCACGATTTTCTGAGAGATTTCGCACGGCAACAAGCCCCGCGTCTCGACTGTGGTTTTGGAACGTTTTCAGCTCTCCCCGCAGAAATCTACAAAGCAATGTGTGCATGAGACTGGGATTAGCAGTACGTAGTGTTATTAAAATAGCAAAGTTGAAAGTTTTCATCCCAAGTCTTTTGCGTGCATTAAATGAAGTTGACCCTGATCGGAGAACGCAGTACTGGAATGGTTTTGGAACATGGTGCAAGAGGATAAGGTCTTCGTAGGGAAAGTTGTTTGGTCCGATGAGGCACAATTTAAGTTGAACGGATCTGTTAACTGACATAGCTGTGCCTACTGGTGTGCAAACAATCCATACATTATTTTGGAAAACGGTGTTAATTTATATGGAATTAATTTTTGGTGGGGGTTGTCATCTAGGGGTCTAATTGGATTATTATTATTATTATTTTTTTTTTTGAAGGAACAATAACTGGCACAGTGTACCTGAACATGATACACACACCCATCTTACCCGCCATTCATACACTCTTTCTAACAGGATGGTGCACCCACATTACCATCTAGATGTACGTGCGTACCTTGATGACAATATTCCATAGGCACTGGATAGGACGAAGAGGTTCGATTGAGTTTCCACCGCGTTCTCCGGATCTAACTCCGTTGGACTTCTACTTATAGGATGTTGTATACCGTAGAAAACAGCTACACTGGCAGCACTTCGGGAAGAAATTAACGGCATGTGCTACAATCGCTGAGGACACTTTCGCAAACGTTGCTCAATCAGTAATTCAAAGTATTAAGAAGTGTATCGACACCGATGGTGGGCATTTTGAGCAACTGTTGTAACTGTAAAACTCTATGATTAGCGCTCATCATTTTCTGTTTGTGTGAATTCAATTTTGTTATGTTATCATAGTTTTTTCTTTGCTCAACTGATCTTCGCTGTTTGCTTGTTAATCATGCACTTATTAACAACAATTAAACATCTAAAATTTTTTTTAAGAAGCACTCCACCAGATTTCTCAGCTTAAAAAGATCGCTTTTTGTTCATGTTTACAGTTAGAATGCGATGGAAAAGAGAGAGGGCCCCCATGTATTTAAACATTTAGCTAGAAGTTTGATGGCAAGATAAAGGTTGAATACTAAGAGCAGAATTGAGTGGCTTACCTAAGCACTGCAAATCATGTGAATATGGTGAACCATATGTCAGTAGATTTATAAATAAATTGTATTTTGTGTATATTGGCGTCAGACCGAATCATAGAACATTAGTTTCTCATACAGCGGCTAAGGGTTTTAAGAAGTTATAGAGTATGAAAAATTGCATTGCCCTTCAGAGAGTAATATTAGTTATTTCCCAACAATCTGATCTCGCAGCAATATATTATCGTAACAGGTTGATGTAAAAGTTGGGCATTTCTTACAGCAATACTGATGTTGACCTTCAGAGACTAGAGTGGGACAATAATGTCGTTTTTCAATTTAGACCAACCAACCCATCAACTTTTATTTTACGTGCAGTTTTGAAAAACGATCACGGAACTCCTGTAAAGGGGCGGAACATCTTACGTTTTGGAGTCATATCAAGCTTATGTTAGTCTCGTTCTAAATACCAGTGTCAGTAGAATAATTAAAAAAACTAAATTACTTTTTGATAATTTTTCTGTAAGACGCGTTAAAACATGGTAAGAACAATGACAAATAATTCATGGGTTTATGTATTGTATCAGGAAATAAATACAATCAGAGGAGACTTCCTTTATTGGAAAAGTTATTGACGGGAGCTAAGGCGAATTCAGTTTTTGTTTACATACTTCCTACACAAGTATGAGTAGAGCACTTTTACGATTTATTAAAACAGAATTCCATAAAATCGTACTTAAATATGACAAAAAATATGGCATTTCAATTGTCAAAGAACATTTACCTTTACTATATGAGAAAATATTTAGGTCAGTATCTGCTTAGGTTTTTCATGAACTTTTAACAGAATTTACATATCAGTAGCTGTAATGATGATAAATAATAACGGATCCGTCAGCGATAATGATAATACATTTTAATAGTTAGATAAACATCCTTCAACCTCTTAAAAACCGCAAAACAAAAACCGAAAGAGACAAGGGAGTGTGTAGTGTTCCAGTTATATGTATTTGCCCCTACTGAGATGAAAATTTGCATACACTTCTTTAGATAATCCTCAATGGGTAAACTTATTATTAAAGTTCAACTTTTTAGTTCATAAAATGCTGCTTTTATTTATGTGCATAATCTTCATAGGTTCTTATATGCACATTTTAGAAGATATTTTAAGTAAAATGGGGTTTTGGTCACGAAATAAAAATAAAACTTCGTAAGCAAAATAAATTGATTAAAGTACATTTAAACTGGTGGTAGTGGCTGCTTGTACTCGGATCACTGGAGTTATTCCATTTTCCGTTAGAAGGCGGTAGAAATCTGCGGACCACACCCGGGCCGCTGAAACTTTGCACTTGAAGTTTTGCAATGTTGGCTATGCTCGGTTGCTACTTTGCAACAGCCACCACTGTTTAACGGCTGGTACTGTACAGTTTTCGACGTAAACATATATCAAGCATTGGTAACAATGAATTACTTCGCTCCAGTATTATTTATAACCGCAATTAAAATGCTGCGAAGTAACATAAGCATAGTAATGAACAAACTTTCGAGATCTACTTTGTAAATGTTTGCTCATGATTTTAAGTAGGAAAAAGCTTCGAGCAGTTACGATATGTGCTGTCTGTAAGAGTATTTTGCGTCCGTGTAAAACCTCGAAACAGAGGATCAGGTATCACTCAGAGAACCATTCTGAGAATGCTTCTTTGGAACATTTTCAAACTATAAATCATTTACACACAATAAGGAAATCTAGCAACACAGCGACTTCTACGTCACGACCGACTGACTGACTGATAATGCTATTTTGTAATTGGTTCAGAACGTGCAACGGATAGCATTGCTCATTTATTAATCTGTATGATTGCCAAGTGAAAAGGTAGCTGTGAAGTGCAAAGTTTCAGCGGCCCGAGTATATTTCAAGCTAGATCAGCGGTTCCCAAACTTGCAACCAGTACGACCTTCTTTTCGAGAATGAAATTATTAGCAACCTTCCATTCCTCTGCTGCTTAATAATAATTAATTTGCTGATGGCTGACTAAGATGACACACCATTACACTACAAGCCATTAATAGAATACAAAAAACAAATTATTATTTCCCGAAAATTTCTATAAAAACGCTCGCAACATCAATAATAAAAATTACATTTCTTGCACAATTTATAATTTTATAACCCTAAAATATATACCTAGTACGTTTATTGCTCTTTAAGGAAACCAGGAATCTCACATATTAAACGAACTAGCCAATGCTGAACAGTATGCAGTAGGTTTTGCTGCTCGCGACGTATATTGGCTGCCATTCCTCTTTTGCAGGGTTGTCATGTCATTTCCTAGAAAATTTACAAATCGACTTTAAGGGGAGTCAAAATGTCCTATCCTGCCACTGTCGAATTTTCACTGTTCATTTTCTCAGAAAATATTAAAGGTATTTGACTTATATTTGTATGGTATGATTAGGGGAAACACACCATTCTCATACATGTAGGTGTCTAGCAGGTAATTTAAATATTCATAAAACTTTTCACATTGCAGTTTTATGGGCATGGATATCTCTTTCGCTGGCAAAAATATCAAAACATATAAACAAATGTTGTAATCTCTATTTATTCATCTGAGTTACAACTGTTGAATGTTCCTGTACCATCTTCGACAGTCTTTTATTTGCAACCGCGGCCGTACGTCTGTGCTACGACTTTCTGCATGTCTTCCTCAAAATGTACTATCAACACTTTTGACTTTAAAGTTAAACCGTGTGCAATACACAACTCATCAGTGTTAAGAAACAAAGTTTCCCGAATCTTGTTAGGCAATAAACAGAAAATCTCCAACATGTGAACTATTCATTTTAGAAATCAATGTGAAAAGTTCATTTAAAAACTGAAAGGTTCATCTGCCAAAATTATTTCACTTTTTCAGAAAAATTGCAGATTTGTAGCACGAGAAAAAAAAACCACTGTATTATATTATTCTGTTCATCATTTAACGTTACGCACTCTTCAGACTTGTTAGCTTAAATTTTCTTAGCATTTGTGGCTGTATGCAGTCACATACAATCGATGGATGTGCCTGCCATTGGACATATGAGTATTTCGTCTGGCTCCAGAAACATTGACTGATGTATGTCCTGTCACTTTCAGACCCGATAAAATAATATATTTAATATTAAATTCAGTCACCATCGCTGTCGAAAATCTTCTGCCAATGTGATGAAAGAGTGCATTGCATTGTGATAGAGCTCCTTAGGGCCGGAAACAAAAAAGCTCCAATGCAGCTTCCAGACTGGCGGTGTTTCACGAGTGGTGGAACCGCGGTGAACAGCAGTCAGAAAGTCCACAGTTGCGTAAGTTAATACTAACACTTAAAAGGTACATTTGCTCAGCATTATAATGCAAGAAGATATCGGAACTGCCTCCCTTCATTTTCCATACATTTCTGGCATCAGTTTATGAAATTAACTACTGCCCTCTGCAGTTCCTTCTGAGAAATGGAAGCATGTTATTTTTAAGTTCATCTAATGTGTGTGGATTTGTCTTGCACACTTCTTCCTTAAGTTTCCTCCCCTCCTCCAGAGATAAAAATCACAGGACGTTAAATTGGGGGAACGATGAAGACGTACGTTAGTGATAGCTCTATCGTCGAATATTTCATGAATTGTATGCAAGGTAACATCTCGTAGACTGTAGTGACGTTGCAGAGTCTTGTTGGAAAGTCCTACGCTCTAATAGCTAATTCACGGAAAAAAAGGTTTGAAAAATATTCTGTAAATACCTATAACTACTTAAAACACTTGTTTCTTTAAAAAAAGAAGGAAAGAAAAGAAAAGAAAAGAAGAAAAAATACTCACAAAGGGCTTTTTATTCTCTCGTCGCTAATGGCGCAACACATTCCTCTCTTTTGATCATGCTGGGGCTCCTCGTCAAGCAGGTTAGGTTGTTTGGACTCCAGTATCGGTTGTTTTGTGAATTAACATACTCAGGTGAAACCAAGATTCGTCCATAAAGAAAATTAGATTAGGATAGAGTCCTGCATTACGCACAATATTTAAAATCCATTGCTGGATGCAGGGTCACCCGGTTTAAGTTATTGCACTACAGTAATTTTATAGGGATTTCAATTCAGTAGCTTTGCAGCCTTTCCATCAGAGGAATAGGAACTTCTCATTTGCTGAGAAAGACGTAGAAATGATTTTTAGAGGAATGTTCCAGAACATATCCAACGCTACCTACGTTTCTTCTTTCAGTATTGCGCATGACTGATATGCTTTTTTAAAAAAAATCTCCCCCCCCCCCGTTTCACGAACTTTATTTACTAATCTGTGAATAGAACTTTGACTTGGAAGTATAATATCAGGGAATCTCTTTAAACAATCCCGGCACATCATGAGCCAATTCTGTATGCTCAGGTATGAATCGTAAATAAATGCTCTTTGGGGAATAGAATGCCTGAATTGAGCCATATTAACGTAATTAATACACTATATGTTGATTTGTTTTATTTACGGACGCCCTTTAACATCTCATTCCATTCAATTCAGGGCGTGAAACGACCGATAAATTTTGCTCAGAGGCCTCTTATTTCAGGCCTGAGGTTCTTTTTCAAGCCGCATATCTACGACATGGGGCTTTACTTCCCTTCCTAGAGAAGCTATACTTAGGATTTTCACGCCCCAAAAATCCATCCTCTCAGGCGGGAATTGAACCCGTGAAATTGGGTTTACGAAGCAATATGCTTACCACTAGACCACCAGGACCGACACGCCGCTTAATGGATACGTAATACAGTCACACAACATGCAAAAACACGTCCGTACGTTCCTAGAGTTTAAACTCGTACTGACCTCCCCTCCGGCTACCACGTGATTTTCAAGCGTGGGAACGAGGAGATATCTGTAGAACTCCGTCAACTGCGGCCAATTACACGCGGAATGGTCCCGCGAAACAAAAATCACACATTGTATGGGTTTTATTCATGTTTTCTATCATTAAAAGAACATATTATAGAAAAAATTGCCATATATTGTCAAAAAAATAAATGATATCCACCGTTGTTGCCGAAAAAGAAAACACACTAAAAACGGAGAAAAGGGGAGAAGTAAAAATCACGCTATCTTGCCTATTTTAAATAGTTATAACTTCTATTATTCATTTTATAATTAGTATTATTTTGTGTTCTGTGTTAAAGTACTTAAAAGTATTCCTTTTAAAATGCGATGAATGGAAATTATTGTAAAAATATGAGTAACATGACATATCATTAAAATAAGGGCGGGGAAAAAAACATTTTGAAAAAATTAACATAGTGATATTTAAGAATAATATTAAATGTAATATAATATTTATACTTACATTAAGATATTCCAATATGTATTGAAACTCGTATGAATCCCATTTTCAAATTTCCCTTCTGTGTATGTGGAGTAGTTTTAAAGTTACTTAAAACAGGAGAGTAGATAGAGATATTATAAAACTATTAAACCGCTGGTCCTCCGGTTTCTAGGATTCGCTTGAGTTTAGGTGTGTGAGTGTGTGATTAGGGTCGGTCCTGGAGGCTTACTTGCCTCCTAAACCCAAGATCGCGTTTTCAATCTCCTCCAGAATCGATGAATTTTTTTCGGACGTAAAAATCCTAAGAATGGCTTCCTTCGGTAAAGCCGTAGGTCCCGTGTCGTATATTTACGGCACGAAAAATAACCTCAAGCCTGAAAGAAGAGGCCTCTGAACAAAATGTATCGGCCGTTCCACATCCTGGGACATTGATGACCAGGGATGTTAAAAAGTGTTCATGATTAAACCAAATCAAAATAATTGAGTAGGAATTACATTTTGTACGATGTGGAAAAAAAGGTGAGCGGAGGTCGTGAGGCTGTAGCGAAAAGCAGTAAACCTTTTTTTTTCTAGGATTCACTCTAGTTAGGTAAGTGTATGTGTGTGCGTGCTGCAGGAATTGGTTAGGAAGTACATTTCTTACGAATTTTGTATTTATTTGGTATGTACTTGGGCAAGCTTGTTATTCTAGGCAAGTTTTGCTTTTGGGATGCACATAGTGAAGTTTCACCAAATTTTGTTCACATATTAGGGATGTGTCCTACTGGTTGATAATATTCAATGTTTGACCATTTTTCACTAAGTGCAAAGATTTTGATTGATTTATTTATTGATTTATTTATTTATGGACGCTGTTTAACATCTCAGGTCATGAGCGTCCCATTCAACCCAGGGCGTGAAATGGCCGACAAATTTTGCTCAGAGGCTTCTCTTTCAAGCTTTAGGTTCTTTTTCGTGCCGTAAATGTACGACACGGGACCCACGGCTTTACTTCCCTTCCGAAGGAAGCCATACTTAGGATTTTTACGCCCGAAAAAATCCATCGGTCCTGGCCGGGTTCGAACCCGCATTCTTGGGTGTAGGAGGCAAGTATGGTAACCACTACACCACCAGGACCGACAAGTGCAAAGATAAATTGACATTTTTAAGTTTCTATTTTTTCCCTCCTAAATGAGCAAGAGCAGATGATTTACTTCGGAGGGACTACATTTTATTAGATACGAGCTTACCTCCAGCACCTCTGTTGAAAGTACACTTTCATTCCCAATGTATGCATAATTATGTACCTACATATTCGTGACGACGTAATTCTTTGACACAGATAAACACTTGCATATTGATAACATACATATATTTTCCATTACCATGTCATTCATTAACGTATAGGTAATAAATAAATACATTTTTTCATCTCCTATATGATCTTCCCATCAGTTGTGTACCATATAAAGTTTGAGCACCAATTTCTTTCAGCGTCTTGAAGAAGATCGAGTGTGTTAAACAAAACAACGCAGAAAGCGAGTTGCGAAAGTAACTGTGTATTATTGATATGAAAATTACAGCACTATCTTGTTATTGGGATATGAGTAGCACTACCAGAATATTTGTCATTTTAATTGTCAAAATGTATTGTTTTTTAAATATTGTAGAAGTTCATTTCAGTAATACAATTACACCATTTTGTCCTATACGTGACATTTAAAACTTATTCGAAACTCATTGGCAGGTCGGTACAGCATCAAAGGAAGAAAGCTATTTCTTGCAGCTGTATGCTTGCAATCCAGCGAGTGAGAGAGATAACTTCACAAATGTTTTTGAATTTACTGAAGAATATAAAATATAACCTTCAATAAAATTGACAAACATGAACAAATATTAAGATTCCTTCAAAAATGATTTTTTTTACAAAATGTTATGAAAAATAATTACGAAATTGCACTTATTGAGTTCTTTGCAAGTTAAAAATTATAATTGTGTTTTTCTTTACTCTGCAACTAATGCTCTAAAATATGGAATTTCATATGCAAACGATCTATCAAATAGGATTTTGAGTCACAGGTAATGAAATTAGCTACCGTGGTTTTTCCAGGCTTTCCCCTCTTGTTGATGAAAGAAGTGAGAAAGGATAATTGACAGGTAATTGTTTCTCAAGCTGTTGCTAATGAATTCCTCTTATTTTCTACTTCCTTTCCTCTCCCAAAGCTTACGATGCGTAGGAAGTCCCCTTGTTCTCGAGAACTAGATCGCTTGCAATAGAATTCTGTTGTTCTACGTATTGCTCTAATTATTCCGCACCAATGTCTTATATCATTCTTTAGAACCATGGTCATTAGTCATTAATATTAATGATTTAGTCACCAATAAATGCGCCTAATGTTATTCACCCATGTTTTGTTTTGTAGGCAATTAATATCTTAACTGGCGTTTAGCTATCTAAAGGTGTAGCACTTTTCATTTAGGTCTTCCAGCTTCGTACTTTTAGCGAATTCCGAAGGCATGAAGCTATTGCAGCCATATCCGTTCATTTCTCTCTCTCTCCCCTCCCTTCCTCCCTCCCCCTATCCATATATATATATATATATATATATATATATATATATATATAAAACGCTTTGACGGTTACACTTCTTTGTTTTTCCCAACGAAACTCGGCACATAGCCATCACGTTCGTTAAGCAGCAAAAATGGATATTTGAGGATTAACCTAAAGTGAAAAAAAAAAAAAAATCGCTCTTGCGGCCGCAATTTTTGTTTTATTTCAACAAAACTTAGTAAAAAATTTAAAATAAATCTATAAAAGCAGTTTTCGAAAATCATGGCAATCAGGCCAATCGGAGCGGGCGTATACCTGAAAAAAATTTGGGAGTTAAAGCGAAATTTAAAAATCGCTTTAGTGACTGCCATTTTAAACATTTTTAAAGGAACTCGATATATGCTATTGAAATAAAGTAAGAAAAATAGTATTCGAAAATCAGTGAACTCGAACTATTTGGAGGGGGAGGGGATATACCGAAATCCAAAATTTAAAAATCATTCTAGTGGCATTAATATATCGTTTTTCGCAACGAAACTCCACATATGCCATTTAAATAGAATAAGAAAAGCAATTTCTGAAAATCAGGCAAATCGTACCATTATGAGCAGAGTTACCTGAAATCCAAAATTTAAAAATAGCTCCAGCAGCACCAATAATTGGTTTTTCTCAACAAAGCTCGGCATATATCATTTAAATGAAAAAACAAAAATAGTTTTTGAAAATTCTCAGATTATTGGGACTGGGGATATACCTGAAAAACTTTTGAGGTTTAAGCCGAAATTAAAAATTGCTCTAACGGCCGCCATTATTTTTTTAAAGGAAACTCAATATATGCCATTGATATAAAGTAGGAAAATAGTTTCCACTGATCAGTGAAATCGGACTATTAGCAGGTGGGTGGTTAACCCAAAATTTAAAAATTGCTAAGGGACAGATGAGAGAAACGTGTAAGGTAGACTTTTCTCTTGTAGGGTTGTTCGTTACCTGCGTTAACCAGTTTTCCCACTGTTAGATTTTTTTCCCATTTCACCCGAACCAAAATTTTCCTCTAATTTTTGTAAAGTAAGATAATTTATCTCACTCGGTGGCCTATAGCAAGTTATTAAATCTACATTGTCGTTATTATTTACTATTTTCACTTCAAACAGTTCGACTTCCTTATTAATGCATAAAATATTGCTACTTAATGCGGTCGCAGAAAAGCCCCCCACTCCTATTATGCCTGTCTGTAATCATACTCTGCATCAAATATCTCACCGTTATTAAAGTCGTCCTTTAGCCATGATTCAGTATCTATAATTATGCCATTATTACATTCCAAAATTCTATTAGAGATACTACGGCAATTTACCTGCAGCAGCCTTAGGAAGCTCACATGTGATTCATCGCCCTGTCTCACAACCGTCACGCGGTATCATTTCTCTTCCCAGCAGCCACCGCTCTCGAAAAAAGTGCTCCTAACACCGTTGCCCCACACCGATTCAGGTGAGCATTATTACGTTCAATGATTCGTTTACTCGTCCTATACACCTCTAGTGAATTTCCCTCATTGCAGCACCCCACTTACGATGATCTTCACTTTCGGATAGATTTTCTTCGTCGCAATAGTTAAAACGTACATATCTTCGATGAAACAGTCCAGACGTAGGCTTAAATCATTTGTTGCCACATGAAGAATGTCCTTTCTCTCTTGTAGCTCCAACTGATGCCAGGCTTACTCTTTTCGTATCCCTGGATTACTCTGAACTTGAAGGTCACTATTTCCCTGCCCCACTTTTATCACTAGCGTCTCTTTCTTCTCACGTAGCTGCCTGTTTTCCGACTATACAACACTCAACCGTTATTCTGGCCGCTACATCTCCGTCTTATTCGCTGGTTCTGGCGCATTCTCCGCATCTCCAGCTATCTGGCAATTGAAATGGGACCATTTCGAACAGTTATTGCATAGAAGTCTTGTTCTGAGGTTACTCTTGCATACATTGCACTTGTCCAGGTCTGGATTTAATTCTTTTCCGTCTATTATCAACAATATAGCATCATAAAAAGAAGTAACTTTTCAATGTCGCCTGTATTATACTAGAAGCAAACACCATCAACTTCCATCTTGCCACACATGTTCATATTCTCCACCTGTACACTGCCAACTCAGCCAATTCTTCTGCTACTGACTTTCAAGCCCATGACTTCCATCTTGAATACTTTTTGTTTTTGTATCTACATCTTTGGCGCTGATCCAAATACAGCAGAAGAAATCATTCTATATGTCCGTGAGGGTTGCAGCGTGTCACCAACATTACTCATAATTTCAGTACGTAGATAAAATGGTTAGACAGAGGTTAAAAAAGCATATTCACATAACTTAAATAACAGGAGCTACATATTGATAATGGTATTTGCAATTACCTCAAATAATGATATTTTCCGAAAAGGACTATATCAGCTACATAAAATATCCACACAATGTGATATAAAATATTTGTCGAAAAAGTAAAACTACGGTAAAAATGTCATTTGAATTAATCTATCGAGCATAAAAAATGGAACAATTTAATAAATATAAATTTCTCGGAACAATAATGACCAGAGCCCGGAAGTTGGGCAAAATGATTCTTGTATCTGGGTGAATATGTATATGAGTCAGATAGAAATGAACATGTTTCCGTACATTTGGGGTCAGTAGGTCAGTTTTTATTTTACTTTTTGGTGCATATTTTGACTTCTGTTGTCTCTTTTAAGGTTTAAAACTTTTTTGTGCCTGTTTTGGATAGTTATGGCTTTTTCTCTGGGATTACTTGCACATTTTAAAAATCACATAAAGAATTTCAACATGTCTAAGTGAAAAAGGGTTATAAAAATTAAATGGCATGATCTCCTCACAAAAATATCTATTTAGAATTTTGTTATATATTTACTTTTTTCACGCAGTCGAAAACTTTATCCTTAAACTTAAGTTCTTTAAATAGCAGAGCCTTTATTCGTGAAAGGACGTAGGGTTATCTCGGGCATACGAATACCAGGAAATAGAGAGGATGAGGGAATAGTTTTGAATAGTCCTAGCGAATGACCTTGTATCGATCTGCGATCTAGGGCATTTGAGTTGAAGGTAACTTCTCAGCTGCATAAATGTAGACCGCCAGGGGTGACCGAGGTCGTTAAGGCGCGTACTCCTGAGCGGTAGGTCTGGGTTCGAATACCGCCAGGACCGTCCTCCCTGACTGAGGTTTTTTCCAGGTTTTCCTCAGTCCTCATAAATGGCAAATGCCGGGGAGGTACCCCAAACTTAGGCCTGGAACGACCCCTTCCTTAAAAATACCTCCTTTCCCAATATATCATTTCATCTCATGTATCATCAGTGTCCATCGCCTGTGGTGCCTCTGTAGCAAAAACGGGCATTAAACTTCATTCATTCATTTTTGCATAAATGTAACAAACAAATGCAAGAGAAAGATAAGAAGGTACAGCTGTGCAATAAACCGTCCCTACAATATGTTCAGTAAGCAAGTAAGAGAGATACTAACCTGATTCCCAAATAAACGTATAAACAAAAATGAGCTCGACCAGAAAAATCACTAGGCATCTTTTGCTCATTCGCCAGTACTATTCAAACTATTTTACTTTGTCCTTGATCAATATTTCCACGATGTCCTGAAAGGTGAAGATGCTGTTGTAACTGGTATGAATTCTTCCGAAAGCTTGTTTTAAATATTTTCCAATCACTTCAGCAGAAGTAGAACGTTCTTTTTCCATAATGAAAAATGTTCTCTCTGACAAGCGGCTGACTATGACAGTTGGTACCTAAAAAAAACCATCTTCTTGTTGCTTGTAACCAAGAAAATTAAACTTTGTTACTTTAATTATATGATAAAGAAATTATTAAGTACTTTAAATACCTATACTCATTAATAATGAGTGATATTATTCTCTGTTTTCACTTTTAATAAATGTCTATTTTAATTATTTAACTGCCTATTTTCAGTATTTAAGTGCCCTTTTGCCTGTCAATTTTAACTAAAATAAATATCTGGGCTTTCGGGCTCTGGTAATGACATATTTAGGAAATACTGATAAGAGAAAATATCCAATAAGAATTAATAAACGACGAAAAGAAACAATGCTAATATTTCATTACATGATATCTGACTCGTCTTTTATATGGAAGTAAAACACAAATAATGAGACAAAAATTAAATTAAGATTGCAAGGAAATGAAATGAAATTTCTCAGTTATGTGTATATTGCAGGTTACACAAAACTGGATTACAAAAGAAATTAACGCATTTGCTCAGAGTTAAAATATTTTGAAACAAATTTTAAAAAAATGCCACATACAGGAACAGTTGGAAAGAGTGGACATCATCAGACTCCCGCGCAGACTTTGGGAATTTTATCCAATGGGCGGTAGAAATATTGGAAGACCTAAACATTGGAATCAAGTATAACTGTTGCTGATAGAAATGTCAAAGACATGAAATTGCTAATGACTATGTTTCCACATATTAATCATATTTCATTTCCATCATTTAAAACTAAATCTTTTAATTCATCTTACATATTTTGTAAAGCACCTATCATGAGCTGTAACTATTAAATCTTCTGCGATAAGCAAATAATGAGAAAACTGTCTTTACTGCTATCATTTATTCTCTCAGGTGAGCATTTGATTTCTTATTTTTCTAGGGCTTTGTGAAGACATATTTTAAATGCTGATAATAAGCAACATTTTTTTTTTGCAAACCTTTGATAAACCAAAAATCAGCTACGATTTTTTAACCTATTTTGACTTTAGATGAAGATCCGTTCCATAATTTTTTATTGCAAGGACAATATTTACATTTATTCTATTCTTTTCTAAAACCCCCATTCTATTACAAATAACACATTATCTCATGTTTCATCTAAAGTTATGAAAATGTGTGCATTGATTGTTGTAACGCAGATTGATACTCATTCATTGGCTTATTAATAAAATATCAGTTGCGAATCGGCATTTTCTAAAAATTGTTCTTCTCTTTTCATTATATAATTTTTTTTTATATTTGTTTTTAAATTTTCCATATACCAAGAGTGCCAAAAATGTATATACACTTTCACAGTAGATATCTATTTAATATATTTCAAAATTGGACCGAAAAACCACAGTAATGTATAGTATGATGTTCTGTAAACAGATGTGACTCACATACATAATGATAGCGTTGCTACGTGACAGGTAAATTAACAACGAACAAATTAAGCCAAGATTATCGCATGATTTTCTGTAAACAAATGTGACTCACATTACGTTATGCTAGCGTTGCTACAACAAAATGGAGCCAAGATTATCGTCTGAAGAGCGGAAAGCAATTTTGAAGTAGTATTGGAAAACCGAGAATGCTGTTGAAGTTCAAAGGCAATGGAGACGTGTGTACAGAACAGAACCGCCAACGCGAGTAACAAATTGCACGCATTCGAGATAAATTTGAGACTCGTGGCACCGTATGCGATGCTCACAAGGGCCGATCTGGGAGACCTCGCACAGCAGCAAATTGAAACGGTATGTGCTGCAATCTCAGAGGACACGTTCACAAACGTTGCTCAATCAGTAGTTCAACGTACTCAGAAGTGTATCGACGCCAAAGGTGGGCTTTTTGAGAAACTGTTGTAATTGTAAAAGTCTAAGATGATTAGTGCTCATCATTTTCTGTTTGTGTGAATTCAGGTTTGTTATGTTAACATGTTTTTTCTGTGCTTGAAGTGTGTATACGTTTTTTTGGCACCCTCTGTATTTATCAAATGTGTTTGTTCGTCACATTAATCTATTTGTAATTTGCACTTTAATATTTATTATCATTAATAGCAACATATTACCTTTTAATGCACCATTTTAATTTAAGTAAGTTATAGTGATGAGGAAAATATTTTAACCGAAAAGGAGCTCCTCTTGTTATCAAATTAACAAATAAAATTAGTAGAGTTGTTTTCAGCTTACACCTGTCAATATGCTGCAGCTTTCCTAAAAGCTGCTGACGTCTTGAAACGCAAAAATAACATCATAGTACTCCTATTTTCAAAATTCCTCTCCAGAGAGAAAGTTGGTATCATTTCAGAGCAATAAAGATGAGTATGATGGTTAACACTTAAGTTTCAATGTACACCGGTTAGGAACCTAAGCATGGCCCCCGTTATAAAAACAACACTCAGTAATGGCACATTTTATATGTGCATCATATGTAAAATGTAATCCAACATTAAGACCAACCTTAAGGTGACAGCTGAGTTTTCGACTGATGAACAATCACAACGCCATTGACTGTAACAAGTACTTTAAAACTTGCGATCCGTTAGTAACGCTTGTTCCGCCATTTTTTGGCTAAGGGACAATTGACCAGAGGCAATGCATGACCCTTAACGCCATTTAGGAATACAATTGCAACAATGGGAGCGAGGTCATGAGGTACGGACTTCGACTCCAGCTTTTATTTACCTTGAAACAATATTCTACCTATACAAACTGTTACCATGTTCACTTGTTGTTCAAGAACGAGTTTTGTAGGCGTTGTGGTTTGTCAGTCTAAATAATGGAAGGCTGCATTTGAGGAAGACATCTCCAACAGTATTTTTAAACCAGAAGTGAAGAGAAGAGATTCAGCATTTCAGTGACTAGTAAAGTGAGATATTTTTTAAATATCACAATTTATTAGTCATTAACACTCGATGTTGAATGATGCATATCTTCAACATTGCCAATAGACAATCATGAAGAATGCAGGAACAAGAAAACTTTTCCTATTGCAATAAAATTGTTTAATTTGTATACTTTCTCTCGGTCTTGAAGTACAGAATTGCGTTCTAGATTCATGCAGTTGAAAGTAAACGCATATTTCCCCTTCAGAAAAAGACAACACTCCTAGCAAATGTTCTTAAGGGGGGTTTTTAATACTAACTTTTCATACGAGCTAATACTCTCATTAATGCTATTAGTTAGAGGAAAACAAACATTTCAAAATGCTTTTAAATATTTTTATGTGAATATCTTCTATATTTTGAAGATCCAGGAACAGAAAATATGCAATTTGCGAATGGCAGTAACAACTCGATTGCTGAAACCCCAGTGTGTAACGAATTGAGAATGTTGTACCCCACCATAAGTATAGAGGAAGTGTTAGTGGCTGGACATTTTGGGCATTAATACAGATTGATTCCCTCGTTATAGGGCCCAAACTGTTATCTAAAAACATGTATTATTTAGGCAATGGTTTGCAAATTATATACAAAACAGCATGGAAATTCCGTGATATAATGGACTCGTTCATTGACCTTCATTTGTCGATTCGGCGACCTTGCATTTTGCCAGTTGTGACTCAAATATGGGTGATTAAAGCACAATCGAACAGCGCGTGTTCTCGTTCTATAATACTAGCAAGCAGGTTCATTTAAAACATGCTAGGTGAAATTTTGAATTGAATTTGGCGAAAGACATGTACCATCAAAGTATTGCATCTAGCAGTGGTTAAAAGTTAGAGACAACAGAAAGCCATTTCACTCAACATTCAGGAGACTGCAAATTGCATGAAGAATAAGTAAACGTTTTAAAGGAGCGATTTCTGCCATCACGACAAAAAGCAGCACGAAGACTATCACTATTCTCCCATAATCCACAAGTAAAAAAGCAGATAAAAAAATAAATAATACACGCCTACCGCGTGTCATGTGCTCAAGAATGTGTGAATGTGTTCAGCCATCCAAATTTCCGGTCAAAATGCTTTCTGATTTCTTTCTTTGGGGCCTATTGAAGGGAAAAAATAAAATCTATACGATCGAATAGCTCAAAAGTAATTATACGTAAAGATATTGAAGCTGTTGACATCACCGCTTTGGGAAAAGTACACGTCATTCGCCCTTGGTCATACAGCTCACTAATTCCTACCATATGCGACGAAGCATGTACAATTATACAGCTTTACGGCCTATATTGCATGTACCACAAAGATTCTGGAGGAACGCGGTGATAGTTACATATAGACGTTGTCCTTAAAGAATCTCCAAAGAAAAAAAAAATCACATGGCATGAGATCCAATGAACGGAGTGGCCAAGGGAAAATGTTTCATGGCCAATCCAGTGCTGTAGAACATAACTAGGTGCTCTCGCACATTCCTGGGAAAATGGGGTGGAGTTGTTTTTTGGAGAGTTGTAATCTATGTCCAATTGTAGAATCTACCAGTTTTTCAACATATCCTTCAAGAGTTGCTTTGGCGAAGAAAAACGCGCCATACCCTTTCCCCGCAGACACCGCACAGAAAATATTCACTTTCGAAGTGTTTCATGTGTGGGGAGGGAGGCTCGATTCCCCAACATACGGACATCGTTTTTTTTTTTTTTTTTTTGAGTAGTGTTTAACGCCCGTTTTTACTACTGAGGCACCACAGGCGGTGGACACTGATGATACATGAGATGAAATGATAAATTGGGAAAGGATATTTTTTTTTTTTTTAAAGGAAGGCAGCGTTCCAGGCCTAAGTTTAGGTACCTCCCCGGCATTTGCCAGTTATGAAGACTGAGGAAAACCTGGAAAAAACCCCAGTCAGGGAGGACGGTCCTGGCGGGATTCGAACCGCAGACCTCCCGCTCACGAGTCCGTGCCTTAACGACCTCGGCCACCCGTGGCGGTTACGGACATCGTGACGATTCACTTTGCCATTGATGTGAAATGTAACTTCATCACTGAAAGGACCATTCTGTGAAACCATCTTCCTCCATCTTAAATTGTATTTCAACGCAAAAATAACTTTCTGTTGATGTAAGGGTCTGCAGCAACAGGAAGTTGTAGGGCTTAACTGATCACCTCTTATGGTTATCTTCCGCACTATCGCTTGCCACTTGTTTAATTCTGTACTTCCTTTAGTCACTGATTTGCGGAGACTGTCGAAACGCCTCATCTACGATTTTATAGGACACACGATGCGGATTCCGATTTCAGATTATATATTTTTTATTTATTTATTTATTTATTTATTTATTTATTTATTTAGAGATTTCCCTGTGACTATTTCAGTGCGCAGCCTTACAGGTTAATGTTTACATATATTATACATTGTCTGTGTTTAGTTTTAAAAGTAAGTTTTTGAAACCCATACACGGGCGATCATATGACAGTTCCATCAGAATGTCTGCATTTGACTGTTACAATTTATGATACAACAATTTTAGGTCTTAACTAATAACAAGAGTTTTCTTATACTAATGCTTTTGTCTATTTGGTCACTATTTACAATATTTACATGCATTTTTGGAGGAAAGTGTGATGAAAATGCATTTGACTGTTCTAAAAAGTTCGTATTCTTTTATGTTTTCGGTGTTGAGGCTCTTTTAGGCCAATTTGATTTATGTATGGGGTTTTGTGTTGGTTTGTTTTCCTCCATATGCTTGTGCAGCGGCTTTCGAGTGTTTGTAGGAAAGTAGGGGTATTTAGTTCATTGTGTATTGTTCTATTGGAGGTAAGCATGGGGGCCCGTAAGATTTTTCTCTGATATTGCTTTGTTGAACTTGTAGGTATTGGAGATTTGATCTGGATGTGTACCCATGCTGTGCAAGCGTATAGTAGAACTTGCTGAATAAAGGCTTTAAAGAGAATAAGTTTTGTTTTAATTTGTATTTGTTTACTTCTCAGTATGTTTAAGCTGACGTGGATGGTTTGTTTCGATTTTCTTGTCGTTTCCTTGATGTGATTGTTCCAGGAGAGCCGACTGTCTAGAGTGGTACCTGGGTATTTGGCAGTTGGTTGACACTGCAGTTCTTGGTTTTGTAGTTTTAGTTTTATTTGGTGGTTCGTACGCGTTTTAGTAAAATATATCGGTTGACTTTTTCCAGCGTTTATTAAGACTTTCCAGTTTGCTGCCCAGTCCAGAAATTTGAGAACGTACCTTTGTAGTTCCAGCTGGTTGCATTAGTAGTGGAGGTTGTGATTATAGATTGCTGTTTCATCTGCATACAGTAATGGTTTACTTTTGTGGTCCGTGGGTATATCTCGAGTGTAGAGGGTGTACGGATGGTGGGCCAGGTTGTCTCCTTGTGGCAACCGGCTGTTATGGAGAAGGACTGTGATTTTTCATGATCTATGTGAAGCAGCGATTTCCCAAGTAACTGGCTAGTATAGGTAAGTGTGATCTTATAGATTGCAGTTGGTGGCATAGTTTGTATAGTAACCCGGTGCCAGCACCTGTCAAAGGCTGCTTCCACGTCCAAGAAGAGGTCTAGGGTGCTGCTGCTATTGTTGTACTCGATGCTTACGTCATCTATTAGTTTTAGTATTTGTAGCTCAGTGGAGTGCCTTGCCTAAAGCCAAACTGCTGGCATGGCAGTACAGTGTGCTCTGGTATTTGCCGTATTTGGTAACGTAATTATATTTTACTCCTTCCAGACTTGGGGAAAGTAATGGAATTGGAGGCAGGAGTTCATTATTTGTGCCAATTGTACCAGAGCTTTCCTTGAAAGATTCTTTAGGTCTTCGTTCCTGATTCCATCTGGTCTAGGATCCTCTTTATTTTTCAGTGATTTTATTTGATTTTAGAGTTGAAGAGGGGTTGTCGTGATAGGGTTGTGGGGGGTATTTGGTTCTTCCATTGTTGTGCCCAGTTGTTTACTAGTGTGCCATGAGCAGCATTTGAGGTGGGATTTTCAGAGAATTTTCCTTGTAGTACTTGAGCAAAGATGCTTGCCTCTTCCTTTTGGAAAAAGATTTTTCCCTGTTTAGTGCCTCTGCTTGTGAGCCTTCTTCCGCGGAGGACTTAAAGACTCGCAGTAATGCCCAAACAGACGCATCTTTTTATGTCACTGTCAGTAATATTTGTTCAAATTGTGCATGTCTGTCTAAGTATATTTGTTGGTCTGAGCTAATGTTCTATATACTGCGAGCCTTGTATTCCTCCACTGGCGAAGGTATTTTCTCCTGATGGCTAGTAATCTTTATACACCTGGAAAGGACGGGGACGGAGAGAGAGCTTGGGAATATGAGCAGGATTTTCTTTTTGCTGTTTTTATAGAGGCAATGAGGTCTAGGTATTTTTTTTTCAAGCTCTTGCTTGTTGGTGTACCTTTTTCTGGGCTCCGCCATTTGGTGTATGAGAGTTTTGTACTTTTGCCAGTCTGTGTTGGCTACATATTTCCTTGTGTGGGCGAGGGCCGCACGTCCTTCTATGTTAATTTTATAGGAAAATGGTTCGAACCTAGACTGTAATACACCTGTAGGGTGGGGGGAATGAAAACTCCTCTGAATAGAATTAGGTTCATGGTGTCTGAAGGGGTGATGGGGTTGTAATGCCAGAAGGAATGATCCGGTGCAGCTCTAATTTCTATGTTTTGTTGTAGCAAAATGAAGTCTAGTAAGCGATGGTCAGCACTGTTACAGGCGCGAGAGTGCCAGATGGTGTGCCTGGCATTTAAGCCTCCTGCTATTACAATTTTTGGGAAGACATTGAATAAGTTTTCTAGATCGCGAATCATTCTGTTTGAGGAGGGGGGACGATATGCTGCCAGGATAGTGATTGGCTGTGGGTTTATCAATATCTGTACGCCTGCACACTCCAGTGATTCAAGTTGTGGGAGTACTAGTGTTGTGCTTATTTTGCTATGTTCTTTCTAATGATGACTGCAGTGCCACCTCCTGGTTGCTGACCAGGCCTGTCAACCTTGTGTACATGGCAACCTTTCAGTTTAAAATTTTTGTGAGGTTTTAATTTAGTTTCGGTGACCTAGGCTTGTTGGTTGAAGAAGGATGTAATTTCATAAGTGTTACCGAGAATGCCGTTCGCATTCCACAGGAGGGCGTTTATTTTGAGATGGATTGAGTTTTGTTGCACAGTCATTTGTAGAATGTTTTCTAAAAATTCAAAAATCACGACTAGTTTGTCGGCAAGTCCCGCTACAGTTGTTTTCAAGTCTGTAAGAATTTTATTTAAGTTGATTTCTTTAAACAGTGATATGGCTTCCTTTATGCTGTCACAGTCGGATGCTGTGTAACTCCTCTTGTGACGGCTGCGAAAGACACTCCCGGTTGCACTGTGATTGATCGGGATGGGAGTGGGCAGGTTTTACTTGACTGAGTTGATTTACCTGGTTATTGAGAGTAGTTCTCTCCTATCCCTTTCATTCTGAAACATCATGCAACCGCTGTAGTTGGCTGGATGCTCTCTATTGCAATTTGTGCAGATGAGAGCGAAATTTGGCGTGGATTTATTTGGACAATCTTAGGTCATGTGCAAACGATACTAGCACATAGCGGGGTGTTAGGTTGCACCTTTTAAATATGTGACCGATTTTTTGCAATCATAGCATTGAGCTATGTGGTTTTGTGACCTTTGATATTCTACCTTAATTATTACGTTCAGTAACTTACGTTCCTGTATAAATAGTTGAGATATTTCTGTTCTGTCTAATATTATTAGATAGAGTGGAAGACGCCTGCCCCTAGCCTCTAGCTGTTTGCAATGTAGTAGAGTATACTCTTTGGCCTTGATGGCGTCAGCGATTTCCTACAGTTCCATGCCCATGGGCATGCCCCGAATTACATGTCTTAGAGGCTGTTCACTTTTTGGAATGAATGAATAGTATTATATATCTGCTTTTTGCAGCTCTGTAAGGGTGGATTTGAAGGTGTGGAGTTCTTGAAGAACCATTTTTAGCCTGGTATGGTCTACCTAGAGGTCAGGTTTAGTGTAGAATTTGACTTATGTGCTTCAGTAAGCCATTGTCGAGGATAACAATTCTGGGGGGCCTTTGTGGTAGAGGTCCTTCCGTAGCCTGTGTTTACGTAGTGGTTTGTTGCTGAGTTTGCTTGGTTTGAGGTGCCAGGTTGGGTGCCGTTCTATTCGGAGGTCTTGGAGCTGGGATTTTGCTTTGCAGAGGTTTGGACTGGTGTGGTGATATTACATGATGGTTTGGTGGGTGTGGGTTTTTGGTAGACCAGCTGTCTTTTTGTTTGATTTTATTGGGGAACTCTTGTCTTTAAATACTCGTACAGTGTGCGCAAACTGTCTGTACCACCTGCGAATGCCATTCACATGTGTTGCGTCCTTTTGAAACCGAGTGCGAAGTTCCCGCTGCACTGTTATAACAGATTAGGGCACCTCAAAACAGAACGCACAGAATGCCTTCTCCTGCTGACTGCTAATTTGGAAACTTTGATCCTGTGGTCCTGTAACAGCATAAACGACCTTTTATAACGCATCTCAAACTTGTATAGCTGCTCTTCCTAATGACGCAAGGTAAGAAATAAATATTTTATTCACTTACAAAGCCCCACCATTCTTTTGTAAAGATATTGCATTCCGGAATTTGAAGAAACGCAATAAGTATACTTGGATGTGGGAGGAAATTTTCAGCATAGTTAATAATTAGGTATATTTTACATCGTTAAAGGCAAGTGTTTATAAATTTGGAAGCTATTATCTAAACTAGTAATTTTCATATACAGTAATTTGGGGCATCTAGCGAGAGAATGATCCTGTGGAATGCTGATACTTGTAACAAATAATGATGGTGATCTTACCAATGCAAGCTCTGGTAGAAGCTTTCGATGCAAATGTTTCGAAAAATCTGGCAGTCACTGGGAGAAAGATTTTATAAAACCAGCTTTCAGAAGTTTCCGGGGTTACAAGCCACTGCGTATTTCAGTCGTCAAGGGATGACTTTCTAATGTTAAAGATAAATTTCTTACATACACTTTGAGAATTAGCCTTAAAGCTTTGCCAAACCTTGTGACTTACAGCGATATCACGTCTCTCCTTGTGCCACAATTGTTGTGGAACCTACTTCATACTTGACTGCCCTTCGTTGCGTTTGTGCGACTTTATTCATTAGCAGAATGAGGTGCTGGAGTCATTCATGTTTTTGTGGTCTCAGTAATTACTGTACGAGATTGATACTTCCTGTTTTTTTTATCAGGAAGTGCTGACAGGAAGGGCGGAACAAAACATTAACAGCTGAAAGTTCTGCAAACACTTGCTTTGTGAACCTTAATGGCCTTTATCAATCTTGCGGCACCATTCCACGACCTTCTATTCAATGTCTTCAGTATTTGAAGCTCATTTATCTGTTTTGGGTCTGAACCAGCAAGTTTTTGTTTTCCCTTTGGTTTCTCTAACCATCTGTAGCCCTGGTTTGAGACTGAACTAATACAGAAAGGAGTGCAATATTAAATTTACCCGATTATGAAATTTAAATCTAAGATCCGATGGTTAAATATCGACTTCGTTCCTATCTCCAGTAATTGAATCCGTTTGAAACAGAATTATTCGTCCTGGTCCTTCAGCTAACACATTACACTTTCTTGCGAGTATTCTAATCGGCCGCTTAAAAATTGCAGGAGGTTTCAATTGAGAGAGCAACCACTGTCTGACTTCTTTATGGGTGGTTAACTATTAAAACCAATACCTTGATAGCGGTCTTAATACACGCCGATTGTCAATTTCCCAAAGCGTTTTTATTTGATAACATCGCCCTCGTTGATATCTTTCATCGATCCTGTAAATAGCGTGTTTCATCTCAACCCAATTCATTCAGTCATCCTTTACGAGTTTTTTCCAAGTTCTTTAACTCTTTCGGCCGGTTTTCTACCTGGCCTCGCGTGAAGATGGGTGTTCACCAGGATCATTTTTATTCGGAGTGAACAAAAAGTGTGGAACATTGCTTGTACATTTATAATTTTATTTCTTTAAAAAATGTTTTATGTTGCATATATTAGCTATATATCATATATTCCTTTGTAATATTTTGTACATTAAAAAAATTGACAGGGTAGTAAGCCACCTAAAAGAACTCAAGCTACTCATCAACAGAATTGAGGAAGCTAATTAGGCTGGCCAACCAATGTTACTGGTAGCTTAACTGGATGCCAAGGTAAGGGTAAGCACATATCTTTTCCATACTGAAAAGGGGCGGGGATCAGTTCAGATTCCAAGTGCCGTCCTAATGGAACAACTGAACTAAGGGGGTGCCTCAGGCATATATCTTGCTACTTAGAGGAGAGACCCCTGAACTTTTCCAAGTTATTTCCTCCTTTGCTCGGTTTTCTACCTGGCGTCACATGCAGATCGGTATACCTCAAAGTAACTTTTGTACAGGGCAAGCAAATGGCACGAAACATTGCTTATAATTCGATTTTTTCTTACAAATATTATAGGCTCCATTTACCAGACGCATATAATTTAGTATTTTTCTTTTATTAAAAAAATTATACCAGGTATTCAGTCAATGTCAGCCTATACTTAGGTTTGCATTTTGTAACTATTCTCACAATTCAAAATGTGTATAGATTAATACATTTGTTATTGTATTATTTTGATTTTGAATCATCTGTAACCTTATATAGAGAAGAAAAATTAATATAAGCTGTGTATTAAATTATTTGGAAGATTACAGGATGCCATAAATACTATTTTCAAAAAGAAAACTATGTATTCTTAGGGCAGATCATGGTCAATCTCGCTGGATGAGAAAGAATACAATTCTTAATGATGATTGGATAAGAATATGTTGTGATTTATTTAATTAGATGGTTTCACACATAGTTCATAGGGTCAAACACTATACAGAAGTCCGAAAAGGGCCGTGTGAAGAACAAGAGAAAATCCGGAAGCCTAAAATCTGCTAAATAATGAAAATGCCGTTAATATGTTACTTTCTTTCAAAGAAAATCCACACAGACCACAAGACAACTAGTAAGGGATTACAGTGTCAGTCAAACATCTGTTAGTAACTTAATGAAATTTGTTAATACAAAATACAACTTTTACGGAAATTAAGCGATATGATTTGACCAAAGAAGTAAATTTTTGAAACTTTAATAAAGCTGACAAAGCAAAATTCTGCCTTGACATTCGTACATTTATTCAGCATAACTGTCGACATTGGTTTCCGAACAACCCACAACACATACACGCCATTTGAGGTTTCACCTGCAGACAAGTAATTCGTTCCACGATCAATAATAGCCCGAACAAAAATGTATTGATATAAAATATTTTAATATTTCCAGTATTCTTACCTTTGCGGAGAAACTGAATCAGTATCCCTTCTCAGTTAAAAAATTGGGTGATCAGTTTATATTTTCAGCCATAAAAGTCTTATTTACTAAACGGCCTTTGACCTGTTACCTGGCGACAAATAAATTGTTGCACTATCGGTAAAACCAAGAACCAGATTTTATTGCCAAACTAGTAGTTTTGTCATCTGTGAAAAGCAACTCAACTAGCGATGCAAATTTCATTTAAACACTGGATGATACATTTAAATCCCTGCCTCCAAAAGGCTAACTTAAATTATCGGCTTTCAAGCTGTTACATACCTGCCGACAAGTGAATCGTTGCACTATAGGTGAAACGACAAGCCAAATTTAATTAACATAAAATATTAGCAAAAACTGGTATTGTCACCTGTGCAGAAAAACTGAACCAGTGATGCCTATAGGTATCAGTTGTAAAAATGATACATTTTTATTTCTATCGTCAAGTGTCTTATTTATTGACCGGCATTCCAGATATCACCTGCCGTCTATTAAATTGTTATATAATCGGTAAAATAACAAACAAAATTAGATTGATGTAAAATATGGCGACATTTCTAATATTGTAATATGTGCAGGGAAATTGAACTACCTACTTCAGTTAAAAAGAGATTTATCAACTTATCAACTAATTTATTGAAGGCTGTTCGCGCTGTCACGTAGCCACATGTAATTATCTGCAGGATCAGTAAAATCAGGAGCCAAGTTTTATTGACGTAAAAAATTGCTATATTATTAGTACCCTCGAAACTGAAAGTGACGCCTATTTAATTTAAAACAAAGAAAAAGCAATCGATTTATATTTCGACGGCCACAGGTCAAATTGTTATTTGTCAAGAAAATTGTTGCGTGACAAGGATTTTAAAAAAAAGTAAATTGTTGCGAAAATAGTTTTGTCATTTATACAAAGAAATTGAAGTTACCCCATTTCAGTGAAAAAACAGATATTCAATACATTTTAACGGCCAAAAGCTAAACCTATGTTGGGAAAATATTAATCTTGCTACCTAGGCAAAGAAAATTCAATTAAAAAAAAGGGTGATCGATTTATATTTCCATTGCCAAGGTTAAATTATTAACCAGAGTTCGATCTCTTACATGCGAAGTTCAAATCGTTGCAGTATTGGTAAATGGTAAAACGAGGAACCAACTTTTATTTATTTAAAATAACCACTAATATATTAACTTGTGCAGAGAAAATGAACCAGTGACACCTATTTCAGATAATAATCGGGAGATAAATTTATATTTCTACACTAAAAGACCAATTTATTATGTGGCATTCGATCCGTTATCTAGCGACAAATAAATCGTTGCATAATTGGGAAAAATACCAACCACGTTTTATTGATGTAAGACATTGCCAAACAACTAGTTTTTAGCATCTGAGTAATTAAACTGAGCGTGTGATGCCAATTTCAATTAAAAACGGTTGATCAATTTATATTTTTATGGATTAACTGTCCGGCGTTCGAGTGTTACTTACCGACAAGTACATTTTCTGCATTATCCGTAAAACCACGAGAAAATTTTTACTGCTGTACAATATTGCTAAACTACTAGTATTGTCAGCTGTGCAGAGAAATTGAACCGGCAACCTCTATTTCAGTTCAAATATAAATAGTTTAAATTTCCACCGTCAAGCTAACATATTGAAATGGTGATGGGGCCCTTATCTGCCACGTTAATCGTTGCACTATGTGTAAAACATACACTTAAACATACTGATGTAAAATATAGTCAAATTGAGCAGAGTGTTGTCACTCTGAGAACCTGAATCAGTGATGGTTATTTCATTTAAAAACCAATCGATCTCTTTACATTTCTACCGCCAAGAGGCTAAGTTAATGTCCGCCGTTCAAAATTTTAACTGCCTACAATCAAATCATTGCATCATCAGTAAAATCACAAACCATATTTAATTTATGTATAATATAGCTCAAATATTCGTATTTCACTAGTGCAGAGAAACTGAAACAGTGATGGCTATTTCAGTTTAAAAACGGGTAATTTATATTTTAACAGCCCAAAGGCTAATGTATTGATTGGCGTTTGAGCTGCTAGCTGTGACAAGTAAATCATTGTACTATTTGCGAGAGTGAGAGAGAGAGAGAGGGGAGAGTAAAATTTGATTCTTAGTTTTGCCAATAGTGGAATGCACGTAACGGCTGTTACCCCAATTTAGCCTCTTGGCCGTGGAATAATGATTGTCATATAGGTTTTTAATAGAAAATTGTATAATTGGTTGAGTATCTTTGAAGAAGTAACGATGCTAGTAGCAATTAGCTACTAGTATTGTCACACCAATGTTTGCAGTAGCTTAGCTACTGCAAATATTGCGATATTATGCATTGCCACCTTCTGAAGCTGAACCAGTGACACATATTTCATCAAAAACTATAATGATCAAGATATATTTACAATGCCAATTGGCTTACTTCCAGAACGGCGTTTCAACTATTACCTACAGACAAGTTATCCGTTGAATTATCGTTAAATCCGCAAACCATATTTTATTGAAGGAAAATATCGCCAATCTACTCGTATTGTCCGCTGTGTAGAGAAACTGTACCAGTGAAACCTATTTTAGTTAAAAAAACCAGGTGATCAATTTACATTTACACATTTCTAACATATTGTTGGCATTCAAGCTGTAAGAGTCAGTTGCACGATCGGTAATGCCACGAACCAAAATTTATTTTTGTCAAATATTGCACGACTACTGGTATTATCTTTGCAGAGAAACTAAACTAGTGACTATTTGGTTAAAAAACGGGTAATTTACTTATAGTTTCAACGCCAAAATTCTAATTTAATGACCGGTGTTCGAGCTCATAACTGCCGGGATTGCACGATCAGTAAAACAACGAATCAACTTTATTGATAAATTATTGTTAAACTAATAGTTTTTTACCTGTCGACAAATAAATTCTTGCATTAACATTAAAAACCAATAACAAAATTTATGTAAACTGGTGAAAGTAAAAGTGTTATCACCGATGAATGGAAAGTTAACGATTTAAGTGAAAAATCAGGTCATTTGCATTTTCATCCTCAACATTGAAAATTGTTGGCCAACTTTCCTACTCATAAGGAAATGTTTGCAGTAGCTAAGAATCAAAATTGCTGTTAGTATTGTTACTTCTTCAAAGATACTCAACCAATTATAGTAACAGCTGTTTACGTGCATTTCACTATTGACAAAACTAAGAATCAAAAGTTATTTTTGTGGAATATTGCCACCTTCAGAGAAAAACTGAGCTAGTGACATATATCTGTTAAAAAAATGCTGATTAATTTAAATATTCTCCACCAAAAATGAAAATTACTCATCTCTGCAGGCGTATAAATCGTAGCACGATATGTAAAAATATAGCCATAGCCATTGATATAGAATATTCAATTATTGAATTATTACTAGTATCGTCACATTTGCGCAGAAATAGAGCCTGTGATGTTTATTTCAGTTTAAAAACCGGGTAATCAACGTTTACACCGCCAAATGGCTATTTAACTGAATGGCGTTCAAACTATCACCTGCCCAAAATTTCATCGTTGCACAGTCTGTAAAAACACCCATTTTCATTAATGTGAAATATAGCCTTACTATTCTTTCTTACCTGTACAAAGAAACTAAATCAAAGATGCCTATTTAAGTTAAAAAAAAAAAGACTGGTGATCAATTTACATTTTTACCACCAAAATGCTAATGCTGGGGATCGATAAGTAAATCTTTGCACTATCAGTAATTACATGAAATAAATGTTGTTGTAAAACATTGCGATACTAGTATTTTCACCTATGCAGAGAATCAGTTCTTGTGGTCTACTGTTAACCATACTTGCGTAATAGACACAATGTTGTGGATTCATACATATTCAGCATCCATTCATTTTTAAGGCGTAAAAATTTTAATTATTGCTTCTTTGAAAGGGAAGTAAAGTTTGGTTCTCATGTCATAGACTAAGTAAGAAAGACATGAAAGAAAAGGCATATGAGCAAAATTTATTGGCCGTTTCATGCTCTGAATTGAATAGAAAGCTAATGAACAAGATGTTAAAGAGCATCCTTAAATAAACAAAATTAATAAATATGTGCAGAGAAACTGAACCAGTGACAACCATTTCAGTTAAAAATTGGGATATTAATTTATATACCCACCGTAAAAATCTAATATATTGTCTAGCATTCGAGCTGTTATCTGCCGACAAGTAATTCGTTATACTATCGGTAAAACAACAAACAAATAATAATGAAAAATATTGCAAAAATATTGGTAATGTCACCAGTACACAGACATTGAATTATTGACGTTTATTTAATTTAAAAATTGGGTGATAAATTTATATTTGTACCATCTAAAGATAATCTTACTGAGCAGCATAAGAACGGTTATTTACCAGCTAGTAAATAGTTGCACATAAAATAACGAAAACATTTTATTGATGTAAAATATATTCATCATAATACTTGTACATAGAGAATCTGAACCAGTAATGCATACTTCAGTTTAAAATTTGGTGATATTTCCACCCTAACTTTCTAAAACATTTTTCAGTGTTCAAGCTGCAATCTGCCAATAAGAAAATTGTTGCACATTCAGGGGATGTCAAATTTTACTTATAGAAATGTGCTAAACTACTAGTGATGCCTTTTTCAGTTAAAAACTAACTGATTAATTTACATTTCCACCACCAAGAAGTTAAGATAAAGATTAGGTTCTGTTGTTACCTGCCAATAAGTAAATAGTTTCACTATCAGTAAAAATATAAACTCAACTATATCAATGTAAGACTTAATGAAACTCTAGTATTTGCATCTGTGCAGAGAAATATAACCAGTGTTACCTAATTCAGTTAAAAATTCATGTGATCAAATCATATTTCCTCCACCAAAAAGTAGGTCCTGGTGGTCTAGTGGTAAAAATAGTTGCCTTGTACACCCAAGATTGTGGGTTCAATCCCAGCCAGGATCAGTGAATTTTTTGGGATGTAAAAATCTTAAATATGCCTTATTTCAGAAGAGAAGTAAAGCTAATGATCTTGTGTCATAGATTTATGGAATGCTAAAGAACATCAAGCCTAAAAGAAAAGGCCTCTAAGCAAAATTTATCGTCCATTTCATTTGCTGAATTAATTGGAATGCTGATGACCTGAGATGTTAAAGACCTTCCGTAAATATAACTAATATATTAAACTGCCAAAAAGTTAATTTATTAACTGGCTTTTGAGCTGTTGCCTGCCCACAAGTAATCTATTGCACTATTGGTAAAATCAGGAACAAAATTTATAAATGGAAAATAATGCCATACAACTCGTATTGTCACTTGTGCAGGAAAATAATGATTAACATATTTCTTTGACAGCTAAGTTCATGTGCCAAACACATAGCTAGAACATCAGGTTATCTGTTTCCTGTTCAACTAAACATTACGATAGCAGAGAACTATTATCTTCTGCATAACTGCAGATTATTTATCTACTAAATGTAGATATTCCAGGCTTCCTGAACATATCACTACTTGTACAGCATTTTGCAGGCTCACCTCCCCCAGTCACAGCTGCCTACATCCTTGAATTTCCAATAAGTCAATCAGTCTACATTTATTTGAAAAGCAGAAAGACAGCTGACTTGAGAAAAAGGCATTTTCCTGTGTATATGTTGTTATAAATATGACACATTATGTTTGTGAGGAATTTATTTGGAAGTTCCCTATGCCTCCTTCCAGAACTGCAATTCATGATCTTATAAATAAGTCTGATACCACTGGTTCAGTGCAAAATAGGAAAGACATGCAAAGATGCACATTTTTAACAGGAGACAAATGCAATTATTGAACGTTCATGAACAAAATCACTAGCCAAATTAGCACAAGTTGAAGTTTCAATGTCTTCCAGATATACACTGAAACTTCAACTTGTGCTAATTTTGCTAGTGATTTTGTTCATGAACGTTCAATAATTGCATCAAAATTGTTAAACTCAAATGTTACAAGGTACACCTTTCTACAATAATGTGATCCCATAGCATATGTGCATTATTGTGAATAGTTCCTTTTATTATTGAGTGAAGGGTTAATTGACCCACAATGTTTTCTTGTTTCCTTTCATCAAAATGTTTGTGTGAACACTCGAAACACTTGATATGGGTGTTCTGGAAATCCAAATTGTACACAAAAAAATCCCTTTTTATTATAGGAAAATAGGAGTTTGGTGTGCAATTATTACAATTGGTCTGATTTTTAGGAGTAGACAGTAAATAGAGGAACCAAAAGGATATTCTGATCCCATTTTTAATCAGCTGATGGAAGGAGAGAAATCATATGGGTGGTTCAACAAGATTCTGCCACTGCTCATACAGCAGGAGAGTTCATAGGTAAATTAGGAAAGTGTTTGAAGATTAATTAGTACTGGTGTATGGCCTGCTCACTTCCCAGATCTAACAGGCTGTGATTTTCATTTGTGAGGTAGCCTGAAGGACAAAGTGTATGAAACAAATACTCACACATTGGAAGACCCAAGGAAAACATATGAAATGAAATCAAACATTACAGTGGTTGAACTAAATCATGTCAATGGGAATGTGTTTATCCAGGATAATGCCTGTTTAGATGAGGAAGCACTTTTCCAGCATGTGTTCAGAGGCGAAAACAGAGTACAGTCGCTGCTTGGATTCAAAACCCTATTTGAGCAATAAGGACATATTTTGGAAGTCCTGTGATTCAGGAAACTTCTTAACAGTTTTATTCAGACTGATCTGGTTACAGGGTACTGATCTGTGTCACTGAGAAATATTACTGATTGAAAACATAGGAGCAAATTATTAGCACAGATATATATAGTGAGGCATTTATAGTGTAGCAGCCATTTTATTTAGAAACAAAGGATTTCATTGACTGATTTATTTATGGACGCTCTTTAACATCTCAGGTCATTAGCGTCCCATTCAACTTAGGGTATGAAACAGCAGAGAAATTTTGCTCAGAAGCCTCTCTTTCAGGTTTGAGGTTCTTTTTCGTGCCATACTTCGAACCTGCGATCTTGGGTTTAGGAGGCAAGTATGGTAACCACTCTTCGGGGAACATAAGATAGCAATCTTAACTCATCCTTAAAATGCCATTTTCAAGGGCATTTCAAGGTCAACCATTTTTTTTAAAAGAATGGAATGATGTATTTTATTCCTGGGAATGGAAAAAACATTCAATTTTCAGTATAAAAGTTCTAGTACATCTATCAGTTAGAGATGATAGATTATGAAATATTGGACAAATAAGAGAGCAAATATTATTCACTCACTTTCACTTCTATTTTGTTTGTTGTAGCTATGAAGGAAACTCATTTGTTTAACACAGTGCTCATTTGTTGGCATCGGTACAAGTGCTCATCATTGCTACCTAAAACCTAAAGGAACATTATTCTTGATCAGTTCCACTTCATTTTCAATTATGGATGTTCGATACACCACCAATGAGACGATTGATATGCTTTACATTTATGGCAAATCTCATAAGAAAGCTACAGCAGCTCACAACTTTTTTGGAGATCGATATCCTGAAAGGAGGATGTTAGAAATTTTCAATGACTTGCAAACTTACTCTCCAAAACGAGAGGTGTTGCATCGAGAAAACACCATCAAATGAGAAGTGCTACTGGGGAAAATTCAAAAGTTGCTGTATTAACTGCAGTTGCTGCTAATCCTCATGCATATTCCCATCAACTGGAACATGATTCAGAAATCTCTCAAAGGAGTGTCTTTGAATACTTCAATGTCACAAATACCACCCATATCACATTAGTCCTTCATGGGGATGATTTTCAGAAGCATGTTGAATTTTGCCAATGGGCTCTACTACAAATTCAAAACTGTAACTTTTCCAGAATTGTATTTTTTGATGAGGTACATTCACCAATCATGCTCAAGTGAACCGATATAACATGGGCAATGGAAAATCCACGATGGTTATGAGAAGTAGAAAATCAGCGGCAATGGAGTGGAAAGTTTGGTGTGGAATTTTGGAATACCGTATAATTGAAGGTAAACTTAATGGGCAGAAATACAGAAATTTTTTGGACCAAGAACTTCCAATATTACATGCTCATTGTGGACTGGGCTGCAATATGGTATCAACACAATGGCTGTCCATCTCAATACTCAGCAGTAGCTCAAGAAATATTAAACAGAGAGTATCCTGGTCAATGGATAGGATGCATTGACCTGCTATTCCCTTGATCTCACTTCTACAGACTTTTTCTTATGGGGATATGTAAAAGATAAAGTTTATGAAGAAGTACCAACTACACCTGATAAACTACATCAACAAATTAGGAATGTCTGTGCAAGAATCAGTGAAGAAATGTTGAGATGTGTTCATCGATATTTTAAAGCATGTTTTTGGAAATGCTTTGTGGTTAAGTCATACTTTTGAGTATTTATTGAATTGAAGTTATTTGTAATGTGAATATGACATTGTTTCAATTATTGTTATAACTGTACTATACTGCTCTGTACATAAATTGATGCCAGTAAAGTGAAAGTGAGCAAAAAACATTTGCTGTCTTATTTGTCCAATACATCATATCAGCCCTTGTTGATAGATGTACTGGAACTTTTGTATTGAAAATTGAGCGCTTAATAAGAGAGAGAGAGGAGGGGGATCAGCTTGATGACCTTGAGAATTGTATTTCAAAGACCCCTCAGAGAACTTCAAATTATGTCAAGCATTTTTTTATTTTCCTCTTCATTTCGAAGTAAAATGGCCGCAACACTATAAATGCCTCACTCTGTATACATAAAAAATTGTTTTTACTGTAATAAATGGAAGAATTGACCTTAACAAACTGAATATATATTGCTTATATCCTATTAATCCCATATAAGTATGTCCTATAATGCCTAGATTTTTTTTAATAGTGTTTAATGCACATTTTTACTACTGAGGCACCACAGGCTGTGGACACTGATAGTACATGAAACAAAATGATATATTAGGAAAGGATTTTTTAAGGATGGAAACGTTCCAGGCCTAAGTTTAGGGTATCTCCCCGGCATTTGCCATTTATGAGGACTGAGGAAAACCTGGAAAAAACCTCAGTCAGGGAGGACAGTCCTGGCAGGATTTGAACCCCTATTTGCAAGCAAACATGGTTAATCTAACCCAACTTCACCTTTATTTTATTATTTAAGCATTTTTACTCCTTAGCACTTGAAATAGAAACTCATTTATGTTCAATATTTAATTTTACTTTTAATTAATTGATATTTAATAACTTAAAGCACAAATAGCTTAAATATAATGGGTACTCACAAGAAATAAGTGTTTAATTTGAATAATTCACAGGAATGTATTTTTTCAACAATCAACACAGGATACATTTTCAGTCACAAATGATAACAAGTAGTAATCAAAATGCACTTGACTGAGACTGCTGAAAAATTGCAGTTATGTGAACTATTCTGACTTGCAACATTTGAACACTTTCTCTGCTATTTCATTAATTTCAGCAATTAACTTTTCCTGGCGAAAATCTGATTTTTGCTCTCTGTGATCATTCATAGAAATAAACCTACAGCAGGTAAAAGGGTTCTATAGCAAACAGAAATTCTATCTAGAGCTTTTTAACAAAAATGTGCTGTTTGTGCTTTTTTTATTCCCTTTTCAAACATCAACTGAACATGCAATTTTTCAAGTGCTTAAAAAAATTAAACTGTAAAACATTCTCACTAGATAACACTGAATAGCAACTGGATTTCAAGTTTTATATTGTTAGTAACAGAAATGAAACTTCACAACAACTGTCTAGCAGATAATAAAATTAGGAAAGAAGATGTCACTTCTTATTGCATATATATATATATATTCAAAATTTGCAGAAGGAGAAAAACAAAACTTTATAGTTCCTCTACTGAAATGTATGGTACACGTTTTATGTGCTCAAATCAAAACCAATTCTAGGCATTAAAAAATCCTTCTGAATCAACATATATATATCCTTCTGGAAAAACCTAGTTACCTTTATGATTCTTTTAAGATGGCATTAACAACACTTGCACGTCCATTCTAGTTTTTCATACATACAGAATAATAAGCTGTCTTCTTTAAATATATCAATGCACATCTTCATCTTAATTCAAGTACTCGATGCAAACAATGATGATGAGAAAAACTAAAACAATGGCGCTCTTGGATTCTTGAATATAAAAGTTCTGCTCATCACTGAGCTAGAATAAAAATAAAGTTGCAGTGTTTAAATCCTCATATAGAGATATAATTATGTAAATTCGCACAAAGAATAAGAAGGAAAACACAGCCACTTTGTTCCACACAGTACGAAAGATTGCACATCTGCCAATAAGTGTAGTTCAGTGCAGCAGTTTTGCATTTCCTTAAGGACGTCCATTTGTTACAAAAACAACACACTGTAACAATTCATTCAGGATTCATGGAGCAAGATGTTTGTCGCACTGTGTATGTCATTGTTGGTACTACGCAAGGCACTCAAAACACGCGCCCGGTCAAATCCCATTTCCACCAATGTTTGCACTTGTTCCTCTGAAGGCTGTACATTGTTTTCTGCAACACAACAATTTGTTTTTATTAATAATGTATGTTAACAATTAAATTAATTAGTTTTTATAATGCTAAGCTCAGACCACCTTCTTGGTCTATTGGTTAGTGTTGCTGACTGCTTGCCAGGAGGCCCGGATTCAATTCCCAGTACCTACTTAAGAATTTTTTAAGTTAGAGAGATCTGGAATGGGGTCCACCCAGCCTTGTGAGGACAACTAGGAAGCTGCCTGATGGAGAGGTAGCATTCTTCGATTACGGAAGTCTTGCGATTGGCAACTAGTAGAGTGTTGGCATGCTGATCACATGACCCGTCTGTAATAATGCCCTTATCAGAAGTGGTACGATGGAGGTAGAGGATGCAGAGGTCACTGCAGCAGACCAAGGGTCACCCCTGGCTATAGCACCAAATGAGAAGAAGAATGATAAGCTCAATATTATAGCCAAGGAACCAAAATTAACAACAGCTATTACATTAGTATTTTTATGCTTTTCATTGTCAATTTTGACAACTTACTCATTTGATTAAATTACTAAGTTATTACAAGATTAAAATATTAAATGTCATCTAAGCATAGAAATCAAGTTTTAAAAATAAGTACAAATCATTTAGTAATTACTAAATTTAGTGGCCTTTTTGGAAAAATTACCCAAGAGACAAACTTACGTCTTGAAGCAACTCAACTTACAAGTTCAAAATGTCAAGTTCATTTTATAATTAGAAAAAAATGGTTTCCTACATTTTTTGAACCTGAAAATTCTCAGTAAAAAGAATAAAATTTCTTTTGGTACCTACAGAAAATGCAAGACACATGGAAAATTATATTAACTACAATAGTTTTAACCTCAGACCTCATCAACCTGCAATTATAAAAAGCTTAATCCACATTCTGGTCTACATTCCACTTAACAAGGAAAAATTTATTGTGGAATATCCATACATCATCACTGCAATGGTTTCAATCACATCTAGTGGATAAAAAGAGCAAAGCAGAAGAATAAAGAGAGAGAATCAGCACTATTCATTTTATAACATAAGAAAAAAACATTTATAAAATTTACTTTCTATTCATTACACACACAAATTTAGAAGAATTTTAATAAATATAATACAACTTTGGACCTGCATAATAAATAAATAATATAAAAACCTTACTACAAATGGAATTAGAAAATTATTACAAAAGTCAGCAAATTTATATAGGTTGAACAAAAATTTAGAAATTTAGAAACTAGGGCAAAAGAACCTTTTAGGAACATTATATATAAATGTTCAATTGGCATTGCTGCAAATTTTTGGACAGAAAATCACCACCTCATAGAGCAGCAAAATTACTGAAAACCAACTGTATGCAAGTAGCATTTTGGGAGAAGATTTTTTTATTCTAGAGAGGGTATTGAGTAATGAATTTCCAAATGCCACTAACAGACAAATTGTGTCAACTCATGTTGGAACCATCAAATATCTCCAGACATCCACCAAACAATATTAGTCATGCTCCAGCTGAAAGGAGCAATGGCTCTTGAAACATGTTTTGTATAAAAAACATAAAGCATAATGCTATTTTTTTAATTTTGTATAATTATTTTTTGTTACTAAGACTCTTATCACTCATGATTTATGGCTACATTAATTCTGAAATTGCTTGAGACTTTTTAAAAGAAGTATTAATGTATTATTTTTTTAATAATAAATTGGAAAGCATTGCCTTTGTTCTGTACCTACAATGGATTCATCCTTGTTGAAATATTCTGGATTAAAAATATCCAGTATCATCCACAAGTAGTTGCCTAATGCCAGAAAGACATATGCTTCGCAAATGAAAGCAACAATATTCTGGTATAAAATCAATTTGGTTTCAGGAAAGGGATATCAAATTCTCAAATGGTTATCATGTATTTGAATAGCAGGAAACAAACAAAAATTCATCATATAAAAATAACTGTAATATTTCAGATTGGCTGATTATTAATTACAAAGAATCCCACATGGATTAATCTTGGGTTCTTTACTCTTTTCAGTTTACATTAATGATCTGTTACTAGCAATAAGAATATAGCTGCCACTGTTCTTTTTGCTGATGACAACAGTGTAATAGTCTCCAGCAAAGCATTAATAATCTAAAACCTAATCTTATTGCATGGTCAAATATAGATGTGATTTTTTAAGCTAACAAATATCATTAAATATTTATAAAACAAAGGTTATAAAATTTATACTGTATATCTTGCCAGATCCAATTTACATGATGGAATCAATAGTCAACTGCTAGAACAGTCCACCCTTGTCAAGCTTCTAGGTCTCCAAATACATAAATTTGTAAATTGGAAAGCACATGTCCCAAAATTAAGATATGCTATCTATGCTCTCAAACCACTAACTCATTTTGCTCAGATCTACATCAATAATTGTTTATTCTTGTTTCTACTCAATTATAAAATATGGATTAATATATAATTCCACTGAAACAGCCTGTGTTTATTTTTACAGAGCAATTCAAATCATTGTGATGCTTGCAACAGAACCATGTAAGAGCCTATTTAAAAAAATTAATATTTGACATTTCCTTGTGAATATAAACTTTTCATTATAATATTTATTTTAGAAATAAAAATTCTTTATGAAAATGTTCAAATACTTTACGTATTGCTAATTTATCCTGGTATCAAAAGTGAGTTCATTATGTAGTATTATAATATTTAATGTTCATTCAAACAATCTCAAATTATTTATCATCTAATGATAAAAATACAAATCTGCTCATACAGAATATCTATGTAACAAGGCCAATTACTATGTGGAAAAATTATTAAATGAACAATAATTTTTTCATTTCTTTGAAAACATATTGTCATGAATACAGGAGCTGATATATAAGTATTAACAAAATTATATTAAAAGTACGTTCAACATTGAAGGAAAATAAGTATATTTATGGAAACTCAAAGGAAATATAGTTTCCTGCTGAATGAATTGTAAAGTAATCCATGCATCATGTAATTATGTGGGTGACTATGTTGCTCTTAGCTCTTCTTTGATTTAGTTTTATCTCCACTTTGCTCCTGTGCCTATAAGGTAATTACTTGTCTGTTAGACTCCATCCTTCAGTTTCTGTACTATTGTTAGACATCTCTCTTTGCATTATTTGGCATTTTTAAAATTAAGCTGTCTTTATTAAAACTTTACTTAATGCTTTATATTTTGTATGTAAAAGTTGTTCTATTTTGGCCTTTCCGAAATGCTTTTAACATCTGAGCTAACTTCCAAACCATGTCCAATCCCTGTGCACAAAAGGATCATGACAATATCAACTATATTTTGGAAAATACATTTCATATACTTTACAAAGTATGGCATATAAATAATACTGTATATGAAATTTAATAGATAGAACTTTCCTATAAATCAGTACTTAATACATTTCTCACATAAAAAAACCTAAAAAATTGAGCATATGTATATAGTTTTAAACAATTTTCATTAAATGTGTAATGCAATTTTGATATGATCTATGTTCAAAGTACCTTTGAGCATGAGAGCATGAACCTTTGGCAAACAATTAAATATTATATTAGGTTATGATCTTACCGTCTTGCTCAACAACACGTCTTCTGTTTCTAAGGAAACCTCCAAAAATTGTCCCATTTTCATTTGGCCAGTAGTTTTCTGGACCCACTAAGGTTTCTGCAAAACCCTGTCCTTGCTGGAAAAAATCACAAGTACACTTTTAGTAGTTAATTTATACAAACTAAAATTCGTAAATCTGTGAATATTGCATAGTTGCAACAAGGAACATGTAAAGTGAAAGGTTTTAAAAGTGTAATGGAACAGAACATTTGTCCCATTTGTTGAACGTAAAGGATATATATTATATTTTATTTGAATATTTTGGAAATGGAAAAATCAGTTAATTCAAGTGGCTCAAGATTAGAGAAGTGATAGCAGCTAAGAAAAATTTCAGACAAATTGCAAGCAAAACAATAGCAGAATTTTAATTTAATGTAAAGAAGAAATAGATATAAACTACAAAAAGGAAGGAACAAAAGAGTTGAGAAGCTCATAATGTCATTAAAAGAATCATACTTGGCAAATGGCACAGCCTGAATCAGTTAAGACTCCTTATTTTTCTTAGCAATTCAATTAAATAAATTCCTAAATTTGAGAAGCCAATAACCATGTCTAAAATCTTCAATATGTCATCATTTACAGATTGGTCATTGCTAGAGAAGGGGGAAGAGGAGGGGAAAAAAAAAAGCTTTTTATTAACATATTAGAAAATTTTTCCATTTAATAGCCAGAAAAGTAAGGAATCTAATATGTGTAAAAACCTCTGCAGTTCATGAGATAAAAATGGTAACCAAATTTGATTTACTATGGAGCATTCTTTTCATTATGTCAAACATAAGTTGATAATCTACAGCTGTGGTTCTCAACAGTTGTGAGATTTGCTAAATGTGCTGCAAAATTTGATACTTTGTGATACTACTGGTAAGATAATTAAAAATCATTTCACTCAATATTTATTTTATATGCAATTTATTGGCATACAGTAAAACATTTTAATTATAATTGAGAAACTTCACCTTGTCAGTTCTTATAAAAAGTTCAATTCCTGTTGGAACTAAAGACAAATACACATGTCTTCCCTGTTCAATTAACACAAGCCTCTCACTTTTTCTTTATTTAATGTTTGTTAGTGCCAAAAAGCCCAATTCTTACAAATAGGTGGTTAGAAAATATAACAGGATATTAACTTGAAATATTAATTGGAACTTTATATAATGAAGTATATAATTAAGATCATTGTATGATTGAGTTGAACTGCACACTCTTGTTGGATCCACTTACTTGTTTAAATATAGTAAATGTTTCACAGACCATCATCTGTAGCCGATGATTAGTTGATGATGAAGACGAAAATCTGCGAAGTATGTACTATATTTAAACAAGGAAGTGGAGCCAATAAGAGGTGAGTTTGATTCTTTCGTATAGTGAGCTTAACTATAGGATATTAACTGCTTCCACTGCATTTTTGAATTGCATTTCTTCATTAGCATAGAAGCGGAAGTTCATTATATTTCAGATAAACTGTTCCATTTAAATGAAGTTTTGTGATTTGTTTTTTCTCCAGAGGGGGATCAGTGGTATATTTTGGAGACACAGTTTAAGCAATATGCACCCAGTTATACTTGGCAACAAAGATGGAGGACAAATATTGCTCAATGTTATTCACAAGAGCTAGGAGGTGATTTAAAATTAGTTCTGGTGCCACTGACACATCTTGAACTTTTAATCAGAAACTTATTCATACAGAACTTACATTTCTTACAAAATATTAGAACATGGACAAGATGACATGACTTCAAGCCTACTGACTGTGAAGTTGTGTGCATATAAAAATGAAACTCCAGCATTGTTGCTAATTCTTATATTAGAGTGTCAGGAAACTTTCTTTATGGGACAGTGTGTCATGAACAAAAAAAGCTGAGAACCACTGATCTACAGATGCATATTAAAAAAAATGCAAAACATCTAAAATAAGCAAATGCAAAATAAAAACACATAAAGAGAATACATTGTTAATAATCATTTAAACAACTTTTTATTCAATATTACTTAATTTTGCACAGATTTTATTTGCAGAGAAATTTGCTGTGATATCTCTCACACATCTCTGAAACAGTTGTTGGGTGTCAACCATAGAGCATCATCACATGAAAATACATACTTTGGTGCAGCAGCCAAATTGATAGGAATTCAAGACACGTGGAAAATAAAGTATTTCTGATTTTATTAATTCATTTAATTACTGCTCTTAATTGACTAGTCAACTACAATTTTTTCCAGAGTTACCAGATATATACAGTATGGGATCTCAAGTGTCATAAATAAAATCTGCTATAGTGCAGGACAAGCCCTGATGGTCTAATTTCTTGGAACTGAGATTACAGTCATCCAGCTGCTTATTTATGATATTGATATAATACACATAAGGAATGAGGTATACCAGAGCTGATCAGGAAAACAATGTTGTCACGTATTTTAAACTTTTTTCAGATTGTTTAGTGCTAACAGATATAGAGTATGAAGTTGAGGGTTTATTATTTTTTCTTTATTTTCTAATTAAGATACCCTCAGATATTCTTAATAATACGAGAAACAGAAAATATTCATAGTTTCTGCTCAATCACTGATGTACAAAAGTTAACAGTGACAATGCTAGAGTATTACCAGTATCATTGTGTTTCTGTTTATATGAATACGATTATCAGAGCCCAGAAGTTCAGGCATTTATTTTGGTTAAAATTGCGCTCAAAAAGGCACTTAAAATATTGAAAATAGGCAGTAACATAATTAAAATGGGCATTTATTAAAAGTGAAAACAGAGAGTAATATCAATCATTATTAATGAAAATAGATATCTAAGGTAACACTTTTTTTAATCACACAATTAAATTACTTTTCTTGGTTACAAGCAACAACAATGTTTTTTCATGGTATCAACTGTCATAGTCAGCCACTTATGAGAGTGAACATTTTTCAACATGGAAAAACATGTTCCACTTCCACTGAAATAATGGAGCATATTTAAAACAAGCTATTTGGAAGGTCTTATACTAGTTACAGCAAAACATTCACCTTTCAGGACATCACGAAAATCTTGATCAAGACAAAGTAAAATAGTTTTGAATGGTCCTGGCGAATGAGCAAAAGATGTGCAGTGGTTTCTGATCGAGTTCATTTTCTGTTTATGCATTTATAGGGGTATCCGGTTCCCCTTACTTCCATATTGAGCATATTGTAGGGACTGTTTATTACACAGATATACTGCTCTCATCTTTCTTGCTTGCAATTGTTTGTTACATTTATGCAGCTGAGAAGTTATCCCCACCACAGATTTCCTAGAATTAACACAGATCCATACAAAATCATTTTCAAGGGCTATTCAAAACTACAGTACTTCCTTTATTCTCTCTATTTCCTTGTATTCTTTGCCTGAGGTAACTGTGCGTTCCTTTTACTAATAGTTTCTGTTACTTAATTAGCTTAAGTAAATTGGTATAGGGAAAAGTTTTTGACTACTTGAAAAGAAATAGAAAAGAAATAAAGATTCTCAGTAGATACTTTTGTAAAGTGAATATGTCATTTAATTTTTAAAACTTATTTCACTTTGATTTATAGAAATTCTCAAGATTCTCAGTAGATATTTTTGTGAAGTAAATATGCCATTTAATTTTTATAACTTTTTCCATTTTGATTTATTGAAATACTTTATGTACTTTTTAAAATGCATAAATAATTGCAGAAAAAAAAAAGCCATAACTATCTGAAACAGGGAAAAAAAGGTTTTCAATCTCAAAATAGACGAAATGAAACTGGCACTACTGACCCCATATGTATCGAAACATGTTCAGTTCTATTTAACTCTTAAATATATCCACCCAGATATAAAAGGCATTTTGCCTAACTTCTGGGCTCTGGCATAACACTAGACATTTGAAATTTGGTCAGATGGAGCAAAGTTATTAAGGTTTGTCCTGCATTTTAATAGGGCTTAATATGGAAAATAGATAATATAATATTTTTTATCTATCTCTTAAGAGTTTTCAAGAAAAGAAATAATTTATCTTGAAATACAGGTAACACTGCTTAATTTTGTGTATTGTATAGCTGTTGTCTGCCTCCTTCCTGGCAAATGGGCATATTTTTCTTAACCTCAAATTTTCAGCTGAGGCAACAAAAGTTTGATGATTACGTCTTCTTGTCGGATATCTCTCTTTCTACTAGCAAGCTGTTGCTATTCTGGCATACTTCTCCATAAATGAGTGGATGATATCTGTACTTGTATGATGTTTTGTTTTTGTTAAAATTTAGTATGCACTAACTGTAGATATTCAATATATATTTGTAAGCATAACCTTACTGCAAAAACAAGTTCATAGCTAGAGTTGTTCATTTTTGAAAATCTTTGTTTACATAAATCCTATGACAACAATATTAAGTTCCGTGATACCACATCTAATTTTGTGAATAAAAATTATATATAATATAAACCTTTTCAGATGAATTTACATCAAAATGCCTCAAGTTATGAAAAAATAGAAAAAGGCATTATTTATTCTATTTCTGTTTATCTATTATTATAATAACAATGTACAAAGTACAATGCAACAATTATCAAACAATACATCAAAATAGTATTAGAAAATTTTGTTCCATTTACAGGATGGAAATACCCCATGAAATTATGGCATCATTACCTTCCACCTATATAGTAAGAGAGCAGTAGACTTATAACTGGACAACTGGATACAACTAACTGCTGGGGTCTCACAAACATCTGTGGCTATTGCAAATTTCCAGCATTAAATATCTAATTAAAAGACAGTGTAAAATTCTGTTAACACCTTAAAAATACAGGATCCCTCCTGCTTAAAAAACCAAAAGAAAGGAACATGTTTTTGTAAAAAACTTTGAGGAGATGGGTGCTAAGTTAGAAAACTCTCATAAGAAACTGCTTAGGCCACTAGCACAATGGACAAATGTTTCAAAAGCTTCCATATTTAGAGCTATAAAATTATTAAAGTTATACATTAAAATTTTAGTAGATTCCCAGCTGAAGATAAGAGCAAAAGCTCTTGAAACATGTTCTGATTTATTAATCAGTTATTAAAGTATATCACCTAATACCAACTTTGTTCTACGTATAATCAATCAACTTCACTGTTTCCAAAATTCTATTAAGTTTACAATGTTATACATGTTTACATGCTCCTGATTAGGGTGAATATCTCTGAACATCAGAGGTAAATGAAAGTAGTAATATAAATATCTTGTTAGATTTCTTTTAAGATAAATTATCATTTAAATGCTGTGGTCAATAGCCAGAAGAAAGGCAGTATGATTCATATGACCCACTTTTAATTATTCAGCTGCCAAAATAAAAAGTTTTGTATATTTTCATAGTAAGTAGGGTTGGTCAAAATTAATAGCTAAGGAGGGGGGAAAGGGAGGGGGGAGAAAGGAAAAGGAAAAGGGGAAAAGAAAAAGAAAAAGAAAGAAAGAAAACACCATCACCTACACACACAAACACACAAAATCTCCAAAATAAATCAAAACTCTTAAAAGCTCTGTGAAAACACACAGAATTAACTATGGTAAAATATATCCACAAACAAAAACAAATAAAATTTATCCTACACTAATGTATTCAACATGTTCACATAACTCCACTTACTTACACAACACTAGGACATGTATTGGAAGCACTCACTCCCACCATCGCCGTTGACCACTCAGTGGAGTTGTGTGAACGTGTTCAACACATTAGTATAGAACATATTACCACTCCATTGTCTGCAGCTTCATAAGTACAAATTATTTAAAGAAAACTTAGTTAAATATTAATTTCATTTGGAATCGAACACAGTGAAATAGCAATTAATAATTTCTTCTGAACAGGATATTTAGAACACACTTTATGGTTTCACTTACACTAGATTTACTCAGGACACGTTTCGTGGAACTTTTTTCCTCATCAACAGCTGTTAAACTACTGTTGGATCATTCGTAGAAACTGGGTAGGTAGGTAGGTATCTGGGTTAACTCTGGTGGTCTAGTGATAAACTTAAATATAGTGCTGTCTGCTTCCAGGATGTTAAAATTCATAAGGTTATGCTCATAATTTTTTATATAAATCCTTTCCCATACGTTTAGTTCCTTTGGTTGTTAAACAGTTTTTTAATAACTTCATGCCTTTTTCTATTTCATAGTTTTCATTCCAAAAATATGCTGCCAGAGCTGATTTATCAATTTGTTTGAAACAGATGTTTCTCCAATGTTCCTTCAACCTAATGCCTATATTTCTCTTTGTCTTCCCTACACAGATTTTTTTCACAATCTTTTTTTTTTACAATTAATCTGCTAAATACCACTTTTTTTTCTCTTTGGGCCTGGAATCTGTTTTGTTTAATTTCAATAAATGTTTTACACTGTATTGGTATTTAAATGGTAAGATGATACTGTACTGCTTGAAAATTTTTTGAAATTTCTTATTGACTGATGGGTGGTAAGTGAACTTTTTAACTGTTTTTTCCCCTGATAAATCACTTAAAGTTCATTTAAAACTTTTGAAAAATAAGACATTTTTAAAAAATTTTGTTCAAACTTACACAGTGAAGCTTGTTAAATGTAAATTATAATTAATCTGTTGTCTAACACACTCTTATGCTTCACTTACTTTTAAATCGGTGGGACCGGTTTCGAAGAGACATCCTCTCCATCTTCAACCGCCTTGACGACCGGTCCCACCAATTTAAAAGTAAGTTAAGCATAAGAGTGTGTTAGACGACAGATTAATTATAATTTACATTCACTCAAAGTTGTTATATGTTTAATTCTTTTTTGTTTCTAATCTAATTGCTTTTTATTTTTTCAAAATGGCAAATGCTCATAATAAAACTATAGTATTTTAACACCTTAATCTAAGCCACAGTTGTCTTCTAGCACTATGCAGAGCAATACTAGTATACATTACCATGTACATTCTATCCCCGCACATATTTCACAAGCCATAATGATAAAGCAATAAAATTGTTTACAAATATTGTTCATAACACTTTAATTACATATATATAAATATATAAAATAAAAATAAAGTAACACTATTAACAATGTAACAAATTAACAGTAATAATAAAAGTAGAAAAGGATAAAACACTTAAAGTCACACTTGAAATTGCTATATTTCGAACTTGTTGAGTTCTTCAATGGCAAGAAGCTAGACCAAGGTCTAGATTTAAATGCTACATTGCTTTTATTTCTCTCAGTTGTAATTCTTTGTGCAGTACGAAGTTACCTCATATGTCTGCTTATGAGATGTGGTAACATCACACCCTCCTCCATGACATATCTTGTCGTCTGCTGATGAACATTTACAAATTACTGGTACACATTTTACACTATTTCTCTGGTGGCTTGCCTAAATAATACTTATCTTATATTTTTCCTGGATCCATCTCTTGTCGTACAAGCATTAATCTTTCCAAATTTGAAATTAATCTTGTAAAAATCATTTCAACACAAATAGATGAGCTATAATAACACGGTGCTATTGGTGTTAAGCAGGAAAAGAGGATACTGGAAAAACATGCTTAGGTTAACTATTAGGCGCTATTGGTATAAGCAGGAAAAGAGGATAATGGAAGAACATGTATAAGATTACTATTACCTGTCCCAAAATCACCTTCCTAACTGAGGCCTGTTATGGCAAGTTCTCCAAAATAACATTTTTGCATTTAATTATTTTTTTGGTTTAAATTATGTTTCGCATTTTTCATTGACAGTTTTTCAAAAGTATAGTAAGATTAAATTTTTGGAAGGAGGGAGAGTGAAAGAAATGTTGCATTATTACTCAAATCACTAGAGAAAAATAATCCTTTCTTCCCAATTGCAAATATAAAGTTCATAGATTTTTTTTTAGATTCTCTCATTAATCCATACATAACAAAAATTTGAGTGTAAACTTAATAAACAATTTGCTATTAAAGATAAGTGAATAATACAAATACAAATAAAAACTTTAAGATATAAATGTTGGTGCAACTTGGATAGATAAACAGATAGATCTGTACATTAGTTTTACTTTCAGATTTGTTTGCTCATTAATTAAAGGAATGTTGGCGACATTTCCATTGCTGATTTTTAAACCTTTAATCATTTTCATGGACCATTTATATTACTAGGACTGTATGCATTCACAATACCACATTGTGTTAAAGTGTAACAAAGTTATGGCACCTCTGCTTAACCAGTTTTATATAAATGAAAAACAAAGTGAAACAAAAGAAAGAAAAACATTTTGAATGATAAAGTTTTTTCAAAATGCAGAATGCTCTTATTTTTTGCACAGTAAATATTTGTGCTTTCCACTAAGAACAACTTCTCACCTGCCTGCGCACATCCCGTGCACGGTTTAAAAGCACCTGTTGTTCTAGCATCTCTAGTTGCTGAGCTCGCTGGATCTCCAATGTGGCCCCAATTGCACCTTCTTGGGGTGCTCCTGAACGCAACAACCATCCCATACACACATCACTCAAACGAGCCAGCCATCGAGGCACCATACACCATCGTTGCAGGTACAATATGTTGTAACGATACATGAGACCAGCAATCTGGAACAGTTACAGATAAACAAATCACAACTTCAGATATATCATGATTACTCATGGATCACGTCAACATCTTTTAGGAAATTAGTAATGAATAACAAAGCAAATAAATTTAATAATAAAATTATAAGCTAGTATAATCATGCATTTAATTATATTCAAGTATAGAGAAAAAAACATGACAGAAGTAAGATTCACAGCATAGTTCAGTTAGCTTACAAATGAAGTTCAAGTTGCAGTAGTGGTACCTTGAAAAATCATATGATTCTCTTACTGAGAAAATAGAACTTCTGTTTTTCTCAATTACATTTTAACATTACACACTTGAAAAGTGCACAGGTATCCAATAAATCATATCCTTACATATTAGTGTTTCATAAAAGCACAAAGAAATAACTCCTGTATCATCACTTACTTCAAATTATAAACAAAAGCACTAAAGTGAAACAGAAAAAAACCTTGAACGCATTTGTTTGCTTTCAATGTCCTTTTACCCTCCTACAATCTAGCTGGATTCTTGGTTTCTTTTTCTCTTTCAACTGCTATAGGTCTTTTGATACAATGAGTAGAATTAAATGAAATGATAGAAACCACTTGTATTTAAACTATCTGGTTTTCACCTGGGCCTGCTGTTTAACAATACCACAATATTTGAGTTATGGCAATGCACTCTTCCTTTCCCTCCATACTTATGTTTCTGTATGGAGAAACTGGAAAATTGTGTCCATTGATTCGTTGGCTTCTAATGGCTGGTGCTGAAGATTTGCTTTATTTCTCTTTTGGCATTCCAATACAGTTCAAATGCATTATTATTATTATTATTATTATTATTATTATTATTTTCAGTAGATGGTATTTGTTCATAACTGTGCCTCATTAATTGTATATTACACAGTATTTATTTTGAGAGATTTTTATCTTGTGCAGATGAACTGTGAGGCAGTTTTGGCTGGTATTTAATCGAAAGCTTACTGATGACTCTTTTATTTGCTTGTTTGTTTGTGAAACCAGGAATAAAGTTATTTTTTTAATTAAATTCTTTGTGGAATGTAAGTTCATCAATGTTTGTTCCTTTTTTGGTTGGGGAATTTGCTATTTCATTTCTGTTTATACTGAAATTTGTGGATACCCACTGATGAACAGTTTTATTTAATTTAATTATTTGTCATATTTTGTTGATTGTTGAGGAGAGTGGGCATTACTGAATGCTACTGTCTCTAATGGTGATGCAGAATCTGAGAGTATTACTGCCTTTTAAATGCTTGTTATCTGTAAAAAATTTGTTTTAGTGCAATGCAGATGGCTATGATCTCTCCATCAAAGTTTTTCTTGTTTTCACTGACTGCAATAGTGTGAGAAAATAATGTTAAATCCACTTCAATGCCCGCTCTAACATTACACATTAATGAGCTATCTCTGTAGATTCTCAGCAATTCATCTGGTGGGGTTTCTTGTTTACTGACACCACTAATGTCACATCTTAAGTTCATTGGATCTAACGAATTTCACTTCCAGCAATGTTTTTAAAAATTTGACATTATCAGTAATGCCAAAAGCAAGTGTCTCGCATCCCCGCCCCTCCCAAAGAAATTTGTTTCAAGACTTCGATGAAACAAATATATATATATATATATATATATATATATATATCTACAGAAATCGTGAAAAACTGGGTAAGTCTCCAAAAGAAAATTTTACAGGAGAGAGAAAACAAACTCTGAAACTGCCCCCAAAATCTGGAATTAATGTTCAAAAAATGGTTTTCAGGAGATACAGCATTTAAAACAGGATAACAGTTCACTATGTCCTGTACTTTTTGATCTAAATTGGTGTTTCTCTTCTGTTGTACAATGTTTTGGTGAATTGCGTATTTATGTTCATATTAAACAGCACACTTTGAGTCAAACGTTACCATTTATTTTATTTCTTATTAGAAAATGTTCAAATTTGTAAGTAGGGGAGTATTAAAACATATTTAATTGCAAATATTTCATTATAGTCACCTCTTTTTGAATTACACATCTAAGAACATATTTTAAATCGTATCAAAAAAAAATTTAAAACCTTCAAGTAAAGTAGATTTATAAATTTTTAATTTCATATATTTCCTAACATTCACCTCCTTTTAACTCAAACATTAAACATAATTGTTTTAATTTTTTATTGCAAAATTTCAAAAACAATATATTAGCTGTATTAATTTCATTATATGTTGCAGTTTACATTCCATGCATCTTCATTTAGTTTCTCTAAGTCACGGTCAGTACTGGGAATTTTGAATATTCTTAAATTTTATAGTAGTCAAGGAAAACGCTGTCAACCAGTGGTAACAGGTCCAAGATGCCTTCCTTCTTTTTAGCACTTAGAGGAACAGGACCATCATAAATCACCTGAATTAATGAAGAACAAGGAGACAATGTTTAAGTAAGTGGGCTTGCAAGATTTTTCTCATTGGCATTCTGTTTGTGAAAAATAAGCATAGTCTATTTACCTACAATGTTACTGCAAATTGCATTCCACACATTTTTTCATAGTTCAATATCTCCGCAACTGATTACAATTAGACCTATGCAATTTTTCACAATGTGAAATTCTTCACCGAGAATCGCTTGATGTCAATAACTCATTTTTGACAAAATTGGACTTACCCGGTTTTCCATACTTTCTGTAGATATAAAAAAAAGGAGTTCATCATATCTTAAAATTATCATAAACACAACTGCTCTATCTATCCGTGCCTTACTTTTTCATATGTGGCTTTTTCTCATGTCAGTATCTTTCACTTCATTTTTCTGTTTGCTTTCCAGTATACATTTGTTAAATCGCTTCATTCCTGGTTGTTGGTATCTATTATTTGCAATTTATATTATGCCTTCATTTATGAAAGTATATTTCATTGAAAACAATACAGCTAAACACTAAAACTGAATATTACTTTAATGAGGTATAGAGGGTGTGTTAGACATATGCGGTATGTAATTTCCCTTATTCCATCTTTCTTTGATGAACATTTTGCTCTCAGTATCAATAATAACCTTTTTTTTATATTTTACCTTACATTTTCTAAATTATTTTAATTTCTAGCTCATTTATTTACATTTTCATTCCAATTATATAGATTTTTATTTAAAGTCGATATACTTTTGCTGCTCTTTAGGCAGTACATAAAACTCTTCATTAAGAAGTCTAACTAATGTAATATAGTAAAATTAATATTCTATTAAGATTAGAATGATTAAGAGCTATATGACCTCACCAGGAAAGCTCATCATTGACAATTAAACCTAAAAGTTTAATGAAAAGCCTACATTTTCTGTTGTTATTGTTGTTATTAATGAATTTTTAATTTTTAATAGATTACACTGGCAACAAAAAAATAATTTTTGAATGTTTTGAGCACTTCATGAGGCAATTCCTACTAATTTTGGGTTGAGAAAAACAAATATGACAATGAAAAATTTTTATCAGCTCTAGTTTCTATGATATACACAAGGTGGAAGTATTACATATTAATGGATTGAGAGAAAAGGATACATTTTAATTACACACATGCTAACAACAATGAAAGTGCATTTGATTTTTTTAACTGTAATTACATGCTAAGAGTTCTAAATTGCTGGAAAAATACTTCGCACATAGTCGCGTCTGAAGAGAATCATGTGGTGGCCTATTGACTTCGTCGTCTTTTAGCTTGCCTCTTGTGATGGAGTTCCGCAGAATCCTATACAAAGACCAACAGTAATCCGCAAGCATTACTTCATTCCAACGGCCCTGATATCTTTGTTCCATAACAGAAATGTCCTGATGGAATCTCTCCCCATGTTCATCACTAACAGCTCCACAACTAGGAGGGAAAAAGTCTAGATGGGAGTGGAGAAAATGGATCTTAAGGGACATGTTGCATCCAAGGTTACGGTATTTTTGCAGGAGTACTGTCACCAAATGCTTGTAGTTGTCATCTCTTTTGTTGCCTAAAAATCCATGAACAACACCCTTGAAGGCTTCCCAAGCTTCCTTTTCTTTCCTCTCCAAAACTTGGTCAAATGCAGGATCCTTTACAAGTTCTCTTATTTGTGGTCCGACAAAAATACCTTCCTTAACTTTTGCATCACTTAATTTCGAAAATTTCTCTCTGATGTACTTAAAGGCCCATCCTTCTCGGTTCATAGCTTTGACAAAGTTTTTCATCAAACCCAGCTTGATATGCAGGGGTAGAAGAAGAACGTCTTTTGCGTCCACAAGAGGCTTGGCAGTTTTTACAAGAGGCGTCAGATTGCATTTCTGTGAGGAAAATGTTATTTCACCACAAATATAACAAAAGTTATTCACCATATTTACACATTTTCTTGGCATTTTTACAATTTTACACTAAAAAAGCACTTGCGAACCAGAAATTTTGCATTAATTTGAGTAGAAACTACATGTAATTCACAGTCACAGCAACAGTATCTATGTTTATGACTTACAAACAGCTGAAGAGCATTTGTGTTTTGTTATTTGACAGGTGCCAACTCCCAGAAAAAAATTCCCCCAAATTTAAAATCTGCACTCTAAAAAATGAAATATCACTTTATCTTCAAAACAAGAGCTAATCTATCATTTTTATGGTGATTTTTTAATTCAGCAGATGGAAATACATGTAAATTCACTATTTTTAAGCCCGAAACATTTTCATTGTTGCCCAGTGTTATCAGTTATTACTATACTCTTATAATACACTATAATACACTAAGTTTAAGCTAATTTTATAGAAATATTAGGTAGTAATAATCTTGCAAATTTGAAGTTCATTTTGTTAATATCCATAAATATAAACTGTACCTTATATTAAATATCCGTTTAATCTTAATTCTAAACTAATGCTATGTTAAGAAATTATAGCTTTTTGCACGTCCTATAACATGTAACATGATCAAAAGGTTTAATTAAAAAAAAATGCTTCTCAGGTTATGTTTTTTTTAACAGTTTAGTTTATTTAAGGATACTCTTTAACATTTCTAATCATTAACATCCAATTCTATTTAGGATGTGAAACAGCCAATAAATTTTGTTTAGAGATCTTCCCCCCCCCCCAGGCTTAGGTTCTTTTATGTGCTGTAAGCCTACAATTTAAGACCAATGGCATTACTTCCCTTCATAAGGAATCCATACTTAGAATTTTTATGCCATAAAAATCCAGGTGAGTTTGAACCTGAGAGGTAAGTATGGTTGCTAGACCATCAGGACCAATTTTTAGGTTATGATGCTTGGTATTGGTACAATACCATATTCTCCTTTATGCTTTCTACATATTTATTATCTTTCAAAATACTGAGTTATTTGGTACATGTAACAACTATAATTGCTGCTTTGATACAGACAGTATAAATATTCCACAGAAATTTGGAATCATATTAAACACATTTACCAGAGAATTATTGATTGCTTTAGTCTGTCAATCAAAATAGTTATTTTCTACAAATGTATATATAATTTCAGTCTAGTTCTTTGAAAGTCTTTTTTTTATTTGTTTTAGTAACTCTGTATTCCTTTTTGATTTCATGTCAATGGGCAGAGAAGTTTCAATTGATACTTGAAGCTATAATTATTCAAAAAATTAAGGTCATAGAAGATTTCTTTTACTATCTTTGTAAGTTTTCTGTAACTCTCTTTGAGCAGGAATAGGTAATGGAGAGATTTCTTATTCTCTACTCCTATACTGTAACAAGAGAAAAATGGACCCTATCATATTGAGATCATTGTATGATTGAGTGAAACTATACACTTCTGTTGCTCCCTGTTACTTGTTTATAACATGTAGAACCAGTTTCACAAACCCTTTGTCCTCATCATCAGCAGTCGACTGCTGGATAATTCATTATGCTGTGGGAATGTGTATTCTGTATACTTTATATATTGTTTTTATAGATTCTCTTTAACATTTCAGGTCATCAGTATCCCAATTAATTAAGGGCATGAAACGGCTGACCATTTTTGCTCAGAAGCCTCTTCTTTCAGGCTTGAGGTTGCTTTTTGTGCCATAAATATACAACACGGAACCCACAGCTTTACTTCCATTCCAAAGGAAGTCATACTTTGGATTTTTATGCCCAAAAAAATCCATTGATCCTCAGCAGGTTTGAACCTGCGACCTTGGGTTTAGAAGGCAAGTATGGCTACCACCACACCACCAGGACTGATTTGCGATGAACTTAAAGTTTGTTTTCATCTCCAAAGTGTCGAACCTCATTAAACTGTCTTTGTATTTGTAAATGTAGATTTTCTCCCATTTTGCTAATTCTGTAGGTCCTTGTATTGATTTTAACAATTTTGCTTTATTCAATATGTTCTGGTTTTCTGTTGCGAGATGCTACTGCTGATTTCTCCATTTGCTTGTATTTTATGTTCCTAAAATGTTCTTTTAACCTTGTGCTATGTTTTCTCTTTGTTTTTCCAATGCAGATTTTTTCACATTCTGCAAAACTTATTTTGTAAATACCTGCTTTTTTCTCCTGTGGAATACTGTCATTAACAATTGTCCAACAGCAGATTTTAACATGAAATCGGTTTACAGGTGCTAACCTACTATTAAAATCTTTTAAGAATATTCTGATATTTTTTCACAGCGTGTGATTTTTTTTAAAAATTAGCTCATCTTTTACTGCTGAAAGTGTTGTGGTTTTTTTAGTAAGTTTTTGCCTCTTGAATTTCTGTACTTTTTTGTGTATTAGTTCTTTTTTAAAACAATTTATAACCGCTGTTCTTTCTATTTGTTTACATTCTTTAAAGTATTCTTCTTTGCTAATTTGATAACGGCATGTTTGTACATTATGGAGTTAAAACTGTCAGCTTTGATGTGATTGTCTGCATGTGTATTCTTTCTGTATATTCCAAATTCTAGGTTTCCTTGACACTTCATTATTTTAATGTCCAAGAATGGTAACATGTTATCTGTTTCTATTTTGTATCTGAACGATATATTTTTATCTTGTATATTCAGAAGTTTTATGGCATCATCAATGAGTTTTTGTTAACTATTGCATATATACATCAACATATCTGTGCTATATTTTAAATCTGCATGGGAATGCCGAGTTGATGTATGTATCAAATCCGCTCATATAGAGGATAGCTAGAAATGGAGATAATGGGCTGTCCATAGTAAGTCCTGATTGTTGTTTATAAAATTTGCCCTTGGAAGAAAAGTAGGATTGGTTTATACAAATTTTGGCGAGTTTAATGTATTCTTTTATGTGTGCATCATTAATTCCACTTGTTTTAGCTAATCATGCAGATAAATTAGAAGTTTATCTTTGGGTGCACTTGGAAACAGCAATTCTATGTTGAAAGATATTAATGTGTCAGAAGGTTGTAATTTTAAGTCCTTAATTTTTTCTATTAACTGAAATGAATTGTTTACCTCCTGCTTTGAAATTTAGGTAGTGTCTCGAATCTATCAGCTAGCAATTTTGCTAAATAGTATGAAGGTGTATTGATATGTTAATGATGGGTCGCATACCATTTCCAGTCTTGTGAATTCTTGGCAAGCTAATTTTTAAAAAAATTCACATATATCCATGGGCTATGAAAAAATTTCAGAATATTCATAAAGATTTTAATATCAGGTTAGGAGCTGTAAACAGATTTAATGTTAACATTTTCTTATAGACAAATGTTAATGACATTATTCCACAGGAGAAAAAAGCACGTATTTACAAAATAAGTTGTGCAGAATGCGAAAAAATCTACAGCAAAAAAACAAAGAGAAAAATAGCACGAGGTTAAAAGAAACATTTCAGGAACATAAAGTACAAGCAAATAGAGAAATCAGCGGCAGCATCTTTTTTCTGAACAAAAAATCGTGATATAATGAATAAAGTAAAATTATTAAAAATCATTACTAGGACCTACAGAATTAGCAATATGGGACAAAATTTACATTTACAAATAATAAGGCAGGTTAATGAATTATGACACTTTTGGGGATGAAAACATAAACTTGAACTTCATCACACCCCCACAAGAGGAGAATACATATACCCACAGAATAATACATTATCCAGCAGTCCATGGTTAGCTGATGATGTGGACAAAGGATTTGTGAATCTGATTCTATGTAATATAAACAAGTAAGTGGAGCAATAAGAGTGTGTAGTTTGACTCGATCATACAATGGTCTGAATTATATGATTAGCTTCATTGTACAATTTCCAATTAACATTTCTAGTTATGGAACCTATACTTCAAATTTATATAAAGGAATTGTATATCATTATACAGTTTAATAAGCTTTGACTTGATTCATAAATTGGCTCACACTAACATCATATTTTATGAAAATTTTTTAGAGTAGAAATAGGTTTTGTAGAAATAAAAATTTTAAAAAATGTTACATGCAGCAAAATGTTATAACAGTGACAAATTCCGGTCACTTCCTCTTCTTGCCAAACTTTACTGTTCACAAATAAATGTTGCTACTAATTTTGTAAAGCTCACTAAACTCAGCTGATTCCAAGTTTTAGAGCTGAAAACTAAAACATTTAGGTGCGCATATAATATTTAACATCTGTTACTGCATTTAGAGATTTTAAGTAATGTGTAAGTTTCCAATATTATATTATTTTTCCCTTTTATTATATGTTTTCCCCTCAATTTTTATTCTTTCAAATGTGACACAGTAAAACAAAAGAGAAAATTTAAGCACGAATTATAGGGAATTTATTTAACATGAACATTGATGAAATGAGCAGGTCCTTTTCCAAAAGCCTTAGCAACTTACAATGCCACAAAGACCCGAGATGGCTGTAGCTGTTGATGTAGAGCACACCTGAAGTCCCAGCAAGTAAGTTAACGTCTTGCCTGTCACAGGTATACCCAAAACATACGTCTGGGCCACTCGAGGAACATCAAAGAAAAAACTCACAAATAAGGGAAAAATCAGGCCATACCTATAACATATAAATACACATTTTTAATGGCAAAACTTTGTGATAGAGTATTGGAAGAAGTTTAAGTTAAGTTCAGTCTTTAGACAATCACAATTAATACAGTACTTTATATCGAAAAAGAAAGCACTGTTTATACTATAGTGAGAATTTTCTACATTTTTATCAAAATAATTTATAAGATTTGTCATTTATATAAACTTCATATTCTAGTAATATTTCCAATATTTACTGTTTAAACTACCTTCATTGAATTATGTGTGTCATTTACACCTTGCCACATATTTTGTGCAAATGTGGATGAATATTATATCACTATCTTAAACAGGATGCTTCTTTCACTAAAAGCTCCAAATAAATATGTATAAAAATTTATGTTATTTAGATATTTTTTTTATTTGGTTTATTTACGGATGCTCTTTAACATCTCAGGTCATCAGTGTCCCATTCAAATTAGGGTGTGAAACGGCCAAAAATTTTTGCTCAGAGACCTCTTCTTTCAGGCTTGAGGTTCTTTATTGTGCCATAAATGTATGACATGGAACCCATGGCTTTACTTCCTTTCCGAAGGAAGCCATACTTAGGATTTTTAAGCCTGAAAAAATCCATGGGTCCGGGCCAGGATCGAACCTGCGATCTTGGGTTATTTATTTAGATAATACCTTGCAAATTTATATACACGATGAAAAACAGCATGAAAACTCCATGATAATACAGACTTTTCAAGCGACCTTTACTGTTGAGTTATGTCAATGTATCTCAGCAGCTTCAACTTGAATGTCAGGTGATTAACATGTAAACTATATAATTGCACAGCCTCTTCTTTGTTCATAAATACCAGCAAACAGGTTCATTTAAAACATCTAGATGGCTTTTTGAACTTGAATGTTGTAAGACACATGCCATCAAAAAGCTGCATCCAGAAATTATATAAAAAGTTAGAGACAACAAGTAGCCTTCTCACTGAACATTCTGGAAGTCAGGAATTGTCTGAAGAAACAACAAACAATGTAAAACAGTGATTACTGATATCCTGATCAATATTCCTTGCTCCGTTAAGAAAGGCTTTTCAGAACACCAATGATATATCTGTTTAAATCAGTCAGTGTTCTGTGACTGCTTAATATCCCCTCCCAGAATGTCATGGCATTCATTTTAAAAAAAGTACTCACTCAAACTCAAAAATGTTTCAACTTGCTCAGAATGGATGCTCTACAGATAGTATAACCCCACAACATAAATAAAGATAATGGATCCTAAATTAATATATTCAACCTGTTCACACTAACTCCATTTACTTACATAACACTAGGACATGTTTCAGAAGCTAATTGCTTCAAATTTGTATTATATAAGTAAATGGAGTTAGTGTGAACAGGTTGAATTCATTAATGTAGGTATATTGCCACTCCATTATCCACAGCTTCATGAATACAATTTATTCCCTTAAAAATAATGGATTCTATTTAAGTAATACTTGGAAACGGATTGTTAAGAATAAACAATCCCCTTCAATATTGATTACTCTTCCCTTCCCACAACAAAATTTGTAAACACTTGCTTAACCTTAAACATCATATATTACTTTCCCTGCAACCATTATATGAGTAATAATAATTCTTATTGTTAAACAATGCTGATTGTAGTTGTCACCAAAATCTTAAGTTTTGAACCAAATCTTAAGAACCATTAGTTTTAAATTTGGTAACATAATGTCGGCCATATAACCCTTTATAAAAAGCACTATACATATTCTCTCAATTATATGTAATTATTAGATATGCAGATACGATTTGCCTCACAGTTTAAATAACTGTCAGTTTTTACATCTGAAGGCGAATGTATTTCCTTTAATTTTATATTTTGGTTACAAATTGAATTTTTAGGTCCTCTCTGCAGAAAATAGTGGAACTTATGATAAAAAATAGATTTCTGAACAAAGTATTCAGGGTATACATGCTTTCTGAGACTTTCTTAACAAATGTCAATAGTGTAATTGCTAACTATATTAAGTAAAATTTGAAAACAAAAATGATTGTATCACATTTTATATGTTACCAAAAACATATGTGAGATTCAATACACCGAAATCAGTGACCAAGGTCATTAAAGCACAGGTGACTTGTTTTGGGGTTCAATTCCCACCAGGAGCATCCTCCCTGACTGAGATGTCATAAATGGCAAATGTTGGGTACATTAAATTTAGGTCTGGAACATTTTCTTTCTTTAAAAAAAAAGTTATCATATCAATTCATGTATTATCAGTGTCCACTGTCTGTGGCCCCTCAGGAAAAAAAAAAAACTTGATGTGAACTGAACCCCAGTTTCTATTAAAAATTTGGTACAGAAGGTGTATTAAAGTAAATTGGAATTCTCTGTGAAGTGTAGTGTATATATATGGCTTTGCCTTGGCAAATGAAATTATTGCTATTATATGAGTTAAATGTGCAGATTAAATGTGGGATGATTCTTGATTTCTGTAAACATTACAGTTGGTATACAGTGGCAGAAGCAACTCCCGCTCCCATCAAATTTATCACAAATCAGAGTTAGTCTTACTGATGTGTCATACATTATCATTGCTTTTGGGTTACTTTTAATTTCTTACAAGTTTCTTGCTTTTTGTTTACTGTAAATAAGCTTGGCAAGTTCAGTGATGACCTACTTCTACATGAATTTTTTTTAGAAACAGCTGCTCTCCGGTCATCTAACAGGTACTATTATATTGATTACACTTTTGCCATGTGGAATCATGGATTTTCTTTGTCATCTCACCAGCTTACATTAGCTTATACAGTTCACCATGGAGATGGAGGGGTTGTTTTGGTCACCAGAAAGGAAAATGGCTCCTGGATACAAACTACACAGAAAACCTCCCCCACTGATTATTTTCTACACAAATCCTACCATCATTCACATCAAACATAGGCCTTGATACTTTGATTGACCAAACTTCATGCCTCTGCGAAACTCAACATATATCACATGAACTTCATCACCCATATGCACTTTTACAAGCTAATGGCTTGATTGCCAAGGAAATTAAGGCAGCTTCTTACCCAAAGAAAATACACCAGCTGCTTCAAAACAATAATAAAACAGGAATATTGATATCACCTATCTGCCTATATTAAATGGATTGCATGCTGAACTGATGCAACATTAAGACCAAGCAAGAAATTTTTAATGCACTATGTTTGCTAGAGGTCTCCTGGAATTCACTCTCTACTGCTGGGGTATACAGAATACTCTGTTCCTATTGGACAGTATATGTCAGCACCACACAGTACACCATAAACACATTAATGGTCAAACATAAGAGAACTGTTGCAAATGTCAGGCAGAACATGCTCTCCAAGAAGGAAACCATATCATTCATTTTGAGACACCACAGTATTATAAACACTACACATTACCACGTGCATCTCAATCAGGAAGCCATAGAGATTTAAGACCTTCTTAAATAAAACCTGGCATCCTATACATACTATATTAGACCCCCTCCAGAGTAACAGAGCAAACCAATTTGTAACCATTCATTATTCCTGCTTCCTATTCAGAGTTCATGAATTCAGTCAACTAACCAAAAGATGAGTAATTCAGCAAGAATCCAATCAAAAGCCATCCAACTGAATCCCCTCTGCTATAAAAACAGTGACACAACCCACACAGGGCATAGTTGCTGCTGAGACAACCAGAAGAGTACTTCAGAGATCCAACTGTTCCATTGAAGTGCAAATTAGTACCACATTAGTGGTACTAATTTGCAACACAATGAAATCAGCAAGAAACTCTAATGACAACTAAAAATGCATATGTTTAATAGCAGGTGTGGGTTGGGAAAGGTCAGTAGCCAGGGAAAGTCCACATTCCATTTACGAGGACTGCGTTCTGACAAAGCAAACAACCTGGAAGTGATGACCTCTTTAACAGAAGCATACAAAGATAATGTTTTACACCTTAAATTTCCACATTTAGACCAACAATTTTAGATTGACATTTCTAAAAAAAGGAATGAAAAAAATAAAAAGAAAAAGAAGAAAAAGAAAGAAAGAAAGAAAGGGAGGGAGGGAGGGAGGGAGGAAGGAAGGAAGGAAGGAAGGGGAATAAAACAAATTTAGAATAATTTAGAATTATTGATTTCAAATTATAAACTTTAGAATTATCAGCATTCCATAACAATATAAAGTGTGAGTGGGTCAACAGCTGAATGAAATCAATGAATACTGTTTAATGCCCATTTTTGCTACAGAGGCACCACAGGTGATGGACACTAATAATACATGAGATGAAATTATATATTGGGAAAGGATTATTTTTTAAGGAAGGAATCGTTCCACGCCTAGGTTTAGGGTACCTCCCCAGCATTTACCATTTATGAGGACTGAGGAAAATCTGGAGTAAACCTCAGTCAGAGAGGACGGTCCTGGAGGGACTTGAACTCCAGAACTCCCGCTCACGAGTCCGTGCCTTAACGATCTCGGCCACCCATGGCGGTGTCAACAGCTGAGGATGAGAACTACAGTTCCAGAAACATGTCCTAACTTAAATGCAGTAAGTGAAGTATGTAAGAAAATTACCCACATTATATAAATTAATATATAATAGCTTCACTGTAAACAGTTTTAAAATGAAACAAATATGAAATATAAAGTGTGTTTGAACATATGCAACACTCTTTCCAGAAACTTATGATTTACAGTAATAATTACAGAGATCCCAAAATATGGTAAAATATTTTAACTTACGGGCCTGGTGGGAGATAGCCACTACTATGTAAATCTATGTCCAAGTGCTGCAACACTAATATGACTGTAGTTTCAATAATTGTAGCAATGGTACAAGTTGCGAGCAGATATGATGCAAACTTATGTGAACCATACCTCCTTTCAAATATCCTGTAACAAAGAAATTCTCATTTCATTATATGTTGAATTTAAAATTATACTTTCAGAGTCATTTAATACTGAAATGACTTATGAACCATAGATTTAATCTTATGTAACAAATGTCAGGTTAAGCAACAGCATTTCTGCTGATACTCTTTTTGCCAAATAGCAATTTGTTCATTTCTTTTTATATCTAATATTCATATTTTCTTTACATTGTAGCAAGGTTATCAGACATCAAAATTGTCTATTAGCAATATCAATTACCCATTACAACTAGGTTTGATGTCTAATAATTAATAACATGTTCCTGTTTGATATATATATATAAAACAAGAACTATAGAAGCAGAAATAGATAAAACACTTAGATAGCCACAGAATGTTTGCTTATTTCAAACTTATGTTCTAAGGCAATGACTAAGTGTTCATTGAGCATCTTAGACAAAATGTCTAAAATACTACAAAACGAAATTATAAATATGCAACACCTTGAATTCTGTGACCAATTGAATAGAAATAACAACAACAACAACAACAACAACAACAATAATAATAATAATAATAATAATAATAATAATAATAATAATAATAATAATAATGGAGCACTCCATTGGGAAGCTAGAGGAAATATATTGATAACCAAATTCATTGAACTAACATCACCATTAAAGTAATTACCCACTTAAAGAAATTTATAGAATACAATATTTATTCAATACTTCATATAATAAACACAAAGTAAAATACAATATACAGAATATAGTCAATTCATCATCCTATATTATTTTGTATTATTAATAGGTTATTAGGATATTGAATTCATTTAAACAATTAAAAATAATAATTTATAATATTTTAGTGCTCATTTATATCCTTTATATGTTTATTGATCCCACTCATACATTTCTCCCTCACTTTCCCTAAATAATTTACTACTTCCTTACATTTTTTCTATATATTTAAATTCATTATCTTGTACTTCAGCTGGAAGCTCCATTTCTCAGACATAGATTTTGCTCTCAGTAACCTAGTTTCTTTACATCTAATGTATTATGCCAGATATTATCCTTCTCTTTAAACAATCAGCTGATATTGAATCCTTTCAACTTTCTCCAGTTCTGATCCATGCAAATCCTTCACCATTCTTATTACAACATTCAGCATATTTTTCCATACCCCAAGCATTTTTCATGCATCTATATAAATTTACGGATTTTTTATTATTAAGGCACCAAATATTTTTTGCACTTGAATATCCTTGTAACAATTTTTTCTAATTTCAAGGAAAACTACAAGTACATGGGTGAATCCACAACCCATTTCTAAGAAACAACCAACATATAATTCTTCTTATCATATGTTAATAATCAATCATTCAGAACTAATTTCATTCAAATCCAGAATTTGACTACCATGCATTTTCAGAAAAATTTATAAATTTGACAGGAAATGACTCCTATGCTGAATTTGCCACAGGGTAAGTATTAAATTAGTACATTATCTTCTGTTAGAGGATTTTAATATCCTCTATAAAAATAACATTCTAAATTTTTAATCTTTATTATCTATGGGCAACATTTAGAAATCATATTAACAATTTTCCCATTTTTTATTGCCCTCCCTGATCATCAACATGAAAAATAATATAATATTAGATATTACTAAATCAAATGGCACCTTAAACTAACCAATTATGTAAATTTCTTTGAGGGTCATTGCCTCATGCATCCCACTTCAATTCTTACAAATTTTATGACCTAGGGTTAGATTGTTTGGAATGGATAAATTATAAACATATTACTAGGGGAAAAAAGTCATAATATTTAGGTAGCAAGTGAGCAAAACTAGCAAGAATAACTTTAGTTTTTATTTAAACAGAAGGGGAAAAGTTGGGTGATCATTTGATAAATTTGATGCGGTAAACAGAAGTGAAATTCTGTGGCAGATTTCAATGAGTATGTATGCTAATATGGCTTCATAATGGAAAAGTACCCATGTACAAATAAAATTTTATGATTTGAATAATTTGAAACAATGTTTAAAATATGACACTTACTTTCTAAAGGATAATTCACATAGAACATTTTTGATATTGGCAAGGTTTATTTATGAAAGATAAATTCAATTGGTAAACATTTTGCAATTTTTAAATTATAAAAAATCCCTTATATTGTGCACATATAAAATATTACAGTTAAACACTATCCAAGAGTGTATCTCATTGATTTTCTGTTACTATGCTACTTGAAAGATATATTGATCTGTTTCAGGTTATTTTCAGTTGTGATGTTACTAAGGATACCATTTGGTACACCAGGACTTTCTTGCTCTCATATTGGCTTGTATCTCTAAATTTTTAGCCCCTAGTTGCATGTAAATCAAGTAATTTCTTTATAATGATGTCTTAGGACAATTCCAGCTGAAATTGGACAGAAATTTAGAATTGACTTACATATTTTTTCAATTTTAACTTTTATTCTACCACAACACATAAAGATGAATGTTTTTGCAAAATATGATATTCCTAAGAGTTTTCATGCAAAAATTTGCCAAAGTTGCTGTATTTTATTACAGTTGTCTTAATAAAATAGAGACAGCTCTTGTACCTCTTAAATAGAAATCTGAATAATAGCTCATTTTAACGCTCATATTGTTCCTAACAAAATGATCTGTAAAATATAGTCATTAATTTACAAGATTATAAGAAAAGTGTTTTATATATATAAATTAAAAATAAAATAAAATATCACAATGAAATATAACTAAAATAACAAATAACATATAACTACATAAGCAGAAAAAGGATAAAAACACTTAAAAAGTCACAGGTTGGTATCGCAATATTTTGAACAGCTCGTATTCTTCAAAGGCAAGAAGGCAAGTCAGTTTTATAAATATATTTGTTCAGTTATATGTATATATAACTGAACAAATTTCTGAACAATTTCTTCACAAAGGGAATGAAAAATTGAAACTAAAGACAATTAAATAAGTTTTTAGATTTGTGCTACAAGTAAACCAGTATAGAATAATAACTTAATTCTTGAAGTACAGTCCTTATATCTGTCTTTCAAGCTGACAGAACTATCACATATCTAGTACTGTAAGTCAAAATAGTACAGCTTACTTATAGCTTGGACCCAAAGATGCAACTAGTAAGACCCATATTTACCAATAATTATAATTTAATGAACATATAATTAGCATTTGGTGACTGTGAAGTAATATAGTATTAAGGTTTAAAAGCACATTAATTTGTAACACAATATCTCATTAATTAGCATTTATTGTAGAACATGTTTTAACAGTCCATGCTATCATTATCAGCTGGTGACTGGTTATAGGTCAATGAGGTATTGAATGATTAATATAATATAATATATAATAATGATTAATATAATAATTATAATTATAATAAATAATTATAATAATTATAATTATAATTTAATGAACATATAATTAGCATTTGGTGACTGTGAAGTAATATAGTATTAAGGTTTAAAAGCACATTAATTTGTAACACAATATCCCATTAATTAGCATTTATTGTAGAACATGTTTTAACAGTCCATGCTATCATTATCAGCTGGTGACTGGTTATAGGTCAATGAGGTATTGAATGATTGTAATATGCTTCAACTCATGTTTTCACAAAATGATCATTGTTATTGAGTATGAAGGTTTTCTCCTATGTAGTTAATTCCAGTGGATTCTTGGAGGATTTTAGTAATTTAGTTTCTGTAATGAAATTGAACATTTTGACCAAAAATGGGCAGCTATTGCTGATTTGTCTATTTGTTTATATTTAATGTTTCTAAGTGTTTTATTGTTCTAATTTTTAAGTTATATTTTTGTTTTACCTATATATAAGGATTGTTAAAACAAATCACAGCCAACACTGGCAATACTGAGTTGATGGGGTAGCCAAGAGGATGCAGCATGGCATGACTTGGTATCTGTTATAACAGCACAGAATATGGCCAGTCTGAGCCAGGTGTCTGCTGAGCAGAGACAGGTAAAGAATTGTTGTGTTTAATGGATGCGTCAACTAACTGTAAGTACAATGGGGTGCGATCAATGCAAAGAAGATGTTTTAGGAAGTGAAATCTTTGGCTGAATGCAAGTTGTGTATGGGGATGCATAATCCAAACAAAGCATGGTGCTCAAGTGTTATGTGGGTATGCATGGCTGACCACCTATGACCTGGAAGGAGCCTGCACTGATGTAGGAAAAGACTGCCATAAAGGACTTATGGTGAAGGACAATTGCTGCATAAATGTACATGAGCTGTCAACAGCTACTAATATCAGTGTCTTCAGAGCATCTTGCTCACATGAATGGGGTATCAGAGTGTATTCCCAATGAGTGCCCAGCCCATCATCACTAAACAGAAAACCATACAGAAGGTGATATGCCTTGAACACCTCAACTGATAACATATAGATGGACAGCATTTCTTGGAGCAAATTGTGATGGAGGATGAAAACTCTGGTGCCACCATTTTGAATTGGCAAAGGCCAGAAATGGAGACATGCTTTGTTACAAAGCCCAAAGAAGGCAAAGTCAGCTTCTACAGCCGGTAACATGTTGACATTGTTCTTTGATATCAAGGGAATCTGCTGCTTGAGTGGCTACCAATTAGTGCCACAATCAACACTCAATATTATTGCAACACTTTACAGAACCCAGAAAGAGCCATTAAAAACAGACAAAGCAGCATGAAGCGTTTTTATGCTCCAAGATAATGTTCTTTCACATGCTGCTAATGCTACACTGGAAATGCTGGGATCTATGGATCAAACTATCATATATATATACATGAGGTGGTATTCACAATATTCGGGACTGGTGCTGCCATCTCGACATTAGTTGCAGTAAAATGTTGTACCACTAGGTGGCAACACTAGCACATCTGGTGAGTGAGTGTTTAAAGTTTCATGCAGCTGGGTAGATGTGTTGAGATTCTATAGTACTTTTCATGACACACTGTGTGTAGTGTGTGGAGATTTTACGATGGATCCTAGATTAGAACAGAGAGTGTGCATCAAATTCTGCGCAAATCTCGGGAAAAATGTCACGGAGATCCTCACAACGATTCAACAAGTATTTGGGGGACAAAGCATGAGCCGTACACGTGTGTTTGAATGGCATGCTCGGTTCAGGGCCGGCCGTACAGCTATTGAAGACGATGTTCTGCTCACATCGGTAAGCCCGTCAGCTGCACAACGACTGACATTGTTGCCAAAGTTCAACATCTCGTTCGTGAGGATCGACGTCGAACCATTGAAGACCTTGCACATGAAGTGGGAATTAGTTATGGGACATGCCAAAGAATTTTAACTGATGAATTGGGCATGCATCATGTCGCCGCAAAATTTGTGCCAAGGATCCTGACTGCTGATCAGAAGGCGCAGCGTGTTGAAGTTTGCACGGAGATTCGTTAGGCCGTATCTGATGACCCAACCTTCTTGTTCAGGGTTATCACCGGCGACGAGAGCTGGATGTACGCTTATGGCCCTGAGACAAAACAATCCTCCCAGTGGAAGAGCCCCGCCAAGACCAAAAATGCGAGAGAAGTAAAGAGCAAAGTCAAGAGCACGCTTCTCGTTTTTTTTGATACCAAGGGGATTGTGCACAAAGAATTCGTACCACCAAATCAAACGGTGAATTGCACGTACTACTGTGACGTTTTGCGACGACAGCCAGAACTTTGGCGACAAGGGAACTGGCTGTTGTATCACGATAATGCGCCCTGTCACAATTCCTTGTAAACCAGGAGCTTTGTGACGAAAAACGACATAACCGTTGTCCCCTAACCACCGTACTCGCCTGATTTGGCACCCTGCGACTTCGCTCTTTTCCCCAAACTGAAAATCAAGTTGAAGGGACGTCGGTTCCACACAATTGAGAGGATTCAAGAAGAAACGATGTCTGTGTTAAACACTCTCAAAGATCATGACTTCCAAGATGTACTTGGAAAATGGCAGAATCACTGGGATCTGTGTATACGTGTGGAAGGTAACTACTTCGAGGGTGATGGTGGTCATTAGTCTCAAAGTAAGTTTTTGACCAGATGGCAGCACCAGTCTCGAATATTCTGGATACCACCTCGTATGTATGTACGTATGTATGTGTATATGTATATATATATACACACACACATACTTACACACACTATCAATATGATATAGCGTATATTATGTTCATTTCAAAACATTTGTATTTTATATATTTGATTGTACAACTATAACCAGTCACCAGTTGAAGATTAGAACAAGGCTCTTGAAACGTGTTCTGCAAAAAAAGTTGACTAATGAAGTACTGCAATACAAATCAACACTCTTTTAAACCTTGTTAATTTAATAAAATTATTTTAAGCAAATTTTTCTTAATAGAACATCAAATTAATACTGACCCATTCTTTTGTCAGAGAGATACCAAACAGCTGATATTTTTGTTTTTAATCTTTTCCATGGGGAAGTTAGTCAAATATGAATTATTTATGTCCCTGTTGAAATGTGATATTAAATATGGAATGCACATTTATAGAATATGTGCTATTAGCTATAATATGAACTTTTTATTTTAAAGTCTTTAGCATTAGTGTTCTTGGGTTTATGTCCTTCGAAATGGTTGATTTTCACAAATACATGATGGGTGTACAATATTTAAAAAAAAAAAATATATATATAAAACAGACTTAAAAATGGTATACACGTAATCATATACCTTTTAATCTTATTTAAATATATAATTTTTTCATGTAATACTAATTTATAAAACTCCTTTGTGTCTGATTTCATGTGGATTGGCCCCAAAGTGGTTAAGTTACCTTTCAGAAGTGATCAAGCATCAGTATTAGTTTTATGCACTAAGATTATAAATGTGCCCCATTCTTTAATATTATGTCTTATTAGTAACAGTACAACTTCATTAAAGTAAATAGATGTTGTTTACTATAGTGACTTCACCACCAATGGTGGATTTGCATACATTTGTTTGGCAAGCAACAAATAAGTAGACTCATTTTTCAAAAATGGTATCTAGTAATCTGCATATATCACTTATGTAAAGTACACTTGAACACCACTAGTTTCACTATTTATGAGAATGAATAACCCAAAATGGAATTAAAGAACATTTTTTTAAAATAGGAAATAGGTTTTATAATTTTCAAAGTAATTTTAGTCACAAAAAGGAATAAATGTGGTAATAAGCACCATTCCTTCATTATGTAGCAGTTCAAAACACATACCTGAAATAATATATTAGAAGGGCACCACAGACAAGATCCTTTGTGTCAAGAAAAGTAATGCGAGATGTTAAGAGACGCCATATCTAAAATTCACAAAAATTATTCATTAATAACCATACCTTTAAAAGCACAAGTACCTGTAGTACAATTTCTTAATACCATATTCAACAAATACAGCATGTATTGTTTAAACAATTATGATACATTGAAACTTGAATTCAGAGCGACATAGCCAGTGGTTGACCATTATCAGTAGTCAATAATTTTCATGTTAATAACTTAATTTTAAGGGTTGATTTTACCGCCATTTTTAGAAATACAATGAGTCAAAGTTGATCAATATATCTCTCCATTGCTGAAATTATTGAAGGGAATTCATAATTTTGAGAAACTCATTCATTTGATTCTGTGTTGATAACTGCAGAATCACTGGTACCAGATTAGTTGCGATTAGTTACAAATAAAATATTTAATGAAACGAGTACATATTAATGAAATATGTTTTAAATATTTTGATAACTAGCCTTTAATAAAGAAATAGATATGTTTCAGAGGGTATAAAGGGGGGGGGGATCAATTACTGGACTGTAAAAGTGATCACTTCAATGGATCATCACATTGATCAAAGCCGGTGTTTTCCATAGTGTTTTTATTAGCAACTGCTTATGACCACACACAGCTGTTGGATATTCCTCCTGCTAGCCATTATTGGGAAAGTGCAATTTGTATAATTTCCAATTATTGGTTTAGGTGGTTTAGGTGATCATCCCCTAGACATAAACCATATTAGTCGAAACAGTCCCTTTTTTCTATCTCTTTCCCAAATATTTTTAAAGGCAAAACAAGATGCTAAAATGTCCCTTTTTACGGCAATGACTTATGGGCATAAGAACAAGGTTTTGTTGATTTAGTTTATAATAAGAATAAGATTGCCCCAACAATATTTCTTATTTAATAATTAAAATCCTTTGCATCAATTTGATCAAGACTTCAAAATTTACTGACAACAGCATGGTTTATTTATATTATTGTTACACCTGCAACCTGTCGCAGGGAAGTAAACGATGGTAAATGGTTGATGTAATTTGGCCAAATATGGTTGCTCTGTACTATAATAAGATTGACAATCGAAATGGCTGAGATGCCAACCAACTAATCACTAATTCGTTTTGTTCTATATGAATACTACCAACAATATTATTTTGATTTAAAGTAAAACACTAAAAATCATGTCGTCACATTAAAACTCTCTTTAAGTTTCACAAACACACTTATAAAAGTAATTTTGGTACATGTTTCATGAGGTACATTCCTCACATTGTCAACCAAAACGACGACTGAGGAGTCAATTTCAGCAAAGTATGTATGTTACTATGCTTGCTCTCATGATTTTTAGTGTTTTACTTTAAATCAAAATAAGATTAACAAAAGTTTCACTGTGTGGATTCCGACATTCCGTAAACATACTACCAACAATACTGAAAACTGCAAATGCGTACGCTTATGTTGAAATGTTTTCATTACATTTGTGGGCTCAATAGAGGAAGGCCTGGCTCTTGTGAAATACAGTGTTTTTAATAGTGATCTACAGAAGGAATATCCATACATTAAAAACACAATTTCTGACTTAGATGCGGTGCCCATCTCTTTTCAGTGTAAGCCATGCCGGATGATTAGATATAACACAACATACAAACAGTGACAAAACAAAGGAATGGGTTGCTCAAATGCATCTAGCACAGCTTTCACAATTTTTTTAAAAAGGAAAGCTTTGCTGATAAACATATGAAATTAGCAACAGCTAATGAAAAAGCATTTGCTTATCACATTTTCCAGCACCAGAGTCCATGAGATTTAACTTGCCTGGTGGTTGTTTGAAAGAAAGAGACAAGAACATACCCTTTTGCTTGCTCTTCCCTTATGCATTATTGCGGTGATGGAGGTAAGAACGACAAGTCTGTCCATTATGCCTGTGTTGTTAGTGGCAGGATCCACCTTTTCTCTTTCTGGCTCCTGTCCCTCAATAATTGCAAAATGGTCTTCATTTACATCATCTGTGTTCTCAGTTTATTAAGAATCATCACTAATTATGTCCATTAAACTGTCTTGTTCCCCAGTATCTTTTTTCAATGGTTTGCATGTGTTCATGGGTCGATTTTCAATTCTCTTTGGTCACTTCAAAAAGCTTTTTCAAATAACATCTGCATATCTTTGTTTTTAAATGTTATGTTTCACAATGTGCTTTTTCACTTGTGCCCATATGCATTCTATCGCATTTAAAACACAATGGTAAGGAGGTTGTCTCTCACTATAATATGCGAATGTTTTGCTAGTTTCATACTTCTTGAAAGTTTCTTTTTTCCAGTTTAATTAACTCAATACACTTTCCAGTTTAATTAACTCATATAATACACGTTTCTTTGGCTGATGACCAAACTCAATGTTTTTAATTATGAAGGCAAGCTATCATTTTAGATTTACAAGTTGATAAAACCGACACTTTATTAATCTGGTTAGAATGATAGGCGGCATTATCCATGACAATAACACTATTCAGAAGAATGCCTGGTGATTAAGAATTTAAAACTTTTAGAAACATGTCTAAGTTTTTTTACATACCTAAAATGTATTTTCTTCAAGATTTTTCTTAAACTCCATATAATTCTCTTAAACAAATTTTCCCTTATTAAGCATAATTTATATCCTGCAGACTTGTATATAACAAATGTATTACAAATCATATGGCTGCAATAGGGAATGAATGTATTAGTTATACTTGGGGTTCTGTTTTGGATGTTTCTTTCTTGGAAGCTGCAAAACACTTCCACTCGATAAAGTTTGATTTTGCTTTTGCAAAAATCCTACTTACACTGAGATAAAACAGCATTTCAAGGCCTCATATTAACCTTTAAAAAAATTATGAATATTTACAACAATCTCCACGCCATCAGACTGTAAAGATTTACCGCATTTTCCAACACTTCCTATCATTATTATTTATAAAAAATAACAATACTTATTAAGATATTTAGAGCAAAGGCATAGCCTTCCAATTTCAACAATTTTTAACAAAACCAACAAAGTGTACAGTGGTGTTTCACTAGTCAAAAGAAAGGCAACTTCGATGCAAATAAGCATGCCAATGACACCTGAATAACTGTGTAAAGGGTTGTGATACAATGGAAGGATTGAAAAATGTCTGGTATTTTCAAGAATTATGACATAAGGTGGTTTTTGTTCCTAATGATTCTATGATTCATGGAAGACAAGGACAATAGAAAACATGTCAACTTAAATCTCATAGACTCTTACCAATCTTTCAGATCCATGGTTTGTATTTCTAAATTTATCCAGTATACTTTTGAACCAAAATTTGTCTGTGCCCATAATAAATCTAAGGCAACTATATGAAAAGGTTTAATTCCATTTGCCACATCTGAATTAGAATCTGATTTGCAGAAAGCAATTTTTAGTTCAATAATGATGGATGCCAAATCATTAGGATGTAAAAATATTTTCATTGCTTGATAGGTTTTACTACTGCTGAGGAGATTCAAATTAAGATAGTTGTTCTTAAATATTTGTCTGGAGAAACATCAGAAATCAACCCTACATTTCTGAGTGATTTTGAAAAACACTAACTTAAGAGGAAAAAACATTCCTCTTTGTGCAGATAATACAAAATGCAATTTTGGAGGTGTATATAGAAAGGAAGGCAATGATGTTTTCACAAAACTGAAAGGAAATTTATGGTATAACTTACTTTGGGTTGGGTGTTATGCTCATATAATTATAATACTATTCAGATGGCCGCCTTCCTATTTATATTGAAGGCATTGTTTCTAAAATATATTCTTATTTCTATCTGTATACTGTTACAGTCAAAAGTCTTAAAGACTTTTGTGAATTTGTACACCAGGAATGTGCACAAGTTTTAGGGTTCAGCAAAACAAGATAGCTGGCCTTACTTCTGTCTTCTATGTTTGTTCCTTTGAAATCATATTTTGAATCTCAATATAAATGTTATTTATCATCAAATCATTCTTTGAAAATGCTTTATCTGAAGCATGGCTGTACTGTCTTCACAACCAAGCATTTACTTTTCACTGTGCAGTTCAAAGAGGTCAAACTATTACAATTTTTGAAGCATTTCCATATAAAGTGTGATTTAAAAACTTATTGAGTTTCCAAAGGTATAGACTGCTTCATAACATCAGTTGTCAGATCAATTCTTGCGAAATTGGAAAAGAAAGGATTATCATCAGAGATTGCAAAATTTAAACTTTATGCTCAAACATATTTTTTAAACTGCAGATAAATATTTAAATAAATGAGAGGTTACAGAATTCCGTTGGATAACACTTAATGCAGGAGTACCCGAATAGATGGACACACAAAAAATTGAAGATTTCATTTGCAAAGTGGTTTCTTTAGCTATCATAGATAATACTGGCCTGTATGATGCATGTGGGTATGTTAAAGAATATATTGAAAAAATGGAAACTAGAAAGAACATCACCCATCAAATGTTGGGTAGATATTTTTCAGTAAAGTTCCTAGAGCATTCCATGAGTTTGCAAAAAAGTCACAAAGACTTACGAACATAGAATTTGTCATTTAAACTCAAAATACAGTAGCAGACATTCTTCATTAAAAAAAATATAGTATAATCTGTATATATGGTTATAATAAAAATGAAAAACAAAGGAACTCCTAAAATGACTCAGCCAAAACATCAAAAACCAGAATGACTCAGCCAAAACATCAAAAACCAGAGAAGTGGAAACACACAAATAACTCAGTACACAAATTTTGCTATGTACATATTTACATATACAGTGATATAACACATTAAAGTGTTTTTGAATCAGTATAATATACTGTCTCTCTTATTCCTTTACATAATAATAGGTCGTTTTACACAAGTATTTTTAAGAGCAGATTTGAAGGATTTACCATTATTTATTAAGGGTTTAGGTAAGAGAGAAGTGTGTTTTGTAATAAAATGCATTCTTAATAAACTCATTTTTGATGGCAGAAAAGTGCTGAAACCAATCTATGTAGATTTGCTGTTTGTCTAGTATTCTTGTTATGTATACTTTGGTTTTGTATGAATTTTTCTTAATTTTTTATATAAAAGTTCAAAGGGATAATGTGTATTCACATGGAAGGGTTAAATTTAAAATTACTTATTTCACATTTTAATGTGAACAATGTGCATTTTCCAAGGTTCTTAAAATATTGGAGTTTCTTCTTTGTTTACCTGGAACTAATGTCCCCACTGAATGAGTGTTTTCTTACATGAATGGTTTGTGGACCAATGACAAGAACATTTTTTCCATACAAACTATGGAAAGCTATGTGGATTAATATGGTGAACTTTAATTACACTTGTGTGAATTTTTACAAAATGCCGTGGAAAAAAAGAACTTATTAAAAAAATCCATTCAATGAGAAAATATGAATGAATGCTGCTTTAATTCCAAAGGAGTGTTTGGTCGGAGTGAATTGAAATGTAAGTTAAACAGTTTTGTAATTTATTTTTTAGATTCCAAATCTATTTATTTATGATCTTTTTAAATATCCAATTTTTGTGCCCTTTTTTGTTCCTTTTTTTGTTGAGGAACATATTTAAATGTCTCATTTTGTATTAAAAATATGATCACCTTAACTAAACTGCAATAATCAAATACGGTCATATATGCTTATATATATATAATATGTGTGTAAACACACACACACACACACACATAGGTCCAGTATTAATGCCGCTTTTGCACACAGTAATAGTTCTGCTGCAATTCAATACGACAATGCGTGGCACAAGTGATAAAATGAAGTTGAAACATACCTGAAAAAACTCACTTTTGTAATAAGGAACAACACATTGCAGCCAGAAATAAAAACAGCATAACCATTATAGTTATAAATATGTTGCTGGAACACTTGCATCTACTATCTATTAACCTCCTCCCACAGTCCCCACCCACCCTCCGAGGCAGTGCATTACTTATATAGCCACAGGCTCCTCTTACTAGTGATGGTTGCACCCCCTTCAAGGCAGAATTAAGAATGGGCACCATAGCTGGGATTCTAGTGCAATTTTAGTGGAAAATCAGAAAAAAGGAAATTCGCATTAATTCATTTACACACACATTAACCATAATGCTCAGATAAATCCTAGAAACCGGTGCATTCAGTTGTTTGCTGTAGTAAGCTATGGTCTGACAGTCTATTTTTGTCTCCTTTTTGTAAATATAAATTGATAATGGATTGTGCTTTACTATGTTAGCAGGTAAATTATTGTAGTAGTGGCAAATCTCCTTTAACTTCAGCAAAATGTACTTAGTGTAATCTAGCAGCAGAAATATAAGCAACTAGTCATGATAAACAAAATACGTGAATGCAACAAGAATCTAAGTGCTGACTGAACTATTTGGAATAATTACCCAATATTCATATATGGTATATTTAGCTACATTTTGTCTCTCCTCTTGTTTGCAGCGTGAAGTACACATCAATTTCAATTTTGGCTTAGTGAAAATGTGGATTCTGAATACAATAATCCAAAAAGAAAATTTGTTATTTACTCTAAGAAAAGTTTCAACAGATTATGGTATTATATTTAGCACACTAAACAATAAAATTAAAGTAAAAGTTCCTTTGAAGTATTAAGATGAGACAAAGTTAAATTCTATCAGAAGCAGAAGAGACTTTTAGTAAGCTGACTAAAATCCTACGCTAAAAGAGGCTTTCCAATCAAGCAATTAAACATTTCATCTATCACCCAACTTGCCATAGCAAACTCAATAAGATATTCAAAGAGCATGATATAAAGTTAGCCCCAAAGAACAAATATGTCAAATATTTACTAGGTTCCACATTAAAAGGCATCATACCAATAGATCAAAAATCAGGAATTTATGAAATTGAAAACATAGGATTTTATAAAAAAATATATAGGAAAAATGAACAGAATTTACACTTAACAAGCTTCACTGTGTGAGTTCCAACAGAATTTTTTAAAAATTTCTTATTTTTCAAAAGTTCTCAAATGAATAAATTTAAATCAGAGAAAGGAACATTTTAGAAATATTAATTTAAATCAAATAAATAATCAGAAAACTTTTAAACCCAAAATCATGAAATTATATCAAAGGCTTTTATTTTCTGATAAAAAAAACTGTCACATCCAGTAGAGTTAGATACTTGGGTAAAAATGTTCATCTCAAAAAATAAAAAGAAATTTAATTTGCAGATGAATTCAGCAAATTCCTATTCAAACCATCAGATGTCTTGACAGAAATATCTTGCATTCCAATCACCATATCAAACAGATGGCCAAATGCTGAAGATAGGAGTGACAGCCTCCGAAACATGCTTTAATGTTGTATAAGTGCAGTTTGTGTTAATATGTTTTAATAATTTCTAACAGAATATATTATAATCATTTCATTATCCATAGCTTCCAAGTACAATTGGAGTTAATCAAGTTCTGCTGAAATGTTCTCTCATTCAACCAATACAGAAACTCCAAAACAATGCCCATTTACATCGCAGAAAAATACAATAAGTTCATGTTTTGCTAATCATATTTCCTGAACCACAGAATTTCCGGTGCAAGTTAGAAGGGAAAGAATGCATCTTCTATATGCAACATCATCAGAAATGAGGTTAAACTGGAAAAAATCAAAAGATGATATAGAAACCAACAAAGAGGATTCCAAAAAATAAATAGAACAGTAAGAACTAACAAGAAAGAGAAAAACAAAAATGGCCATTTGAAAATTATTTCCAGAAGCAGATAAGAAGCAACCAACAAACAAGAAACCTGTATTGATCAAGAAAAGAAGCAGTACAAAAACATCTTGGAATGAAGACTAAGTATTAGATGAACATCAGAAATTGATAATGGTGAGAATCTTGCTATTGTGGATGACAACAATGCAGATAACATTAAAAAACCTGCATTTAAAAATAGAAACTTTGCTTATTGCTATTTTCTGACTGAAGAATAAAGCTAAATAGCATATTTGTGTGTAATGTTGTAAAATTCCAAATGGTCAGAATATTGAAGTTATGGGTTTAACAAGTTGTAATGACAGCTATACTCTTTTCAGGACTGAAGAAGATGTTAATGTTATTTAGTCTTCAAAAATATTAGCAAAATATCCAGAACCATGCACTGTTTCTACAGATGGCAGGTTGCACTACAAGTATGAATATTGTTTATGTGATGGAAAAATAGATTAACACTAAAGAGCTTATGTGTGCTGTTTATGAAAAAATCACATGGCATATTGTTCATTTCATATAAAAATGTAAATATGTTTGTTTTGTCATTTAATTGTTAGATTATTCTTATGTTATTTCACGAATTTCACTACTTGATTATCTGCATAATTTTCTAGATGTGCAGGCCTACTTTGCTTCTAGTTCACAAATTATAAGAAATAATTACATCAACACTGATTGCAAGTTCTGCACTTTGTACACAACGATTTCCTCTATGATATAAGTTATATATCTATTACTTTTGCATTATGAGTAACCTATTAGAAGAACTGAGGGAGAAAAAAAAAGTGTTAATTGATCAACTACTGGCTATGCAATCCTATATATTTATAACTATAGTGAAAGATGGTGATGCTTCTTTATATATGTTCAGAGTGAACTGACATTATGGAAAAAAGAAAGTTTTCAAGATTTCAGACATAGAAATCAAACCCAGCTGTTTTGCAGCACATACACTGCAATATTCAACCACAAAGATGGAGCTTTACCCAATTCAGATAAACAAATAAAGATTGTTTAACACTTCACTTACCTCACCATTCCTGAAAATGTCAGGAAGTTTGCAAACCAAGTACTTCCGCATGTGAGCCAATAAAGGCATGTTCATGGCTGTGCATGTAAGGAACATAGTCCCCATCAACCCCTTAGAAACAGGGGCTTTATCTGCAACATTATAATAAAGGAGTGAAAATAGAGATGGCATACTAATTTCCTTATGATAGTGTTATGTAACTACTACAAGTTAGTTATATTATTAAACTTAGTATAAAGAAGAGATAAAAATAAACTGTTGCTTTAAACTCATGTTTACAGAATCTGCCTACAATCAAAAAAATTGTTTTATTAATCTTTGTTGATTTCTGGAAAATGTATTAATTCATATAATTTTAAGATAAATGACATTATCAGGTTTTTATGTGGTTAACAAAGATTGAATACAAGTTCAGATGTTATGTCTTAGGCATTAGGATTATGAATAAAATATATAATTAAAAGTGCATGCGTAAGCTCTCTGTAATGTTATGATAACTAATTTAAACATAAGAAACATAAGATCATCAGTTCTAAATGGATTTAAACACAATAGTGCTGGAAAGATGCAAAAAAAAAAACAGCCAAACACAACCAAATGGAAAACCATAACTGCTATCATTAGTACTAATGGCTATCACACAATATAACGTAAACAGTAATTGTTTACTGAAATCCAATCTGGGTGTAATATAACGTTTTAACTTTCAGCCAATCTGTTATCAATTTATTTTGAGCAATAGGGTTTAAAGTGACTGCAATTTATAATGAAAGTTCAAATTTTATGCTTAAATCCTAGTTCTTGCCTATAAAATGTAATACTTTAAGAGGAAATTGATATTTGCCTTTTACTAACTTCTACACTCTGCAAGGAGGCCTCTTATATGTATTCATTTTAAAAATGGATGACATTAAAAATTTAACACAGAATTGCAAGTTGCCTCAAAATGCCACTACAAATACATGCCTGCTTTCCGGCTAAGGGGACGAACTAACAAGCTTTTAACTTTCACGTATCTGGATAATCTGAAGCATAGAAGCCTTTGATTCCAAACACAAACACTTCCTGTATTGTGTTATAATTCTTCTTAATTATGTCTATATTTTTTTGGCATATTCTACATCCTAGAACTCTCGCTGAACTCTGTATCTACAAAACAACATATATACATACAGCTAGTAGTGTACACAAATACACATATTTTCATAATCTAAAAATTAACCTCACATTTAAACAAAATTGGCATGTAATTTGCTGCGTAAAATTCAAGGTCACCAATTTCTGTGTTTTTTTGCTTTCTGCCTCGTTTCAAGTTATCGGTCATTATCACGCAACAACGTACATTATTAGGAAAAATAATTTAGCGACCAGCTAGGCAAGACTATGTGTATATGCATGTTCATTCTTCGTGTTCAAAGTTTCTAATTTGAGGTCAACTTACAAAATCCTGTCGTGCTGTATTGTGACAAAATTGCTGCCATGATTTTCACATACAGTTTCTATATAAGTATAAAAAAAATAATGTTTTTTAAATAACACTCATTGCTTTCTACCATACGGGACAGAAACAACTACATCACTAATGACAATTGTCAAATCTGCGCACGGAGCCATTTTGGGAACATATGATAAGATTCGTTCCATTGCATCACATTTGCGCGCACTATGATGGCACACAGAAGCACGAACGCAATTAGCGACTATTTTGGCACCTGAACGTACTTTGGCAGGCCGCCCAAAGAAAAATTTCCCTAGTTACACTACTACCAACATATTTGTAATTGTAAAGTGCTGCATTCAAAATGACATGTTGTGTTTATGCTAGATTGTTTAGAATTTTGAACGTATGTACGTTAAAATACAGACCGCATTCGACAAAGTCTTATACGTACTTTAAAGTTAGAGAGAGATATATCCACACTTCTCAAGGTGAGTCGTTTTGCAGGGTTTTATGCTCATATTAATGTAGGTTAGGTTGGGTTGAGGTATCAAAATATTTTCTTATTTGTGCAGGACTTTCACATGGAGAATACGAATGGAAAGACCCTGAGTCGGAGGAAGAAGTGTATGTATATTTTCCATATTTGATCTTGTACTTCTCTTGATATTATGATTTCATTGTACTATATTGTGTATACTATTCTTAGATAAGCGGTGGAGGAATCAAGTGAATAATGAAATACAGTCCATTAATGTCAACTTATAAAACTTTAGGATGGGCTCAAATATTTAATTCTTATGTGGCTAACAAAATATACATAACAAAATAGCAGAATGTTTATAGCTTCTTTGGGCAGTGTAGGCATATATGTTGATGCTTATGCTCTAGACTATAAACTCCTTTATTACGAAACAATGAGTATATTGTATGACATGTTCCATATCCTTGAGCTTTGCTCTCCAGGGGATCCAAAGAACAAGAACATCTACATCTGCTGCATATTTTCATGAAAA